>JALGBA010004197.1:600000-1181966 GCA_023970755.1 Azemiops feae
TTATATAAGCATAATAAAATAATTTAGGAAAAAGTAGTGTAAGAACACAGTAAAGACAATCTAGCTATTGGTTTTACAACTGCCTGCAAATTTTTGCACTAGTCAATATGTGCAGACACAAAGTTAATGAAATTGCTTCTTAACTTTCCCCACTATGTCCCTGGAAGTTTCTTCTTTTTTTTCTTTTTCCTGGCGAGCTGGTCCAGGGACATAGAGGGGATGGTAAGAAGCAATTTCACTAACTTTATGTCTGCACATACTGACCAGTGCAAAAGTTTGCAGTCTATTGTAAACCTAATAGCTAGATTATCTGGTGACGCTGGTACAGTCTCAAACATAACACTAGGGTTTAGCCCTCCATTATTGTTATTTTCCAAGAATGCTTATGGAGTATTTATGGGTAAATAAAGATTACCATTTTTCAATTTGAAGAATGCCAACTTCCTGTGTTTGTGTTTGTTTGTTTGGTTTTTTTAAGAAATTGTTTTTAATGAAGTAGGTTTCATGGGGGAGGTACTCATGAACTGCCTAGCTTGGTTTACAGTATCTTGTAACACAAATTACACACACGAAAATCTGATCTGTACCAGCAAGTTGCTCCAGTTTGAGTATAACCCATTACCCCTTTCTGGAGGCAGGATGCACATCATCCTGTACTGAACCCAGACTACTAGGAAGTAACCTCTCCCACCCTTTCTTGCTATGTGTCAATATTTCTGAAGTTATTTCAACCAGTGAATGCCTGTTTTGGTGGATATTTTCTGTGGATTTTATGCTGTTGTTCTTGCTGTTTAGATTTTCAATTATAAAACACAAAGGTGGTCCCCTCCTCTTTTTTCCCCTTTTCATTGAAATTGATGAAAGTTTTCAACCTGTGATCTATTTTGGAAAGGGCAATCTTTTATACCAAAGGATGCAGCAATATGTGTTAGTACAGATTCGGTGATATCTTACAATAATGTCTTGTGTTGTTCATATTACAGTGGTGAATTTATTGGTAAACTAGTTGACTATTGATAAATGTAAAATATATATTTTTTCTTTTCCTTAGGTGGCATTTTTAGTTTGCATTTTTCATTTGTTATATTTCCTCTTTTTTGGATTGTTTTATTATAAAAAAAATAATTTTGCCAGTTTTCCATTTTGTTTCTTGGCATGGGTAGAAGTGCAACGAACAGCTTAAGGCGACAGTGCGGAAAAAAACCTCATATACAGTTTTTGAAAGTTAAATAACCCGCACTATATTTACCTTCAACAAAGCTGCAGAAAAAGCGATTCTTGCTATCTCCGAATCACCTCCCCAAAGGCTCTATTGTTTATATTATAAAGAGCAGCGGCTTGAAACAATATACAGAATCCGTCCGACATAAACACGCGCTTAAATCAAAAATTCCCTCAGTTCTGCCACCGCCTCTTCTGTAAAAGTGATTCCGCTGTTGCTGATTGGATCCCGCAGCTCAAACGTCTCTTCCCACGTGCCTATTAAATTGGAAGATGATTTGGTATTATGCTGATACAGCAGCTGCCCTTTAAAAATGTGTAAAACTCGCCTTTTATCAGAAGCTTAAGATTTGTGGGACACAAAGACTACTTAAGTCGCTTTTTTTCCCTTTCTCCGAAGGCGTAACGGAAATCCATGGCAAAACCCAAGGTTATCCAGCTATTAAGTCGCTGTGTTGGTCAAGATAGCAGGAGGAAAGGCTCTTCATATCTCTAAACGAGCTCATTAATGAGATATAGTTTTAAATAATTGAAATAAAAGTCCACTAGAAACAGCTGAAATTGCAGTTTAAACACCTAAACACGTGCAGAAATCTAAAGACCATTTTTTTTAAAAAAAACTAGACGTTAATACGAAGACTGACAAAGACAGATGCCTTCTTTAGATTTTTCTCAGTCCCCGAATTCTCTTAAAACGTCGCAAATTGGCAGCAGTCACTTAGAATTTGTAGAGTGAATCTGATAGGCTGCCTTGAAATTGGAATTAGCAATACGGTAGCACATTTAAAAATAAATCATAACTGATTCACATAAAACAAGACCTCAAAAGGTACTAAATTGGGCTACAATATAATCTCGGACATACGGTAGGCGTACGAGTTTACAATACATTTCTTCATTTTCTATCTCTGCGATTTCGGTATAGCACTACATTTTCTTTCAAGGCCCGTTCCGGGTTACAGGTCACGTGACACAACCCGACCGGTCCAGAAGAGGGCGCCCACTACGGCCCTACCTGACGGTCTAGGAACAAAAATGGCCAGTCATCGCGCGCTTTCCGCCTCTCATTCAAAATCGGCGGCGACCACCTCCAATCAGAAATAAAGTGAGCCCTTTCGTTCTATGATTGACGTTTCCAGCAGCCACTAGCGTTACAGATGGGCCTGGCAGCCATGGGCGTGGACAAAGCCAGAGTCTGCTGGTGATGGCGGAACGAGGCGGCGTCGGAGGTGGTACCAGTGGCCCTGGTCCTAGCGGTGCTGGCGGGGGCGAAGGAGATGCAGGTGTAGCCGAACGGTACAACAATGAAATCAGGTAAGGAGGAATCTTCCGCTTGAATCACTTCGCTCAGAACACCGCGAGCAGACAGCGGTCGCCGGCAGCACGAGGCCTTTAGGAGCGCGCGCCTGCGCGCGCCTGCGCACATAAAACGCCGAAACCGCGAGCGTTCTTCGGCTCCACTCTTTCCTCAGTGGTTCAACCCCCCCTCCCCTTCGGCGCGAGGCGGAAGCGGCCGTTCAGCTACTCTCTCTCCCCCCCCATCTCTCCCGCCCCTCTTCAGTCTTCGCTTCAGCTCCGGTGAGATTTCCCCCGCTTTGCTCTCCCGGGCGGGACCCTCGTTTTTCCGTCGCGAAAGTGTGTGTCGTTGGGAGGGGTGGGATTTTCTGTCTCTAACGGCTGTCCGCGCCTGGTGTCTTCGGGGAAGAGAAACGCTACGGGGACGGCGAGCGTTTTCTCTCCTCAGGGCTGGATTCCCGTGGTGGTGGGCTTTTGTGGAGGCTTTTGTGGGAGGGGGTGGTTGCCTCTGGGCGCGGGGACCTTACTCAGCAAGCGTGTATGTGTGTGTGAGAGAGAGAGATCTCGTCCTCTGGGTTGAATCCCGAAGCCTGGCACGTGCTCCGCGGGCGTCAGAAAGGTTGGTGGGCTCAGCCCAGAAGTCTGAGGGAGCGCTGGACGCAAACTTTCCCGAAGTCTTGGCGCCTCAGACTGGATCCGGGGTCATTCAGCAGGAGGCAGCGAGACGTTGGTATGGATACACGAAGAGTATACATATGGCGAGGTGATCAGGGTTGGTCGGTCGAACATGTTCCCACTCTCCGTCTGAGGATTTTTCCCAGACTAATGCTACAGTATTATTTCTCCAACCCGTCAAATAGCTAAAGCCCATTTTCTCATTTATAAAATGCGATCTAGGTTACGGGTGTTTGTGGATGCTTACATTCTGCTTCGTGTTGTGGATCGCATGCTGGAAAGCTGCAGCTTCTCAACATGTGACTGCGGAGCAAAATAGTGATCTGTGATCCAGTATAGGGTACTCTGATAAGGTAACTGTCGGGATTTCCATTAGAAAATATTACTCAACATCCCTTTATTAGAATGAATGTACTATTTCCGTTAGAAAATATTAAATTATCCATACATTAAATGGTCTTCAGAAGACTTAAGGGTATGCTATGAAACTAACCATGGAAGACGTTTGAATCCAATTATTGTTGGATTGTAATTAAAACCCTTTGCATTTTCAAGATGAAATTGAGGGTGCTCAACATATTGGACTATAATCATAGGGTAGTGTATGCAGCAAAAAAGTCTATCCAGAGTTTACCAGGGTACTTTTATGATAAGGGACTTGTCCCTCTTCCAAAAAATCACCCATAATTTTATTAAAAGTAGTTAAATCTTAATTCCCATGATGTCTTTCCTACAATGCAGGTGATTGTTTTTTTTTCTAGTGAGTATAGCATTAGACAATTCAACAAATCATGTGACTTATAACAGCCATTTTGGCCAGATACCTTTGTTATTGACAAGTGAACAGTTACCATTTTAAATAGTATCCATGGAGATTTAATCATAATGGAGAGCACTGAAAAAAGTACATCATGATGGAAAAATGAAAAAGAGTGAAAAGAACAAATATAGCTGGAATTGTCCCTTTTATGGTTACTTTAGCCTTATCAGTCTGTGTCTGGTAGCTAGAAGTCAGTTTATATCAAAATAACCCAATGTTTTGAATCTGGATAACAAGGTAACTGATTAAGATATGTTACCCAACAGCAAATCTTAGTAAAAAGGTTGCCCAAGTTTTTAGTTTAAAAAATTATTCTCAGAATAATCTGGTATAAAATCTTACATGACTGCAGCCTTAGGTTTTATGATAGTAGACTGCAATTACCCAGGTTTGTATATAATATTTGGGATTTTGGGAGCAGAATTTCCATTGTAGTTTGTTGCAGTTGTGAGTCAAGTTGGATCCAATTTTATGACAATTTTACAGGGTCATTAAGCAAATCTCCACAGTTAAATGAATCCAGGGTTGTTGTTTTTTGCCAGAAATTAGCAAAAAAAAAAAAGCACAAATTGCAACCACATAATTACAAGACACTGCAAAAAGTCGTAAATGCAAGCCGATTGCCTCATGCCTGGATCATGATCACATGACCATGGGGTGGTGAGACAGTCATACATGCAAGTCATAAAAGTGAGTAACTCACTTTTCCAAGGAACTTAGAACAGTTGTTAAATGGAACAATTGTAAGACGAGGACTAACTGTACTAAACATTACAAACTAGGGGGGAAAAACAGGCTATGCAGGGAAGCCAGCAGTGGTTATGTCCAGTGAACAGTGGAGAATTTGGTGGAGAAAGATAATGGAGGAAAGGTTTTATTTTGTGAAAGCACTGTATTCTTTGGGAATCACACTCTTTTCTAAGCCTGAAGAGGTTTTTCTAAATGCCTATTATGAACTAAACTGAAAATATGTGTATATATAGGAAAGAATAAAAGACACATCTTACGTTCAATCTCTTACGTTGTCTCTGCTTTGATTGATTTAGAGGAAGTTGCAGAACACACTTGCTTCACTGGTAATCTCCAGTTTGTATAAAATTAGTAGTCATGAGAGAATTTATTTTTGCATTCTATATCTGCATGACGAAGGGGAAAAATCTAGTTCTTTATACAAGTTTTGGTTCAGGAGTTAAACTTATCTTTTCAAAGAGTTCATGTCATTTAATGTTTACCTTTTATGATTGTAGATGCATTTACTCTTTGGAAGAGCTAACCCAATCAGATTTCAGGGTGATTACATTTACTGTAAACATATTGTACTTATCTCTAAGCAAATAATTAAAAAATACTTCATAAGGAGATCTAATGAGATATGTGGATGACAGATGGAAGGGTTAGGTCAGCATTGCTGATATTTTAAAAATGCCACAAACCAGATGTTGCGCTGTTTTCTATTTTTATTTACTTTTTATAGCTATAATTTATGGGCTTGAAGTTTAAATGGGTAGAGGCTATCACATTGGCTTCACCAATGTTAAAAGCATAATAAAATGTTTACACATGTTCATCTTTCATGTCTTGTCAAATTATGAATTTACTATTAAGAGTATCATTCTTAAAGCATCTGAATTTGGGCAGATTCCCAAATTAGAAGGCATTAAATATTATGTGTCTTTGTTGTTCACCACCTTGTAACCTTTGTTTTTTTTTCAATTTTGAATTATGCCAACATTGGTATAGCACTGACATTAAATGGTGGGCAAAATTGTTTTCCTGAGAGCATCCGAATAACGCTTACTAGTTACAAAGGTGAACATTTTTTCTATATATATTTACTAAAATATCTTTGTAGAGGGCTAGGTTGCACAGTGGGTTTAGTATACTGTACTCAAATTCTGCTCTACTAACAAGTGAAAATAATGTAGATATTCTCATATAGCTATGTTTTGCATACCCATTCATGTCATGATACTGTTGGGTGTCTTGGTGTTATGAGAATTTATTTGGAAATCATATATATCTGTAAGAAAGGTGTGAGATTGTTATCTCATGTCTGAGATACTTTGCCATTGGGAGGGAAACCTGCATAGTGTCTTTTCGTTCTAAGTAATTCCTGCCTAGCTACTGGTTCATAGTAATTTAAATGGTGAAAACAAAGCCTCCCAATAAGTTTGGAATCTCAGTTTTATTCATTAGAATTTCTGTGACTGTATTTTGTTGTATGCATAACAGCAGTGCTTTTTGATGATGAACAAAACTCTTTGTCTTTTGGTTTTGCTCACAGAATGGCTCAACAACAAGCATTAAGATTTCGTGGTCCAGCTCCCCCACCAAACACTGTTATGAGAGGTCCACCACCTCTCATGCGTCCTCCACCACCTTTTGGTATGATGAGAGGCCCACCCCCACCACCTCGGCCTCCTTTTGGACGTCCTCCATTTGATCCTAATATGCCTCCAATGCCACCACCTGGAGGAATTCCTCCTCCTATGGGACCTCCACATTTACAGGTAAAAAAGGTTTAAAGTTTTATTGGTTGATTCTTTGTAAAGTTCTGTCTGCTGAAAAGTCATTGTAATACATTTACAATTAAAAGTTTTTCTGAACTGCAAACTTGGTTCTTACTGAGTTCCAATTTTATCCTGCTATTTGTAACTTTTTTCATTAAACTTTGAGGATATGTTAAAAGATTTCAGATTGTTCCCTGTTGAAATAGGAAACATAAGATGCTGGCTGTCCCCACTCTTTTATTTCAGCTAGCTACCTGACAAAGCAAATTAACATGGCAATGATAGTCTTTCCAGTGGACTGAACCAATTTATTTAATTTTTTTTAAATGTCCAATCAGTAGCAGTAAATAATGCTGAGAAAAACATTTAAAATAAAATAGAAGACTTCAGATGCTTATTTGCTTCAGATGCTTATCAGATATTTTGCTCAAAGAAAATGCCTAAATAAGTAAACTACAAACATTTCTGACCTCACTCAGAAATGATCCCTTGGAGTGCAACCTATACTTTTACAAACCCTTTATTAGACTATTTCAATGAATTCTAGGGTTAACTAGGACTTTACATCTAGATGATTTAGTTGGTACATAATGCAACATCTAGGTTGCCAAACTATATATAAACTATGTGTGTGTAAATTACAAAAAAAAAAATTACACTGCCATACATCAAAAAGTCTCAGAAATCACCAATAGAGTGGTATAACCACATGGAATCAGCATAGCACACAAGCCAACTAAAGCCCTTCAAAACATCCTAAAGTAAACTAAAAGACCCAGCAGCCCCAGAAGAAAAAAAAACAGGAGTCATCATTCTACAACATACAGTGTAATGGCTGCAACAGCCACTATGTAGGACAAACAGGCCGAAGACCAGCAGAACGCATCCATGAACACCAACCAGCAATCATAAGACAGATTAAAACTGATTTTACAACATATGGAGAGGTTTAACTATAGTTTCAACTGGGAAACTGTGATCATCCTAGATCAAGCCAATTCTTAAAGTGCTAGGGAATTTCTAGAAGCCTGTCACTTTGATAAATTAGCCATCAATAGACAACATAAATATAAACAATATCTACATACTATGCAAAAGAGACAAATCAACAAGCCAAAAAAAGGGGGGGGAGACCAAAACACCTCCCCACTAGCAATCAAATGAGCATAGATTACCTCCAAGATTAACATCAGACTAACAATCAAATAAACAATACCCCAGTTAAGGAGCTGCCAAACAAGTCAAACAGCCCAACCAAAAAAGCTCTAAGACCACCTCCACCAACATTGACAAGGCAAGCCACTAGAATATATTAAGAGCAACCCCACTCCTTACTAGCACTGATGATGTTACTTAGTTGGGGTAATGAAACATCTGCATGAAAACAACCAAGCTCAGAGAGCACCAAGGGACCACTCAAATAAATGACATTTTGAAATATTGGTTGTGGTTAATTCTGTTCAAGATTTTGTTTGGCTTTTTAATTTGAAATTTTCCCAGTTATTAAGATCCTCAAGACAGGCTTGCTTGTTTAGGATTCTCCCTGCAACAAAAACATATTGGCACATAAAAAAAGCATATCTGACTACAAACTTCTGAAATTCCCTGTTTAGAACTAGAATTGGGCTCCACTCTGTAAATGTTTTGAATATGTCTGAACTTGACTTCAAATGTGTCTAGTTATGTATTGTAGATTAGTATTTCAAATTATGTCTTTTTTTCATTCAATCATTTAGCTCTACTTTAGTTTGTTTTCTTTGTTTCTGGCAGGGGAATCTAACATGATTTGTTTTCAACTGTTCTTTCCTATTTTCATTATTCCACTTTCAAATTCCTCCAACAGTTCTAGGTTTTTACTTTTTTTTCCAGCCTTGTCTTCTTTGAGTTTTCCAGTTCTATTGGTCTCTCTAGTACAGGGGTTCCCAACGGGGGTGCAAGACGATATTCCAGGGGGTTCAAAAACTTGGATTTTCAAAATTATAGTGTATATGCATAATTCGTTGCCATTATTTCAAACTTTTGTAAGGGGTGCGAGAATATATCAGAAGCGTTCTAGGGGTGCCGGGTATAGAAAAGGTTGGGAGCCGCTGCTCTAGTATCTTTATGGTGTATCTTTCTTAAAGGTACCTTCTTTTAGCTATAATGAGCCCTGAAGTTTTTCTCATATTCTTCATTATTGGCTTTTATTTCTCATTTTTCCACACTAGAATTTTAATCCAGAGTTCTTTAAAAGCTGTCAGCTAGTGGAATTTGTTGCCTGATGAAGTGGCATGTTGTCCATCACTGTAGGGATTCAGCTACCTAGCCAAACCATTTTAGCAGATTTTCTACCAAGCAAATGCCAGCTTTTTCTAATCCCTCAGATTATTGTTTAGCTGCCAGTTTTCACCTTGCCTTTTTATTTAATTTATATATCATGTAATCCTTGACCTACAACCATAGTGGAGCCTACCCATTACAGTTGCATATTGTGAGGGTCTTTAAGTAAGATTGTTTTGCTTAACAACCTCACTTTTTCCTGTCCCTGATATTGTAAAGCGGAATGGGGTGCAAGATATAAGGTAGGCCCTGGGAGGCCTAGAGCAGGCCCACGATCACCTGCTCTGGACTTTCAGACGCTTCTCCCATCCCCCGAGACACCCTGTGCTCTGCTTCCTGCCCCTCGGGATCCCCACAGCCCTTGGGCTGTTTCTCCCCCAACACCAGTTCCCTACTGATCTTGCCCCTGCACCAGGTCCCTGCAGGGTTTGGGCCTCCTCCCCATGACTCATCGTGCACTTATCTTTTGAAGATCTCTGGAGGTCTGGACTTTATGTTAGGAGGGCAGGCCACTTCATCTCTCAGCATGCTGGGGTTGTGCATCCACATGCTGGAAGCGGTTGTCATTTCAATATGGCCACAATTCCTTGTGGCAGTGATGAAATTGCGGCTGCTTCCAGGATGCAGCTGCACAGCACAGCAATGAAACAGTCCTCGAGCTTTTCACAGTGCTGCACAGACCATTTTAAGGACCCAGAAAGGATTGTTTTGTTGCTTGGTCATATGGACGCAACCCTAGGAGTGGCAGTCATTTTCTGAGCAGCTACACTTCCATGCAGTTGCTTGGAAAATGACAGCTGCTTTTAGGATTGCACCACATGATCCAGCAATCAAGCAGCTTGCTGTGCTTCCCTAACCCAAGCTGTAGAGATCTTTAAAAGATAAGTGAGGAGGAGATGGTTGGACCTGGGAAGAAGTGGGAGTGGGAAGAATGCCCAATGCCTGCGGGACATGATGAGGGGGGGGGGCTATAGTATCCCTGTGATCAGTCCTAAGTGTGAATGACCATGGTGTGCTGTGGTGATCATAAATTCAGGACCAGGTCATAAGTAGCTTTTGAGGGTCTGCCATAACTTCAACTGGTGGTTAAGCAACTGGTCGTAAGTCAAGGACTTCCTGTGCTAACTAGGTCTTCATTCAAGAGTGTGCATTTAAGTAAAGAGTGTGCTTTTAAGGCCTGTCACCTGAGCCTTTCTTTAATTTTTGATTCATTTTTATTGGCTCATCAGCTGTTTGGTTTTAATGAAATGTTCTTTTCCATACCTGCTAGAGGTATAGGAGGCCAATTTTCCAGGCAGACTGGTCCTTCACTACTCTCACAATAGCAGAATTGTTCCCTCTGAACTTTTACAGTGTTTATTATTGTATGATATCAGTGAGCTTAATCAATGCCAGAGAAATTACAATGTAATTTTGTGGTAATTAACATGTGCACAGAGTATCTAGATTATTTGAAAATAATTTCTAGAGAAGTTTAAAGATTATATCAAGATCTTGCAGTTATGGGATTTCTTTCATGAAGAGTCTTGCCAGACAGTCACATTGGTTTGATGTTTGATCTTGTACATTTCCCAAACTTTTTTAGTTCTGTGTCTTAGAATGTGCAATTAACTTTTTCTTGATGTTAATGCTCTTCTAATTTTATTCATTTGACAGTCTCTAAATAGTTTACAAATATATTCAAATGTGAATAAAGTAAATTTATATTTTAATAAAATACTTGTAGTTCTCAAGGACTTTAACCTGTCTCCTGGGGATTTTGAGTCCAAGGTGGCTCAGGAGTTCATGGCCATTATGTCAATTATGGACTTGTACCAAGTAATCGAGGGCCTGATGCATAGCAGGGATTGCATGCTAGATTTGGTTTTTATTTTGTAACATGATCTAATGTTGGAGAGCATTGCCATCAATCTGTTGCTGTGAACAGATCACTCTCTGATTGCCCTCTGGTTTGCTGGCGTCACCCCCTCCACAGGGAGGTGTTCAACCTGCCTCAGGCTACTAAAGGATCCTGTTCAGTTCCAATGGGACCTTGGGATTTTCTCTGAGAAGCTGGTAGGCAGCTTACCTGATGACTAGGTGGGTGGTGAGGTAGGTGATGAGACTTTGGACTGGATTGCTCCTATGCGGCTTCTTTCTGTGTGCAGATCCAGAGGTGCACCTTAATTTTCTTTGTTTCTCAGGGAAATAAAGCACCAGAAGAAATGTTTAGAGCACTCTTGTAGAAGACAAAGAATGAATCTGTCTGAACACAGATAACAGCCCACATTTGTGATGATAAGAGCTGCAAAATGCGGATACTTCTTCACCCTTTTTGCATCTGGCAGTAACCACCTTGCAGTCCTGGTTAGGATAACCTATTGCCTGCTGGGAAGCAATGGGTCCTAGGAACATCTATAGGACCACATTCATGCTATTTGACCAGTTGTTCAGAGTTAGAAAATATAGTAATAAGATTAATTATGCTTTATTCAGCATTCAATTCCAATGAATTGAATAAATTTCACACATTGAATTGCTATTACTTTGCGTTTGTTACTAGTATAACTATATAACATGGATGTTATAGTTATATAACAATCGTTGTGCTTGTTTTGGGGACTGCACTGGGCAAGTTCTGTTTTCCTGTAATAGGAAACGCATTTTTTTGTTCTGTGCTACTTCTTCCCTCTTCCAGGATCACCTTGTTTCTTTTACAGGAACTACATGTTTAACACTTCTGTAGGAAATAACATTTCTTTATTATGAAGGTACCGGATTAGTGTTTGATGTATTACTATTATTTCTATTTATAGAGACCACCTTTTATGCCTCCTCCTATGCCACCCCCTCCTGGTATGATGTTTCCTCCAGGGATGCCACCAGTGTCTGCTCCTGGAACACCAACTATGCCACCTAATGAAGAGATATGGGTAGAAAACAAAACTCCAGATGGAAAGGTCAGCGTTATATCTGTTATCAATTACAATAGTCATTGTTATGTCAGCAAATGAAATGGAAAACATTTTTTTTTTGCATAGCCTAAACAATTCCAATCAATACATACTGTTGGAGTGTTTTATATTCTGAATGTTTGAGAACAGTCATAACTGAAAACTCTTTGTTGCTCAAAAATGTTGATTGGCACAGGTAATCAATTTTATTAAAATTGGCCAATTGGCACATTTAAATGTTTTAAATCACATTTTAAATTCTCATAAGAAACTATGGAAAGAGAAGGTAAAAACAGATTTTTTATTTTATTTTCTATTATTAAATTTATTTGCCACCCATCTTGCCACAGGCCGACTCTTGGCAGCTTACAACAGTAGAACATAACATTTTATATATATAGAAATGTATACACACACACATACATTAGAGGTAAATATAATGCAAATATAACAATAGTAAAACAATAACACAAAAATAAATAATGAAAATACAGTAATATAATTTAAAAGATGGGCAGGGAGGGAAAGACGGATCTGCTATTAATAACATCTTCCAGTGTGGTATTCCCCCATTGGATCACCAGACCAACCAGCAGAGCCAGGTCTTCAAGCTCTTATGGAAGGACAAGAGGATGGAGACAGACCTCATCCTGGGAGGCAGGATGTTATGTGCTGCCTACACTAATCACCATAATTTTAGCTTAAAGCTAAATTAAATATTAAAATGGCTAGATAGTATAGGATGAATGGAAAATTATGTGGAATAACAAAGATGTAATTTCCTCCTAGGTTTATTATTATAATGCACGTACACGTGAGTCAGCATGGACTAAACCTGATGGAGTGAAAGTTATTCAACAGTCTGAATTAACCCCAATTTTAGCTGCTCAAGCTCAGGCACAGGCACAGGCCCAGGCCCAGGCTGTAGGTGCCTCAACACCTACTACTAATAGTCCTGCATCAGCAGCATCTCCATCTACATCATCAAGTAGCTTGTCTTCTTCTACATCTACCACTACAACAGCAACTTCGGTTTCACAAACAGTTTCCAGTGAGTAAAATTTGCAAAATGAAACAAAAGAGAGGGTTGGGGAAGCTTATGAACTTTGGAAATAATTTATTAAGTAGTTTGTTCAATATAATTTTGTAGGTCTTTGTGACCCCCATGTATATGCCTTTGGTACACATTATCATATTGTTAATCAGTACTTAAGTGGAGCATTGTTTAGCATATCTATATTGATGATTTGTGTTGTAAACAATCTAGCCTTTTTGAGGGGTACCTTTATAAATGAGTCAGGTTATTTAAGTTGTGCACCTGTCCTATGTGCATATTGTTGCATCTTCATGGTGTCTATGGTCATTTGTATCATATTCAAAATAATTTTATTGTTTTAACAGGAAAAAAACCTTTAAAAAAGGAAGGTGCAAATTTCTTCAAGGTTTTTCTCAACTTTGTTTACTTTTTTGATACAGATACTAGAATCTGAGATAATAGAAGTAAAAAAATCTCCACATGCATTTGCTGGCTTAAACATGTAATTGATGAAATTCTGCCTCAAAGCAGAATTCTAGAACAATTTTCCTGTTTGCCTATTACAGCTAATGTCATTAGTAGAGAAATGTGTGACTAATCTCTAGGCTTGCACTGTGCTTTGAATCTGATCTTTAGAAACTACTGCAATATGTGAATGTAGCACTGATTTGCAACACCTTGTAAACGCTGGGCGTGCTCCTAGGAAAAGCACAACTGCTTTAAGGTGTTGAAAACAGTACTACATTTGTACTTCTGTATGTTTTGAGGCATATTTTGAAACACCATACCTTCTAATTTCTTAACTGAATTGCTAATGCAATGTACACTTTTACTCAAGAGAGGAAAAACCCTGCATGCTTACTTGCTTCAAAGGTCTTCATATTTCACAGAAATATTTGACTTCTATTGGCATTTCTTATTAAGGGATCAGCTGGTGACAGTCCTAATCTGTTAAACTATATGTATGTATACATATACAGTTGGAAAGTGCAAGAACAATCACAACACTTAATAATATCAAACAGATCATTTTCTGTCCCAAAATAACCACAGCTAATTGTTTCCAAAGCACTGTTAGCTTACAAAATAGAGAACAACTAAAAATCTTTATTCTTCCATATGTTTAGTCCCTTTGGCTCTTCAAATGTATTTCTTTCTTCTTTCTCTTCCTTTTCCTTCTCCTGAGTTTGATGACTCTGCAGCACTCCAAACTCATGGCAGTTCAAGGAAGAATGGTCTGAGCTTGTGAGAAGTGCTGAATTTTGTGGTATATTAACCATATTCAGCTTATATCATAAATGCCTGATTGATCTTGTATTATGAATATATGGCAGTGATTCATAAGAAATTTAACATATAAAATTTCTAAATCTCTAGATGTCTTAAGTATATGTATTAATGTGAAGTGGTTAAGTGTGGTTTTATGTCTTTGTACTTGTGTGTATATATACATATACACATCTCTCTCCAGAGTTCATTCCTACTTGCCATCTGCCAACAAGCGTTTAAACCAAGGGAGAGGAAAAAATCACTTCATATACATATTTATTTAGTATACTCTTTTTCCATTTGTCTTTAAAGTATAAATACTTGGCAGTACAGACAATTTGTAGAAAGTGGCATTTCTTATGTAACAGTCGTTTATACTTGTGACTCTGGAAGCAATGAGAATGTTATTAGGCTCTTCTATAAACTGTTGATTTACTTTTTTAAAATGACAAAAATGCATATGATCTGCTAAAAAATGAAATACTTCCAGTTTGGGGAGGTATTGAATTTCTGAAATACAACATGTGTGTTTCCCCTTTTACTCTTTTTAGAATCATATAAAAATAAGTACGTATTGAGTAAATAACTCGTAAATTAATCCAACTTGCTGCTTTTCCTGATTTCATTCAATATGATCTATTTTAGTTTCTTAAATGCAATACCGTATCAAAATATATCAACCTATCAAATGTAGCATTAATTTTTAGTGCCAGCTGGAGGTGCTATAGGATTCTAAAACTTGTAATGTTTCAATTCAAGCTTGAAAGATTAGACATTATACTCCTAGTGCTTTCCTTTTGGTTTGAAAGTTTTGATTTGTATTTTATATTTTCAAATAGTCTAAGCAACAGGGAAATTATCATCTTGGTATATATTTATATTATTACATCCATTTTTTAAGTGACTAGATGTTTGTTTTACTTAAGTAAATCAACATAAAAATACGTATAAACAAAAATATTTTGGCATTGCTATGAAGGTTTGCTAGGTTAATTATATAGAAAATGTGGAGGTGAAATATAACTGTTATTTGAAAAAAAAAGTTATATTCAGAAGTATAGCTCACTTATGGTCTTGAGATTGCGTATGGATATAAGGTATCTTTTTAGAGTTATCCAGAATACTTATTTATTCCTTGAAGCAGAAATACCTTTGAAAGAATAGAGCAACTTAAGGATGTTAGTTCTAACTTTTAAACCTGTTATGCAAGTTTTCACTATAATGAAAAAAGTGTGTAAATTCTTAAGCAGCCTCTTTGCAAATTGTTTATATATTTATAAATATACCCAGCTTTGCAAGGACGTCTTGGTGAACCCTATAAAATATACAATTTGTATTATATGATCCAGGGTTTCAGATGTTTGTTTTCTTTATCAGCACCTACAACACAAGACCAGACCCCCAGCTCAGCTGTTTCAGTTGCCACTCCTTCAGTCAGTGTTTCAACCTCTGCTCCTTCTGCTACACCTGTGCAGACTGTACCCCAGCCAGTCCCACAGACGCTGCCTCCTGCAGTTCCTCATGCAGTTCCTCAGCCAACAGCAGCAATACCTGCTTTTCCACCAGTAATGGTACCTCCATTTCGTGTTCCCCTTCCTGGCATGCCTATTCCACTTCCAGGTAAATTGGGAAACAATGACTGTCTTATTAGCCACATGTCCGTGTTGTCAATTTGTTTGCACTCATGTGTCCACTGTGTATGCAATTTGCCTGAATCCTTTTCATTTAAAATTTATTGTTAAAATTTTGAATTTTTAGCTAGACTAATTAAAACACCCTCTCCCAGCTCTCAATATCTATTTTTATTAGAATGAAGCCACATTTTTTTGCTTGAGCAGAATACACCTTGTGTTTTAAAATGTATTTATTTCAACTAATATTTGGAAGAAATTCACCTTGTCTGTGATACGTAAGTTGCAATCCTTTAGAACTTAGTTTTTGAATAAGTGGTCTTAAATTTGATAAATAATACTTTCAGGTAGCCAAGCATAGGATTGTGACATAAAAATGAGATATTGAAAATAAGTGTTGTTATGGATAGAAGAAAATGTTCATGTTAAACAAAACTTTGTATTCAGAGTTTTAAACTAACTAATCACCTATAAAAGTTCATTAATTTGTCAGAAATGAGTTTAAACTATACTTGGTAATAGCAGTATTTATTATTTAGAGCAGGAGTCCCCAACCCCCGGTCTGTGGACTGGTACCAGGCCATGGCATGCCAGCAACCGGTCCGCACAAACAAGCAAAGCCTCATCTGCAGGATGCAGGCAGCACACAAAACCACGCCCCCTCCAGTCCGCGGAAAAACCTTTCTCCACGGAACTCTGGTGCCCAAAAGGTTGGGGACCTCTGTTTTAGAGAACAGAAGAACCTTTGAGCTCATATATTATCTGATCATAACTTTCAATAGCCCCAGTCATCATGATGAATAATGAAGGATGCTGAGAATTGTAGTTCAGCATTATGTACTAATTTAAGCCCTTTATGTATACACATACTTGATAAATATTAAGTTGATAAATTATAGACTTTTAAAATACTTTAAGCATTAAGAGTTATTTTGCTTACTGGTAATTATCAGGTGAAATGTATGATTAAAAACAAAAGACCACAATATATGACAGCATGTGTGGTTGGCTCCTATTCTATCCTTTTTTACTCCTTTGTAAAGCTGATTTGGCCAAGAAAGTTCACAATTATGGACAGATATTTAGATATATACACACTATCTATACTGAAGTCTCTATTAGATTATTAGCATTTTCAATTACATATTGGCCATTTAATATTTTTGTAATACTTTATTGCAAATATCAAAATGATTTGTAATCAATTAAAATACAAAATATAAACAGTAGATTAAAATAGTATAAAATAGCTCATTCAGTTAAAAACAGAGAAAGAATAAGGAAATTAAAAGCCATTTATATAAGGTTTGGGAAAGAGATATAGACTTTAATTCTGCATCTCAAATTATAGCCGTAAGTTCCTCATGAATTTCAGGGAAGAGAGCTTTTCAGAGTAGAACATAATGTTATCTTAAATTTCACTTGATCAGTCCATATTTCCATTTTAATTGATACAACATCTACTTTGTATTCTCAAAATGAAATCAAGTGTCAGGTAACTTGCTTAAAAGGAGATGTGCAAGTGATAGCCATGTTAATTGATTAAATCTTTTCTTAATAAACATTATGTTTCTTTACTCAAATCCTTGTTTCTTCACTCCTTCCTTTGCTTGAATATGGGTACAGGCTAGAAAGCTATTGTTGATTAAGTGCATGCAAGCTACTAGCTATGGCTTCTGCATTTTGACAAGCCAAGATATTTAAAAGTCCAATTATAAATTCATGTTCTGGCCCTTTTGGAAACTATCAGATGTAGTTTCCTTGTTTGAATCTAATGCAAAGACGTTGGCTTGCTTACTCTTTCTTGGCTTGCTTACTCTTCCCAAGTAGTAACCCAATCATAGAAATATATTTGAAAATGGATTTAATTATAGATTTGGCTCTTTTATGAAAATGGTCACTAATGTTGCAACCATTCTCAGTTGCCTGGAAGCACTTTTTAGAATAGATATATATACAATGCCAGTTTCATACTTTGACACTATCAGTGTTATGGTGAGACATAAGATCACATTTCAGAAACGCTGGTTGTGGGTCTGTGCTTCTTGCCAAAATGTTTGAATTTGTATTGGAAACTTGGCCTCTTTATAACATACAAAGTGATATTCTAGTAGCTATTTTGTAAAGTAGTATTCTCTAAAATATCAGTATAGATGATAATTTGTTTTATCAATCCATTTTATTATGTATATTAATATTATTTAGATTTATTTTCTGCCTTTCCTCCAGGAGTTCAGGATAGTTGACAGAGAAATCCCATTTTATTTTATCCTTAACCTTGAAGTGTTTCCAGAATATTCAGAATAGCAGTTTTGTAGCTGAAGCAGGATAGTTTTCAGTTTCGTCTGTTAAAATAATTTAAAATAAAAAAGTTTTTGCACAGCTGTTCATGCCACCCTGGTGCATTTTTTTCAATCTCTGTGTTACTTTGAAGTCCTGTCAGGTTGGAATTCTATTTCACTGAGGGGGAAAATACAGGGTTGGAGCATTTTAGATATTGAAAAATGTTTTTTACATTTTGCTAATAAATAAGATCAGTAACAGTAAAGCAGTTAAGGAGATATGTCCCAGTTTAGACATTTTGTAATCCTAAAAGCTTCTTTGCTATCACAAGAACTGAAATTTTTATTTTTTAATCACATAATTCAGGAAATCACATAATTAAGGGAAACACATATTTGATCTGTTGAATAATTAAATAAACACTATTTTGCCTTTGAGCCAGTATAGACTCCTGGAGACTGCCTGGACTAGTTCCTGAAATTTTCTCGGCAAGATTTTGAAAGTGGTTTGCTCTTGCCTCCTTAGGGCTGAGAATCAGAGGGACTAGCCTAAGATCGCTTAGCTGGCTTTGTGCCTAAGATAGAATTAGAATTCACTGTCACCTGGTTTCTAGTCTGGTGCCTTAACTGCTACATCAAACTGGCTCTCTTTGTGTAATTACAACAGTGCAGATTTGCAAAATCAGTGTAGCACAGTTTACACTAGTATTTATAAATGTAATTGCTCTTTATTTGAACATTTCTTGTAAAAGGTAGCTATAGATTTATGTGTCAAAATTGACAAAATTACTGCTTTCTTCAGAAATCTTGTATGGATTCTTCCATACATATTTTTTATAGTAACTTTAAGCACAGTTGTGTGTATAGGTGTAATTTCCTCTAAATGAAAAGAGGCTTGTTCTTAATAAAAGTATATAGGAATGCCTTATTTTCATAGTTGTTCAAACAACTTAGCATACAATCAAAACCTTTACAGTTTTGCTTTATACAGAAATAAAGGCGCTGCGTCTTATTAGAAAAAAATATCCCAAATGTGCTTTTTCAAAAGATTAATGGACTTTCTGTGTTTTTCCTTGAAGACATTTCGTTTCTCATCCAAGAAACTTCTTCAGTGAACTGAAGAAGCTTCTTGGATGAGAAATGTAATGTCTTCAAGGAAAAACAAAGTCCTGTTGCTTTTGAAAAAGCACCTTAGGGACAACCATGACCTGAATTACTGAGAATCTCCATAGACAGTTAGAAAAAATAGTTAGCAGGTTCTGGATCAATTCAATTCAATGATACTTCAATATTTTTGTGTTGGACACTTGTGGAGAAGCATTTAGTTTTATTTTTGTGTATGTGCTTGAACTGAAAATTTCATATTTGGTTACTAAATAATAGATGGGAGTGAAAATATTAAAAAAAAAAAGATTCAGAAAGTCCCAAATTTTTCATATTAAGTGTTAGGATATTGTATATATTATATACAATAATAAAATACCTCTGTTGCAGTTATCTTCTTTAAATAATCTCTTGTGTGGAAACTCATTCTGCATATTATTTCCTCCCTTCTCTGCTCATTATTGGATGCCTAATGTTATGTGACCTGACAATCAGTTTTTTAAATATAAAACACTTACCAATTTTTTTCCTTTCAACAAATATGCTTAATTTACTGTACAGTAAGTAGCAGAAGCTCCCATGTTTTGGGGAGCTTATTTGAAATTTAGATGAGAATTTTGAGGTGAAAAAAATTATGACACAGAGGTAATGTAGGCTGCTAATGAGCCATCAACTCAGCTTTTCTATTTCTTTATTTTGCCCTGTTTATCTTATCACTTTTTATCTCAGTTTACTTCCTTGCTTCAATCTGGTCTTTTTTCCCCCTTCCAAACTGATACTTTTTGACCTTCTAATTACATTTTTACTTCTCACCACCAGCTTTCTGTTCTTGTTAAATATAAAGCAGTCCAGTAAGCACTCATAACAGCCCTATTGAGCACAGTGGGACTTATTTCAAAGTAAACACACAGAGAATTGATTTATATAAGCTGTTCTTACCTAAGTACTTGATAGAAGTATGTAAATAGAGCAGAATAAGTATGATTTATTCTCATAGCATTGCTTTGTAAGGGGATGAAGAAGCGTGTCTTCATTGAATTTAAACCCCTGGGTCATTGTTTGTTTTGTTTTTTGTTTTTAGAAAGGACTGGTGTCTTCCAAGTCCTCTTACTCATTATAAAGCAAGATTATTGTAAAACCAGTAATTCTCTGGCATGACTTTAATAAAATACTATCACAAAACTGACTTTAAATCTTCCTACTTATTTCTTGTTGCCATCGGAAAAAATGGCATGCTAAATTTCTAGCAGGAAATTGATACTCTCAGATTCCCAGTGGTAGCTGACATACAGTGGCAGCTTTCCAACATGCTTGCTTATCCATTTTACAGGTGTAGCAATGATGCAAATAGTCAGCTGCCCGTATGTAAAGACAGTCGCTACCACCAAGACCGGTAATTTTTTTTAAAACATCTTAGTCTGTTTTGTCTGTAAGTTGGCATGGTAGTGAATGTTGTTGTTTTACCTTTTATTTGCTTTTTCCCAAATAACTGGATTTTTATCTTTATTTTCAAAATATACTTGTAAGTACAGATTTCACATGTAGCCAGCAAGAAACTCTCCCAATTAACTGAAATTATTAGTTTAATTATTGTAGTATGGATTTTCTGCAAGTTAAAATTACTCATGTGAATCTCTTCCATGTCCATGTTTTGTTTTTCTTTTTCTTTATGGGGATACAGTGCTTGGTTTCCCTCTCCTGCCATTTGTACAGTGACCAGATCTTGTTTGCATGTTAGTGTGTTTGTGTTTGTGTATATATATGTGATTTTAAATCAATATTATGAAGGTTGTTCTACATACCTATATTTCATTAAAAATAAATAGCATTGTCACTGAAAACTACATTTATGTGGCACTAAGCCTGTTATTTTTGTTAACATGAAAATAATACTTTACACAGATGTACTTAAAAGAAAAATTCTTAATTGGCAACACAGTTATAAAGAAACCTTAATATTATGCATTGAATTAAACTATCACTATTTAACCCAGCAGCTATCTAAAATTGTATTAAGCATTCCAAAACTGTTCTAAGAAAAGTTTAGGTCTAGAAATAAAACACTGTAAAGTTAATCTTCAACAGAAATATTTTTCCTGTTAAAAATTGCTATAAAGAGGCAGTCTGTTGGAACATTTCCAGTATTCAGGTTGCCAAGACATAGGAAAATACTGATTCCTATAAATGGTTACTGCCATTGGTAGGAAATGGAACTCATAAGTGTCTCTTCTTTTTCGTGGTGCTTTCATATATAAAACTTGGTAGATCACATACTTTAACTAGAAAGAAAAAGCACTAAAAGTGATTATTTACTGATATTCACTGTGCAGTGGTTGGCTTTTTTAACTACTATTAGTTATTCTTGAAAGTGCTACTTTTCAAGAACAGTAAATTATTTTTACTTACTTAATGCTAAGAACTAATGTAAACCTTAGAAAACCTTTTAAACATGAATGATACAACTTCACATGGTATGTCGAATGCTGACTACAGTTTGTGTTAGAAGTAGGTGGTTATGAAATCAAGGAATGATAGTGATTAGAATTTGTGCTAGAAGCACACTTTACTGTTTAGAAGAAATATATGAACTACTATTAATAACGGCTCGGTTTTCAGTTGCTTTATATATTGATTTTAGGTTGGTGGTTTTAATTCATAGAGTTATTTTTCATCAGTGTTTACCTTTTTATTGCTCCTTATGTAGGTGTCTTGCCAGGAATGGCTCCTCCTATTGTACCTATGATCCATCCTCAGGTTGCTATTGCCGCTTCACCTGCTGCATTGGCTGGAGCAACAGCAGTCTCTGAATGGACAGAGTACAAAACAGCAGACGGGAAGACATACTACTATAATAATAGGACCTTAGAATCAACATGGGAGAAGCCTCAAGAACTGAAAGAGAAAGGTACAATGTTTAGTTTTGTTTGGATATATATTGTAAGTTAGTTCAGAAAATTAAGACAAATTGCAGTGAACCCTCAGTTTAATGGACTCTGATATGGATATCTATTAAAACTAAATGTACAATAAGTGGTTTCAAGACCAAAAATACACTTGTAAAAAGAAAACCTTATCAATAACCTTCTGGGAAGAGAGTTTACTGGTTTACAGTTATGATGATATTGGATGTGTGAGAGGTTTGAAAAAATGTCTGATGTGTCTTGGAAGACTCTGCCTTCTTTGTAAGCTTCACTGATGATTCAGTTTGTTAACAATTTCATTCTGTTCACAAAGTTGACAAAGCTATTCATCACTAAATTTTCTAATTTTCAGTTGATTCACTCCATGTACATGAAATTTCTTGAACGTAATATTTGAGCAATTCTTCATTGCAGGCGGTTTCCTGTACTAGATCATTCATTTGCTTGGCCTAATTTCAGATTTTTTTTACTGCTAGCATTTATCCCTCTATTCCTTGAAATTCATTTTTGTCTCATAAATCCAAAATCTACTGATTCAAAGTGGATAAAATCAACATATAGTATAGTTGACTAATGTATTTGTACCTTTCTGCAAGAATTCACATAAGACATTGCCAAAAATATTGGTGCCACTCACTATTTCTCAAAGCATTTCAATTTGCCATGAAAAAAAATTGTATCTGACACAAGTAAATGACACCTATTATTTATTCTGCAGTCCATAGAGCAGACACTTTGTTTTTAATGTATGATAGAGCTAGAAAACTTAGTATGTCTTATTGGGTAGTGTAATGATTGCAGTAACTGAATGATTTGCGAAGGAGGAATTGAACAAAACATTAACATGCAGCGGGAAAGAGATCACAATTGAAGAGTCAATAAAGGTTTTGGCCAATAATAAGTAGAAGTGTTTACCTAATTTGATGTTTTAATACATTGCAATGCTAATAAAAGAGCTTTTTTTTTCAGAATGTTCTGGGCGATTTTGTTAATGCATTTGTTTTACCAATTAGAACAAGTAAATTAACTTTTCAAGTTGTGTTGTGTATTCCTTCCTTGATTTTCCCAAGAAATGTTTTGCTGTACTAATACTTCTTTGAGTGCTATTTGATGTATATGGTTTTTTTTTCATCAGTAAATTTTCCTTATAGAACTGTATAGTAAATATGTATGTATACATTCCTAATAGACTTACTTTGGTCATTCTTATATATATATAATTGTTCATATTTGAATATTAATTTTAATGTAAGTTTGATATTTACAGTCATTGCAAATAGCCTATTATTTAGAATCATTGCCTTTGCAATTTGAAAATGAATGAGTTGGCTGAAGGAATTAAATTTGGTCCTGGAAATAACAACCTGTCTTTCCTGTGATTATCTTGAGTTCTGTATTGATATTGTGCATGTAAGCTTCTAGCCAACTCCATTCATTAACTTACCTTTTAAAAATAATTCTACAAAAAATTAACTTTTTTCATGATGTTAATTTGTAGTCAATCCATTGGTAGTAATGATTTTTTTTCAAGGATTGCTGTACTATATACAAATGACAATTTGCCTCTGGTAAATACTGAGTATCTAAATTGCTTTGGACATTTTTAGTTATTTTGTATGGCTGCTTTTTAGATTTTCTCCTGTTTCCCAACATTTTCTTAGTCTTATATATTCTTCTTCATTTTTAAAAAAACAATTCTCTTATGATTTTGCTATTTTTTCTTTGGTTCTAGCTAACTAGCTATCTAATATTCTTTTGCCTCTTGAGTATTTGAGAACAGTAGATCTGTAATGATTTTCTGGGTTCTATTTCTTCTGTGCTTTGCTGTAAGGAAACTTAAAATCTTATAACTCACTCTTCATTCAGTAAAAGAATCTGTTTTTAGAAGCAAGTTTAAAAAAGCTAAGATACCAGGTATTTAACAGGCTAGGAAAACTGTCAAGAGAGTAAGAACCAATTGCATTCTATGTAAATTGTAAATGACAAAACCAAACTACACTAGGCCATAAAAAAGACTACAGAAAAAAAAACCCCAATCATTACAATATATAACAGCATTCAGAACTGAAAAATGAGATTCTATATTATAGCTTCCTGCAATGTAACCTCTGTCCTAAAGAATTCTTGTTCATTGAAAGTATGGTCTTCATTGCCTTTAACTTGGGGGATGGGAGGGTTTTACAAAAGCTGATTTTGATTATTTTGCTCAGAAAATGAATTTGAATGTATATTAGTGAAAATAAAGGATGTCCAGCAGGTGGAAAGTAAATAAATTATACATTTGTCTTAGAAAAAGCGGAAGAAAAGATGAAAGATAGCATTAAAGAACCTGTTGAAGATCCTTTGCCTATGGAAACAGAAGAGGAAGAACCCAAAATTGAACCCATCAAGGAACTTATAAAGGAGGTAAAAGCACTGATATACCTAAAGTCTAATTTGATATTTGTTTATTCTTTTAATAACAAAGTGAAATCAAAAGGAAGATAAAATAATACCATCTTGAAATAACTTATTGAACTTATTTGCCATTTTCTTTAGATAGTTTCTAATGCGAACTGCATAGTTTTTATATTTTATCATCTTATTTAGAAGTATTGTTCAATATTACAGATTATATGACGAAACAAAGAACAGCATTAGGATTTGTTCCAAAATATTGCAATTGCAGATATTGGGAATATATTTTAAAATACAAATTCAGTACTTTATATATTGAAAACTTGCCAATTATATTTTGAAATGTATAAATAAAGTGAATATTGGAAATACAGAATTTAAATTTTATGAGATTTAAGTCCCAAAGGTGCTTTTTCAAGAGGCAACTGTACTTTCTTGCTTTTCTTTCTTTGAAAACCTTTCGCTTCTCATGCAAGAAGCCTCTTCAGCTCTGACTGGATGGTGGGGAAAGGAAGGATTTATATTCCTTGAAGTCGGCTGTCTGCAGGGAATATAAATCCTTCTATACTCAGTCAGAGCTGAAGAAGCTTCTTGGATGAGAAGCAAAACGTCTTCAAAGAAAAACAGGAAACTCCAGCTGCCTCTTGAAAAAGCACCTTTGGAACAACTATGACCTGGATGACTGAGAATCTCCATAGACATATGAGATTTAAGTCTTTGGTAGGTTTATTGCTGAGGTTTTAATAAACAGTGAGTTGATTTAAGTGGGTACTTAAAAGGTAGTTTTAAGAAACCTTAAATGGAATTTAGAAATTCCTGTGGATCGTGTGAGAAGAGAAGTCAGCCTTTACTGATTTTCCTCATCAGTTCTCATCACCATTTGGTGCTTTCTGAAATATTCTTCAAAACTTTTCACCAGAAGAGTGTTGAATTAATGATGATTGCTCCCCTATCTGTATTGGAAACTGGATTGGAAACCTTCCAGATGTAGGGGAAATTGTATCATTCATGGAAAGAAGGCTTAGCTATAACTTACTGTTTTCTAAAAATGTGCTTAATTTTTATTCAGTCTCAGTATGAATCAACTAATCTAATTTAGAAAATGGTTGTAATGTTTGTGAAAATATTTTTGTTATTGCACACATATCAGATCCAATCTTTTTTATTTGTGTCTATTTACACTAAATCTTACATGTTATGCTACATTTATGTAGTTATTAGTATGGGACTATGAACTGAATTCTATGCAAGGTATGGAGTTTGTATAGACACAAATGTATATGATAATGTTAAAGGTTAGGACTTTAGGGGTCTCTTCCTAAAACAACAAACTGATACCTTCTGTGTGAGTGGCAGTCCTGAGTGCTACTTGCACCTTGAAACTACCATCTTAATTTCTTGTTTCATTGCAATCCCATCTTTCTCCAGTAGAAAAAGTTAAAAATATATAATGAAGATGCAGCCTTTAATACAATGTCCTTTGGTAGAGATAAAGGGAAGCTTTTAGTTTCACAGATTACATATTGAGGCTGGTGGGAGAAATGTTTCCCATCTCTATAGTAAGAAAACAGTTATTGTTCTTTCTATTCAATCTTAATATTCCTCACCAGGAGCCCAAAGAAGAAGAAATGACTGAAGAAGAAAAAGCTGCTCAAAAAGCAAAACCTGTTGCTACTACACCTATACCTGGTACTCCCTGGTATGTAGCCTTTGTTCTCAAATCAATAGATTGATGGTGTGGAGAAGGCAGTGACCAACCACTTCTATTTTGTTGGAAAGGAAATGGTCAAGTGCACAAAGTTTCCAGGAGTTGAACTCAACTTCAAGGAGATTTTACTTATTATTACAAAAACTTACTCTACATAGCCTATAAAAGTGAAAAGCATTTTCTTGCTTGTTAACTTTAATATAAAATTAAATATTATTTAAATCCTGCAATAATTATGTAATATACTCTTTTTTTTTTTCTAGGTGTGTGGTGTGGACAGGTGATGAACGGGTTTTCTTTTATAACCCTACCACTAGACTATCAATGTGGGATCGACCAGATGATTTAATAGGAAGAGCAGATGTGGATAAAATTATTCAGGAACCTCCCCATAAAAAAGGAATGGATGAAGGAAAGAAACTAAGTAAGACTCACTTATTTGCTCAATTTTAAGTACTAATAGGTTACTTTTTTAAAATTGCATTTGATATGAAGGGATATAATATAAACAGGACTAGAAATAGTTGCGATTGGTCTGCAGTTTTGGGAATTAAATAAGATTATTTGTTTAGTACCTGTAAACTAGATCTGTGCCCTTTCTGGCTCCTTCAGGTAGCCAGACTTAGTATGAGCAGCTTGATTCAGGAAATTGCTAAAGCTTCTCTGAGGGAAAGAGTAACACATATATTTAAATAGTTTATATTAAACAACAACCGTCCTACTCAGTATCCTTTGCTCAATCTTCAGTTGAAGATTTTTGGGGAAGTCTGTTTAGAAAGAAGTGATTCATCTACAAAGGCTCCTAAAAATAACAGATGATCGGAAACTGTCAGCTCAAGCAGCAGCTGTATTGCCCAGATTTTGCTGGTGAACTGGTTACTACAGTAATTCTCGAGTTGATCCCATATTTGCTCTATTGCTAACACTACATGGAATAGAATTACAACTGGTTCAAAGTACTGGTGGGTAAAACCCCCCTTCATTGCAGAGTAACACTAATTTTAAAGTTGCTATACTAGTTATACATTGCCCAGAGTCTTTAGATTGGGAGAAATCACAAATATAATAAATGCAGAGCCAAATCATCCACATTTGATAAAATGTATAACTACTGGGAATGCCTTTTCCCAAACTTTCACATGAGGCATTTAAGATACGTGAAAGAGCATCTTCTTCAGAAGATTTCAAAATCTGAGTAGGTTCATACAGGAGAAGATGACTGGAAATCATAATCTACCAAAGAAATTATATTCTTTGGCTATTATATTTGTAAGACCCTTCTAAAGTGTCTTCAAAATCAGCCTATGTAGATTATTGTATTAGGAGCAGACCTAGTTAGCACTGGGTGACTAAAAGAGGTCTGGGCCAGTCCAAAAAAGGGATACTTATATTTAGAAGTAAAACCAAAAGTATTTCTAAAGGATAAACCCAATTCTTCCGTGAATACTGCATAAGGCTGCAGAGCTCTTATTAGGAAGTATAGCTAGTTGTTTCGTTGCAGGGCAGTATGGTGTGGCCACCATTTTCCGAGTTGCCATAGTTCAATGGGGCTGCTTGGAAAATGGAGGCTTTCTGGAAAGCCCAGCAATTAAGCAGCTTGCTATGCTTGCCTAACCCAATCTCTGGAGATCGTCAAAAAGTAAGAGAGAAGGAGAGTATGGGTCCTGATGGAGTGGAAAACAGACCCAAGACCCATGGGGACCTAGTGGGAGAGATTCAGACATACAAGCAAATGACCACAGGGGCGCTGCAGCAGTAACTTCAGGACCAGGTTGAAAGTAGCTTTTGGAGAATCTGCTATAACTTCAAATGGCCACTAAGCAACTGGTTGTAAGGTGAGGATTACATGTATTAATTAGCCTGGTACCAATTAATTCTTTATTTCCTGAAATTCATGACTTTTACAGTATTTTCATTGAGGTTCTTTGGTGGTATCCTGTAAAATAGTTCTGTATCGTTCAAGTGATAATTCAGTTCAAAGGTAGTATCAATTAATCCTTTCATCAATTTGAATCTTTCTTGGAAAGAATAATAGCTTCTGGAAGTTATGCTACATACTTTTTAAAAAAATTATGTGAATTTTTAAACTTGAACAAGCTGCATGTTGTTGAGGAAATATATTGAATTTTAAGATACTGCCAGTGTAGAATAGTATTCTGTCTTTTAATTAGAATATGTGATATATTTAATTTATAACATGGGATTTAATTATAATATGGGATATAGAGAGACAGTTTGATCATATAATTAAGACACTTAGTTCTGGTTCCATTTTAGGCATGAAAGCTAGTTGGGTGACTGGGCTAGTCACTGTCTCTCAGCCCACAACATCAGGCTCAGGTGACAAGTTGGTCTGTCAATTTCTATCGCACTCAATGGACCAACACTCAGTTGATCTTTAAAAAAAGCAAATCAGCACTTGTGGGAAAATGGTAGGAAGAAAGTGTTCTTTAAACTTTTTATGTAGACATTAATCAGGCATAACTAATACATTTGAATGATGGTCTACGGAGTAAAAATAGGTATTTCTTTTTCAGTGAAAGATGAGCATGAAATGTTAGAAGAAGCCAATGATGATGAGCCTATTAAAACAAAGAAGCGGAAGTAAGTTTCTATATGAAAGGAAGAATGCACATGATCAACCATAAAGCTTAGTTAACTGTTTCTTATTTCTCAACTCAGAATGAAGAGATACAGGAGTTGTCTGAGTATAAAGAACAGATAATTGAATTGTAATATTGGTTCAAAATGAGTTTTGATGAAATTCGTGTCATACAACTTTGATAAATAAATGAATAGAATCCTACTATATGTTTTTATTTTATAGGAAAGAAGATAACAAAGACATGGATTCGGAAAAAGAGGCTGCCATGGAGGCAGAAATTAAAGCTGCTCGAGAAAGAGCCATTGTCCCTCTTGAGGCTCGAATGAAACAGTTCAAAGACATGCTTCTGGAAAGAGGGGTCAGAAACAATTCTCATATTAAATTTATGTGAATTTTTCAAAGCATTTCATTGTTTATGCAATCACTGAGGACCATTTCCTAAATTGATGAGATACATAAATTGTCATATGCTCTAATATAAAATAGTCAAAAAGCTTGGTGTTCAATCTTTCCTCTTTATTGTTGAGAAAACAATTGTTCTACAGTTAGAGAATGCTAAAAGAAACATAATCGGGATTCTTTTCAGTCACGATTTAGACCTGAGTGTGAAATCAAAGCACATTAGTCACTCTTTTTTATGACTTTTAATGGGACTAGAAGGGAGAAAGTGTGACTATCCTGGTTCTGTTCTATTGATTGATTGATTATAATTATGCTAATTTGAATTTTTTTTTAATCAACTATATTAATATTGCTAATTGCTAATAATAATTATTTAATATCTTAGTCATATCTATCCCTACCATTGTTGTCAAAACGTTTAGTACTGCTTGATTAATGAGTAGTGTTTGCAGTTAGGGAATAAATAAAATTTTCATTTTTTAAAGAACCACATGCACTTTGATTAAGCAACTGAGCATATTTGTAAGGAAACTTCTGGTTTTGGTGCACTTTCTATGAAATGTCAGAATATAATTTATTAAGCTTTACATGCTACAGAGTTGATTATATGCATAGTACTTCAATTTATGGGGAGAAAGTGGAATTTCTGATCATTCTGCAGAGACCTAAGAAAGCAAAGAAAGTAAGAGAACTTCAAGGCTTTCTTTTGATATAGCAGTTTTTAAATGTCACACAGTAGTGGTCATTTTAATGAGTAATTAGATATGTGTTAGTTCTTTGTAATTATGTAGAAGTTTTCAGAGCCAATTAGTGTGGAAATTTGCCCTGCTGACTTCCTGCAGTTCATCATCTATTAGTGATGAAACTGCTGTAAAGATTTCGGTTATAGCTTCTTTCTAATAGAAGCCCTGTAGATTTCAAGGAAAATTGCACAACTTGTATCTATTTGCCTGACTTTAATTGCCTGCAAAATCATTACTTTCCCCACTTTATTTCTTAAAGGTTTCTGCTTTTTCTACATGGGAAAAAGAGCTGCACAAAATTGTTTTTGATCCCCGGTACCTCCTTCTTAACCCCAAGGAAAGGAAACAGGTAAAAGAAAAGGTCTTTTAAATAAATTATGTATTATATTCATATAATAAAATACAAAAACAGTGTTTTTAAAGGTTGAAATGTTTGAAAACTTTTCAGGCTCTTTACAACGCAGTTTTTTTATTCTTCTTCAATTGGACTTCTTTCGTTAATATCTGGAAGGTTTTAAATGACCGAAATTTAAATTATGTAGAGGAAGGAGGAAAATCTATAAAGTAAAACAGTATTTTCTATTGAGAAATAGAAGCTTCATTCTTAAGCAAATTATATATGTACTGCTTTGAATAGTTACAAACAAGAAATACTATTGTACCAAACTAATACCTATAGAAATAAATCACAACACCAAACAAAAAAGATGCCGAGTTACTGTAGTTAGATGCAGAACTTTCCACAGGATGATACATTCTTCGTGTGTGTGTGTGTGTGTGTGTACACACATACACACACTTTAAAGTTATAAACTTGCATCTAACTACAGTAACTTGGCATCTTTTTTGTTTGGTGTTGTGATTTATTTCTATAGGTATTAGTTTGGTACAATTTATCTGAAATAAGTATTTTTGTAACTTCAAAGCAGTACACACACACACACACACACATATATATATACTTTAAAAGTTATTAGAGGTACCTTGGATTCAAGGTGGTTTCATGCCATTTTCCATGCCAAATCATCTGTTCTATCTTAGATGTAACTTCATCTTACGCAAACTATTCATTACTATAATAACAATACAATAATATCTCTTAGGGCTGTGCAAAGCTAGACAAATAGATGCTTCACAAGTGCATTAACCCAAAAGGAGCATCTCTCAAAGTATCAAAGCTGCTGTGCCCTTCGCAGAAAGTAAACAACTGTTTTGAAGGTTCTTCATATGAATGTGCATTCAGAGCATATTCTTGCCACTGACAGGTCCAGTGAGATGTTGTCTTTGCAGAAATAACTATAGACAGTATTTGAAGCAGTTGTGCAAGCTTGCTAAGGATGCCTGGTATTTATTTTGAATAAATGTATTCAATTACAATTATTTATTGCATTACAGAAGAAATTGTTTCTGTCCAGGTTTTAGATTGTCTGCTTCCATGTTGGTCTCCAGCGCTGCAGCTTACTCCATGGGTCAGTCCCATGATCTCTCTTAACATTTTCAGATAGTAGAAAAGGAAGGAACATTTGCTTCTAAGTGCATCCATCTAAATTTTGGAATCTGTTGCTTTTGGAAAATTTCCTTGACACATAAACTTACATGCATTCTTCTTATTGAAAGCAAACATCTATTCAAACTTCTAGCTGTTTAAGTCTGTTTCTTTCTGTTACTGTAATTTCTAGCATTAAAGAATAGCAGTAAAACTGAGTTGGTGTAAAAGTTGCTATTGAAAGATACTCGTTTCAATGAGTTTGAGATTCACTGCACTGTCCCTTTATATTCTTTGGTATTTTGTCATATCATCACAAGTAGGTAATCCTAATCTTTGCTTTTTTTTTTTCTTGCAACAATGCTCCAAATTATATTTGCTATTTATTCAGGTATTTGATCAGTATGTAAAAACCAGGGCAGAAGAAGAACGCAAAGAAAAGAAAAATAAAATAATGCAGGCCAAAGAAGATTTCAAGAAAATGATGGAAGAAGCAAAGATTAATCCTAGGTAAGTGTCCCCCCTCTCTCCCTCCCTCCCTCTCTCCCTCTCTCCCTTTTATCAGATATCCAGTTTTAATTGTAACCTGAACTCTTAATACATGTTAACTATTTCAGAAAATGGAGGAATCCAGACTATTTTATGAGGATGAATTTACTAACTCTAGTAAACCCATATGTGTAATACTATAATATTTCCTAATTTTAGCTAACCATTGACAATCCTAATATAGAAAATATATGATGTAATGGAAGATTTCCCCTCTTTTTTAGTATTAATACTGAATACCTTATAGGAACTGCTAGTGATACCTCACAGTATTTTTTAAAAAATCGATTTGACCTACTTCAACAAACTACATTCCTGGATCCTTTTGCCATCCCATTGTCAACAAAGGGAAAGACCTATGTGGTCATTCAGTTACTTGGCTATAGTCTTTTACTATTAATGTCCAAGTGGGTTTCTTGGCTATAGTCTTTTACTGTTAATGTCCAAGTGCAAGTCATATTGTACACAGGATACCTTTAATACATTGTTAGACTGTATGTAATTATTACTTTTTTAGAGAACTGTTCAATTTTATTTTACCTAAACTAGTTAGGAATTAGTTTGCATTAACTCTCAGTTCTATGCTGTTTACTGGCTTATTTTCAGTTGTTGCATTTATTTTGCTTGAATTGACTTACTATCCACAAAGACCTCTTTGATTAGGCTTCTGATCCTTAATACAATTAATTGGGATTAAGCTCCACTGACACAGATGAACTGAATTTTGAATAAATAAGCATATATTTACATTGAAGTTTTGGAATACAATAAAATTGTAAAATTTTTATAGTTTAATATTTGGAATAGCTGTAATACTAAATTTGAATACAATTGTTTTAGTATAGTTGTCCTTTTTCATAATTTAATCTCAGTAATTCCAAATTGCCTTTTATATTTCAAAGGGTGTAGAAATCATAAAATTAGCTCTGATTTGTCCTTTTGTGAATAAAAAGCCTTCTTTCCTTGATGGAATGGCCCAAATCAAAGAGGGGTTGCTGCTGGAAAGAGGAAAAATAAGGAAATGTTAACTTCTTCGAGTAGGAGAATTTCACTGCAAGTAGTCTGCATCAAATCTATTACTATATACTTATTGTTTGGTTTTGATCATCAGTAAATAAGCAAGATAACTTGTGCATGTCTTATCATTAGCTTTTTGATCCCTTTTAGTTCAAGGTAACAATGATGTCCCTTTGGACACGTGTATTCCTTGAAAGTCATCTCTATATTTTCTATACTTACAAATTTATGCCCAGACTTGTTTTTGCAGGTCATTTTCTTTAGCATTGGCTTAAGTTCACTTCTAAATAATAGAATAAGCTACCAAATTCTTCTCTTGTTTTAATTTACCCTACAGCAACAGTAGGCGGGATTTCCCAAGTCTAATTATTTCCATGCTGTGATGAAAACATTCATAGGATTATAATGTCTCACGTAATCTCGGGGTCAGATTAGCATCAGATCTTGGAAAAAGCACATTAATGGTTTTTTTTTTAAGGTAAGTGGCAGTATTATATCTACTGCACGTCTGAAATTTGGAATCTGGCCCTGAAGGTGAGAATATCTTGTAGCAAAACTACAAGAAGAAAAAGTGTGAAGCTTGGCAGATACTGCTATTAATTTCACACCTGGTACAATTGGATGGCAAATGAGTACTGTTAATTTTTTAATTCATAACCTTGAATTTCAGGACCGGTGAATAAGGAATTTCCATTCAACAAGGATTGTGCAGTTGCTGGAAATTTTTATTCTACATGTATACTCTCTATAAATCAAAAATCTGCAAGGCTGCCCTTGCAGATTTTTGATGAAATCAAAAAGGCTGCCTTTTTTCATAAAAATAAATATTTTACTTCTTGGACATAACACCTGAAGGGAAGATAATTATGTAATAGTGTTTAGCACACACTTTGTAGCAGAATACAAAGATGTGTTTAGAATACATTTTCCAGTTAAGAAAGCTCTGCCAAATCAGTACACTTACCATTTTTTACAGAACTACTTTTAGTGAATTTGCAGCCAAGCATGCTAAAGATTCACGTTTCAAAGCAATTGAAAAAATGAAAGACCGAGAGGCCTTGTTTAATGAATTTATCACAGCAGCAAGAAAGAAGGAAAAAGAAGATTCGAAGACCAGAGGAGAGAAGGTAAGATTTTCATATGAAGACCATAAAAGCAGTATGAATGAGAGGCAGAGGGACTCACGTTAGGCTTCCAGGCTCCCATTGCTGGAAGTCCCATTCCCACTATTTTCCTCTGCCTTTTGGCCACATAATTTTGTATCTAAACTCAGAAGAACATCATTTTCTAGAAGACTTTGCCCCCTTCTTCCAGAATCTAGAACTTAGTTTTAAATTGCTGGAAAACTCTAATCAATCCATTGCTAACCAAATCTTTAGTTCTGTGGATAAGATTCTGAGACCTCCTTGTGGGCAGATTTTAAATGGCATTCTGTCTAAATGCTAATATTTTATTGTTGTTAGGTTTTTTAAAATCTTCAGCTAAATATGTTTTAGTTTGGCTAGTTATCAAAATTAAAGGTCACCTATCAAAAATTAATGAATTCCAAATGTCATTTGTCTGCACTGTCACTTCAAGAGACAAAGTGCATATCACTGGGGAAGGCAGTTGCATGAATGTTTTCAAGAGTATTAAGATTAAAATGTGTAGAAGCTTTCTTTAGTATCCCAGCTAACTGAGTGAATGAAGGAAAAACATATCTAACCTAAACTTTAATTGAAATTAATATAAGTTCTTGTTAATAAAAAGACATGTGATATATCATGCAAAAGCTGTCATTCATAAACATTTCGTAAATTAAAATGACCCATATTCTGTTTTCAACTTTTTTTAAAAAAAATAAGATAATTTTTCTTATAGATCTTAAATAAATTTCATAGTAGTTGTAATTCATTCCCTTTATTTGCTGCTATTATTGTATTTGTTGTTCCTGCTGTGCCTATTGTTCAGAAGTGCTCTATACATCATACTGCAGTTCACTCTTATAAAGTGGATATGTAAGTACTGTTGTTAACGTATTGCAAATAAGGAACTCAGGATAAGAATGATTAGCTTAAGGCTTCTTGGTTTAATTTATGGGAGATAAGAGATTCAAATGGAAAATTTCCTGATGCATTGCTGCTTTTATCCATATACCCACTTATCTAGGAATAAGACCTATTGAACGTAGTCACGATTTACTTTAGTGTTGATATATATAGTATCAGTGTCCATCAATGGGTTCTCTTTTCCTCTTGCACTCCCCTCACTCTGATCTGAAAAGTTGGGGAGCCCTCTTGTGTATGGAGGGAAAACATAAGAGACCTTCAGGTGGGTGGAAAACAGGAATGCCCAGTTATAAGTTTGACTAATGCTAGATGTAGCAATTAGTCTTCATACAACATCAGTCATCAGCTGTCTAGAAGTGAATATGTGAAATCTGAAACTTCAACATAAACTACTGTTTGTTTTATTCTATAGTTATGGTTGAAAAATTATTGTTGCATCTTAGCCATAATCATCAATAAATTCTTTAATATTGCATGAACAACATCAGTAATATTTTGTGTTAAATATTGCATTTATCTTTGTATTTGAAACTAATTATTTCTTTTCTCCCAAAACCTCTTGTAACCATTTTATGTATTCTGTTTTGTAACAAGTGGATAGATTTTACAGTTTTGTGCTGTGCGGCCTGTCAATCAGTTCAGTCTGACAGCTGTCAATCACTGACACGCAAAGTATTATGGGATTCCCTAGTGAGGAAAGAATTGGTATCTCTGTGTGGTGACTTTAGCCTCCCGCAGTTCCGGTACTTTACATTTTTTTCAGTTTATTTCCTTGTGAAGTGATGAGAGTTGTACCCAGAATGTGTAAACTGCCAAAAAAAAAAAAAAAGTCCTTCTAAATACACACAGTATTTTCTGCCTTGCTTTTCTTATTTCGCAAAGAATAGCTAAATGTTGACAAGAAATGTGCCCCACAATGTTGTGAAGCTTTCTCAGCCAGTTTATCAGAAAAGAGTTTTATTGCATGATTTCTCCATAAACCCTTTCAAGTAAGGATTGGAAATAGCACACTTTGATTAATTGCTTATCAGTATTTTCCAATTTTGTTTCCTAGAGAATCTTCAAATTAAAGAAAATAATTAAAAGTGAAAGAAAGAAAATAGCCTATGATGCAGTCAGATTTTTATGTTGAAATAGACTGAAGATGTTCCATTGAAAGCTTCTGTTGCTTAACCATAGGATTTGGATAATATGAAAGAAGACCTGCATGTTGCTTATGTGGGGGGAGGGGGCAGCAATGAAGTGCTCACCACATATTCTAGAAACATCTTTGTCTTTCCAACAAACATTAGGCTTTAAAGTGGCGAAAGCAAAGATTGCATCAGCCTCTTCATTATTATACCCACACAATTATGCTATCCTCCCAAAATATGTGATCTTTACTCTTATTTAAAGTACTTCAGAAGAGTATCAGATTAATACCTGTCTAAACAATTCCATAGCCTATCCTTTTGATTTGAAACACTTCGCTTCTCTTCCCCAAGCAGGAAAGTGTATATCTCTGTGATTTCTGCTTTGCTCTTCCTTTAATCTTAAAGTTGAACAGCTTTTGAATAACATCTCCTACACAAAACTAAAAATTTTGTGAGTTCTCAACAATGATACTAAATTAAATTATTAGTTGTCAGAATTGATTTCCTTTATTAGATATGAGTACTGCAGCTGCTTTTGACCCTTTTACTCCTTCTTTTGGGGTGGTTGCCATAAAAATAACATATGCTGGCTTTCAGGATAGGAGATGAGAGCTTCTGTTTCTATTGAAACAGGAATACACGGGTGAATGATGGACAAGATTTAGGTATAGTTGTAATATTCCGAGTCTTTCTAAAATGATCTCCCAATTTTATTTTGACTTGACTACCGACATAGTATATTAAACTCAAGAACTGATATAAAAAGAAATAAGAGAAGTAGCATTTATTCATTAGTGTGCCTGTTCAATTATCCTTATTTTAAAGATAGGACTGAACTATAATTTCTTACATCTGGCTTAGAAAGCTTTATATTTCAATACTACTTATGTGTTTAAGTTCATCTTTGAAGTAATAGATATTGTGTTGGATCCAGAGAGAGAAAAGTGGAACTTTGCTGATACAATTTCCTGGTCTCTCCCTCCCACTATAGCACTGTGTGCTCTATCTAAAAACTCAGTCTGAGGATCAAGGGATCCTTTCCAATTCTGTGTGATAGACTCCCAATGTTATAGTAGGACAGTGAAATCAAGAACAGTAAATAAGGTTGCCTGTCATGAATGAAAAAGCAAGATATCTCTGGACCCAAGTCACATTAAAAAAAAATGATGTTGTAAATCATCTTAATTGTATTATATACTTCTGCAATTGATGGACGATTACCAAATTGCTGTATACATTATTTTCTTCTTTAATTTGATTTTCTATTGCAAAAAATTCATTGATGTACTTGTATGTGAGGATACTATGCTAATAACCAAATATCAATATTGAGGAATATCAGCAGAATATTAGTATTATGCCCTTTATGTAGACATTATAACTAATGATAAAAGGAATCACAAATGCAAGTTTTAATTGACCAGTAAAGGTGCATCAAGCAGTAATAATAAGCACACAAAATTTGGTTTTCTTAATGCACCTTTTTCCAGCTTTGTACCTCTGAATGTACTGGACTACAGTTTCAGCATTCCTAGTCAGCATGGTTGAGAAAATGGAAGTTAAAGCCCAGTAAATCTAAAGGACGCTACAGTGAGGAAAGTTGTTATAACACATTAAAAGTAGAGTTTACCATTATCATGATATCCCTGTATAATTCTGGATGTATGGGAGACTTGGAAATGAACAATCTAGTTCATTGAATGTAGAAGCTAGGATAAAAACTTTTCTCTCTTGTACCAAAAAATGTGTGAATGTTCTGAAAGGTGACCATTGCTAATTAACAAGATAAAAAGCTCTGTTCCATGGATCATAGTTTTTATTACATGTGAATAAGCTATTCATGTGATTTAGCAACTGTACTATATAAGTTGCAATGCACTAAAAAAAAGAATTAATTGCTCTACTGCAGTTAAAATTCCTGCACCCATAACTCATTGATTTAGATAGATTATAATACAAAGCTGAGTTAATGGATGTATCACAAGCATCCATTATGTGTCTTGTGTGTGTACGCATGTGTTTATAGATGGAGAGATACATATATACATACACACATATACAGACCCCAAGATTTTGCAAGAACCTCTGTTGAAGAAAATCCTTTGAATTCTTAGAGTATGGGATAGGAAAGAAGAAAGCCTACATTTGTTTGCAAAATAATTGTTTGATGAAACACATCAGAATAGGCTGAATTTTGCTATGTATCTACTGATTTCTAGTTATTTACCAACTAAAGAATTTACCCATATTTTCTTTGAAAATTATGGCAAATCCATATTAAAGCAAATCCATGATTAATCGATCAAATTCTAATAAAATGGAAATATACCTATGTTCTTTGTTTTAATTTAATCTTCAATCAGATAGTAGCATATTGTCTTATTAACTTCAGTGAAATTTAACTGTAACCTTTGAACAGATTTTTAAACTAAATCTCCAGCTTCTATTATCCCTAATGTCCACGAAAGATTAATTTATTCATTTTATTGCACTTATGTAAATGTTGATGCTTTACTCCTAAACCAGAAACTCGGTGAATGCAGTATTTAAAAATGTACTAATAAACCAAGGGTATATATCCCATCAAATATTGCTTCTGTGAAATAATGATAACAGTAGCTGGTATTCAGAAGTACAGTTTGCACATGGATGTATTCCAGGAACCCAGTACAGGTGTGGACACTCAGGCAGCATTCCGTGTATTTCCTTAAAGAGGAAAAATGCACAATAATACTTAACTATGAATTTTCATTACATGATTTATTTATATCAGCCTTCCCCAATATATGCACCTTCCAGATTAATCCAGTTATTTTTTTATAGTAAATACAGTTACCCAAATTATAGTTAAACTCTTGCAATTCTCAGCAGTGACTAGAAAATTGTGAGAGTTCTAACTCCACCTATCCAAATGATAACTAGATTGTGGAAAGTTGCTGTATGTATTCATTCCTATCATGCACATATATGGCCTATTTTAGTAATTCTATAGATTGGCCTATCTTCACAGCCTGGTTTGGTTGTGCATTTATGGTACCACTGCTAAAACAGAATAGTAGGGTATACCAGCATAGTATAAACTTGTCAAGACATCTTCTAGTATTGAAGCAGTTCTCTGACATACATGTAAACATAGTCATTACTACTGTTCCTTAAAACTCTAATGACAGTACTCAGTTTCTAATTAAACTAATTTTTCATTGCGGTAAGTCTGTTGCTTTTTTATTATTTTGGAATATTTGGAAAGCAAAGTGACTTTATTTTTCTCTCCTTTTTCTTTTGTCTTTTGTCTAAAATCATAGATTAAAATGGACTTCTTTGAACTGTTATCTAATCACCACTTGGACAGTCAGTCTCGCTGGAGTAAAGTGAAGGACAAAGTAGAGACTGACCCTCGCTACAAAGCTGTGGATAGCTCTTCGCAAAGGGAGGATCTTTTTAAACAGTATATTGAAAAAATAGCCAAAGTATGTGTGACAGTGACAATACTGTTTCCATTTTCTTAGTATTTCACTCTTGGATCAATTGGTATAGAATTTGAAGTACTGTTTTGTGGAATGCTGTTTTTAAAATTCAGTTGATTAGTGGTAAGCATTGTTTGTATTCTCAGACTAGTGTTTTTATCTTATTTTTGCTAGAATGACAATCTCCAATGAAAGAGTGCATTTTGAAAGGGTTAAAACAATAATTAGGAACACTTGTGGGCATATATAGAGAAAGATCTTTGCCCAAATCTCATATAGTGACCCAAGGATTTATTTATGTGCTAATACTTTCTAAAAAAGGGTTTTGAGTTAAGTCCTGAAACTTGCAAATTATAGTTTGAATAGCCAGTGCAATAAATTCTGCAAGGTTACAGTCATTATAAAATACGTCATTGTAATACTTGAAGCAATGCCAAAATAATTTAAACAGAATAAGAGTTCTGGCATTTGGGTTCTCCAATTTGGAAATCCCTGCTTCTTCAAACTGTTATTTATTTCCGATACTAAGGTATATCATTTGTTGAACTATGTATACTTTAGTTCTCTTGTATAATCTTATTTTAGACCATTTCATGATTTGAAGTGTAAGTAGGCAATATGTTCAGTTGGGATTGTGAATGCTTTTTTGGTTATCTCCCAATCGTCATACCATTGATTTTGATGAAGTGACGCTTTACATATGCCGGCTTCAGGAATATATTGCAGCTATATGACAGTATTTTCTACTTAGCTCAGCCTGAACTACAACCCTAGTACTTTCTTACATGCATTAGACAATTTATAATTATTTAGCTATTATGGTGGATTAAATGGTTCCTTAATCATAGATTTAGGATTCTCAAAATGCTTGATTGTACCAGATGCAGTTTTTAACACATTTCTCTATATAGCTTATGTAACTAATATAATATGTAGACACGTATGCATAATTTGATGTATTATAATATGAATTAATGAATATATGATATATTTGAATTAATGAATATATGATATATTTGAATCAATTTAGTATATTAATATTAGGGTTTTTCTCTATTTTTCTATTTTCTTTTTTTTTTTTTTTTGTATATTTTCTCTTTTTTAAGTCAGAAAAAGACTGTAGAAGATGCAACACAAATATTATAATTCTGTCATTGTGGATCATACTTTAAGTATATTTGGTTTTTTTCCTTGAATTTACTTTTGTTAGTACTTTTACTTGTTAGGCTAATATAAATGCAGTATGTGTGCTTTGGATTGCATTTCAGAATGTAGACTCTGAAAAAGAAAAAGAACTGGAAAGACAAGCACGAATTGAGGCAAGCTTGCGTGAACGAGAGAGAGAAGTTCAAAAAGCTCGTTCAGAGCAGACAAAAGAGATTGATAGAGAACGAGAACAGCACAAACGAGAAGAGGCTATCCAGAATTTCAAAGCACTCTTATCTGATATGGTGAGGATTCTTTGTCTTAAAATTGGTTGTATAATTCTAACTGAAAGTAATTTTTGAAGTGCTGGCAACACTGGTATGAACATGTAATCCTGAATCGCATAGCCTAGGGAAAAAAATCTAGATTGGCTGTGGCTTTAGTATATACTGTGTTTCCCCGAAAATAAGACCCAGTTTTATTTTCTTTTGAGCTTCGAAATAAGCACTAGGGCTTATTTTCGGGGGATGTCTTACTTAATAGGTGGCTAGCATGTGGGGGTGGGATGTGGCCTGCACATGGGGTGGCAATGGGCCAGCCTCGAAACATGGTGGCGGACCAACTACAGTAAAGATATCATATGACAGAGTTCAGGTGGGGGCCTGCCCTTCCCTTGTCAGCCCCTGCAGCCCCGGGATGGCCGTGCTGGGTGGCGGAAAGGGTACCGAGGCAGGGCGGCCAGGCTGACGCTCCTCTGAATGGAGTGGGGGGAATCTTTGCCCCAGGGATGCTGGGGGCCTGTCTTCCTGGCCAGGCCCACCCAAGAGGAGAGTGGGGAGACGGCAGTCCAGGCCAGAGCTGTAGGTGGAGTGCTGGAGGGTCTAGGAGGGAGGGTGCTGAAGTGAGCAGGCATCCTGCCATCAGCCCCCATGCTGGCTGCCCCTTTTCCACCAGAGCCGAAATGCCGCCGCCTTTACTGTAAGTGCCGGTAGATGCCGGCCTTCCCTCTGGCGGGCCTGGGCAGCTGTAGGAGAGCGACAGGCCCGTTTCAACGTCTGGCGCCCTTAGGGGGTTTGCCTGGCACCTGCTTTCCAGCTCCGTTGCATTTCTCTGCCGCCGCGGAGCTAGAGAGCTTGCCCCACCACTGCCCAGATGCCCTCGCTTCTCTCAAGCATTTCTTTGCTTACCTGATTTCCAGCTCCATCGGGTTTCTCCGTCGCTTTTCTCCACCGCCGCGTGAAGGGAAAGAAGTTTGTGGGACAAAAAAAAAAAAGTTCAATCAATTCCAACTTAGCGAGATCTTTTTTTTTTCATGAGAAGTTGGAATTGATTGAATTTTTTTTTTTTTTTTTTTTTTTAGTGCCACAAATTTCGTTTTCCTGTACACGGCGGCAGAGGAACGTGACAGAGAAATGTGACAGGGCTGGAAATCAGGTAAGCAAAGATGCTTGGGGGAAGTGAGGGCATCTGGGTGGTGGCGCGTGGGGGGCAGGGGCAGCCCCACGCTCTTCGGGCCCTGGTGAGCGCTGCATCTCTCATGCCAGCTGTGTTGAGGCGGGTATGCGGCTGCCATCCCAGGGGGATTCTGCGGTTGCTGCTGCCGTTGGGCTGCGCCTTGGCCACCCGCCACCACTGCCTCCCAAGCCACCCAATGTTCATCAAAATCCTGCACGAGCCTAGCATGCTACCGGTATTTACCGATAACACTAAGCGCCCAGACCAAGCTGGTGCGAGCAAGGCTGTCGTGCGGGGATTCTGCTGTTGCTTTGCTGCTGGGCTGGGCTACGCCCCGTCACAGCCTCCCAAGCTCCACCTTCACCACTGGCTTAAAGGAGTCAGGTGCTGCCTCAAAGCTGCCTCGCAGCTCTGAGGGGGAAGCAGCGGCAGAGTGCTCCGTCCTTGGGGTGGGGCGGAGAATTCTGCTGTTGCTGTTAACAGAGACTGGAAGCTTTGCTTGAAAATGGGATGGTTGGAAACAATGTGAATCCCTGTTTCCAACCGCCTCATTTTCAAGCAGACAAAGCTTCCAGTCTCCCTCTGGGCGAGAAGTGTTTGGATGCCTATGGTGCGCCCAAACACTTTTCACCCAGACATAGAAATGACGGAGAATGGAAGCTTCGTCTGCTTAAAAATGGGGCGGTTGGAAACGGAGCGAATCCCTCCGTTTCTAACCGCCCCGTTTTCATGCAGACAAAATTTCCAATCTCTGTCGTTTCTCCGAAAAGTTTGCAGTGCGTCCAGATCGCCTGCCTCCCTGCTGGACTTACCTGCACTGCTCCACAGGGTCGACGGGCTACGGCTGCTGCCGGATATTGTCAGCCCCTGCGCACTCGCTGCTGCTTGTGCTGGCCATGCCCATCCCCCCAGGCTTATTTTCGGGTAGGGTTTATATTAGGCCCACCCCTAAAAATCAACCTCGGGCTTATTTTCAGGGTAGGGCTTATTTTTGGGGAAACATGGTAGTATCAGCACTTTTCAGTGTATAGTAATAAAATATTTGTTTTCCTCTACCAGGTACGATCTTCAGATGTGTCATGGTCCGATACAAGGAGGACACTTCGAAAAGATCATCGTTGGGAATCTGGCTCCCTTCTGGAAAGAGAAGAGAAGGAAAAACTTTTTAATGAACACATTGAGGCACTTGCAAAGAAGAAGAAAGAACATTTCCGGCAACTTCTAGATGAAACTTCATCAGTAAGGCTAATACGTTTTATATTTTCTCCGGACTTTAATGTCATAATTTTGTGGTTCCTTAGCTCAATTTATATTTATATCTTAATTATGTTATTCTTCAGAGAAATTAGTGTCTTCCAACTCACCATTATTTTAAGATTCACAAAATCTGGAAACCATCAAGATTAGAACAAGCCTATACTGCACTTCTACTTCTAGACCTAAACCATAGGAAAAAGGTAGTTGAGGGATTTGTGTAAACATTTTTTTGTTCCCTTTTAGTGTTTTAAGGGCTGGAGATCTCAGGAATATATGAACCAATCACTGGCAAGAGAGGGAATAGATTTGATCCTGTATGTATCGCTATACTTAAAACAACTTACCAATAGGTGCAGTGGCATATACTAATATAAATAGTACCAAGGTAAATGCCTCACATTTTATTTATTTTAAATACTGTTAATGAATTATCTCAGATTATCATCCTTTTAAAAAGGTTTGGACGGTAAAATAAAATTCAGCTCAATATGCAACAAAATATTATAATAATTACCTGATGCATGGATCTGTGAGCTTCATTAGTACCTCTGAAATTCCTTCCTGAATGAAACGGAACCATCTATGCTTTTCCATCAATGAAGGAGTGAGGAGAGATAGAAAGGAAACATGGGGTAATAAAACAGGCAGCACGCACACCTGTGTGTGTGTAAAAGCCATGCAGTGGAAGCTGGCCTCGCATAACAGATAGGGAGTTCTCATATCTTGCACTATTTGAATATTCTATTATTGTGTCGTCATAATTGGGTCCTTTTCAGTGACTAAGAGTGTGCTAGTTCAGACTCAAATCTAAAAGGACTTGGAAAGAGGTATAGCGCCTGTTTGCAACTCTTTAAAGGAGGCATGCCTTTTCCTGGGATTGTATGACAGGTTTGTGATTGCGGGTAGGTGGGGGATGCAGCTGTTTTAAATTGCAGATGGTGGCCCTGTACGCTGAAAATTTAGATACTTCATTTCATTCACTAAGCCTGCAATTTTTCTGTTTTTTCTTTCAAAGATTACCTTAACATCAACATGGAAAGAAGTAAAGAAGATAATTAAAGAAGATCCAAGGTGTATTAAATTCTCTTCCAGTGACAGAGTAAGAAACTTGTACTGGTTTGCCCTGGCTTTTTGTCTTAGAATTTAAAAATAAATATAACAACCTCCTCTTTATATGTTCTTTCCTCAAGAAGAAAATATAACATCTGACAGAAATTTCTAGTGATTATTTCTATTTCTTTAAATGCAGAAAAAGCAAAGGGAGTTTGAAGAATATATCAGAGACAAATATATTACAGCCAAAGCTGATTTCAGAACACTTTTGAAAGAGACCAAATTTATAACATACAGGTATGCTATAAGATAACAGTACACAAATGGTTTTATTCATTCTGCATTGTTTTTATCTTAAATGACTAATATGGGATTATACTTAGTTAATATTGTAGATTTGGGAAACCGGACTTTTGGTTTATTCTCTTTTCCAAAAATTATAGATGTACCAGATTATGAGTTAGGTACCACCTTGATAGTATTCAACATTGATATTTCTGAGAATTGAATTGAATTGAATATTTTATTTGACACACAAGGAAATTGTGTTGTGTGTGTGTGTATATATATATATGTGTGTGTGTGTAGACATAAAAATTTAGGAATATGTCTGTGTATATATATTCCTAAATTTGTGTGCCTGAAGAGCAATCTTATGACATCATGGTATGGCAGTACATGGTCACTTTATCAAGAGAAATTGTATACCTGAACTGACAGAATTTTAAATCTTATTTTCCCTTCCTCTTGCTTCCATCCAAGTTTAAGAGATCAACAATTCGAAAAATCAACCTAATGCTGCCTATTATTAATGAGATTAATTTGATCCTAAAAATTAACGTAGACTACTACTAGGTTATGGGAATATGTTTCCTATAGGTGGTGTTTGGTTACAATGTGACAAATGTTTTCTTATTTACATTTTACAGCTTAAATTAGTGCTAATTTTAAACCTTCTTATAGTTCTCAAAACCAAAGCCTAACCCTGTATATAGAGCGTAGGCAATGACAGGGCATTTTGTTTAAATGGTCCTGCCCTCTTAACACTTTGCTTCACTTCAGGCCTGAAGAGGCAGTATTTTAGGTGAGAGGATAAACCTAGACATTGTTTCTTTGTCAGAAAGAATTTTTTTTAATCCTCATGCTATTATTTTTATAAATAACTCAAGGCAGTGAACATGCCCAGTATTCTTTCCCCCTGCCGTTTTCCCCACAACAACCACCCTGTGTGATGAGTTGGGCTGAGAGAGAGTGACTGGTCCAAAGTTGCCCAGTTGGCTTTCATGCCTAAGGTGGGACTAGAACGCAGAGTTTCCTGGTTTCTATCCTGGTGCCATAACCAAACTGGCTCTATTTAGGTGGGTGGAATTGTTAACCGGATGCTTGTCCACGACTTCTTATTACCCAAATTCTAGTTGATTTATGTAACATCCAGTCATTTGATGATAAAGATAATCTTTATGCTTAATTGCAGATCCAAAAAGTTAATCCAGGAATCTGACCAACACCTGAAAGATATAGAAAAGATATTACAGAATGACAAACGTTATCTGGTACTAGACTGTGTGCCAGAGGAAAGACGAAAACTCATCGTTTCCTATGTTGATGACTTAGACCGCAGAGGTCCCCCTCCACCTCCTACAGCTTCAGAACCTACAAGGCGAACGACAAAATAATTAAAAAATATTCTTGAGCAAAAGATTAAATCAAGAAAATTGCATGAGCCATCTGTCAGATCTAATCATATGCGTTACCATGAACCTATTGCAAAACCATCCAGGAAGCAACATTTATGAACATTAAGCAGTCTCTGTACAGAGAGAATATTTGCATTATCTATGCTTTTTCTCTTTGTTGCATGACTGATAAATATTCTAACCATGCAACTATTTCCAGTGATTTTTCAATCCTAGAACAATACAGTATCTATGTACAAGGCTTGGATATTGATAGCATTTGGAAGTGTTCTTCCTGACAGTGTTACATGTCAAAGCCATAGAAAGATGGATATATGACCTGAAGTTGAGAACTGTAAAAAATACCCCACATGTCCTACTGGGAGAGCCAAAGTCATGCACTCTGAGGATTAATCTATTGAGTGCAGAAGACCATAGTGAGATAATGCCCTTTGGTGAACCTGAAAAGATAGGGCCTAATCTTTTACTCATGTGTGACTTTTCCTGCATAAATCAGGATTAACTTCATTAATGTCTGATCCAGCATGAGAGGAAAATAAAAGTGCAGTGACCAAATTATATAAACATCATTTGACTTAGTTAACAAACCTGCCTTGATTCCCTGCTCTCCCAAATCCCCCTGGTTAGGCACAATCAAATGGCTTTGCCTGGTAGTTTGGTAATACTTTGCTCTAAAATGAAAATACGCAAGAGGAAAAAATTGCCAGGACAGCATGGTTGTACAAAAACATTTTTATTTACTATTAAAAATGTCTCTTATCTGCTTTGGATTAGAATATGGATTTTTTTTTTCTGGATATTTCTTGTAAACTATGTTTCTGTTTTGAATGTTAAACTTGTGTTTCTATAGTTTAATTTTGAAATGTTGGGATTGTTCAGTTTATGTATTTGAACGACAATAAACCAACCCTTTTTATATATGCATTGTACATATTAGTAATTGCGTGTTACATTCTAAAGATATAATTATATAATCACCTGAAATTCCATTAAAAATGGAGGAAATCAGTTATATTTGAAACTGCTGTGTATATACTCATTTTTGCTTTACAGATCATGTAATCCTTATATTAATACTAATTGTATAGCTGTAAAGCTTTCTATTTAATTTTGTCTCTGAACATTTAAAAATAGTTTATGAATACTTGAGACCCCTTTTTTATGCGCGTATGTGTGCTGAATTGGCAGCGTGTAATCCTTTGGATTTAGCTAGCCATCCTCATGACTTTTGGTACAAATAACCAATATTCTCATCTTTCTAACCAGAATGAACTTTGGAAAGATGCTTCTTGGTTTTTTTAGTTCCTCCTGAATAGTAGGAAATAGCAGGAATAGTAGTGAAATTGCTGAGCATTTCACTGTATTTCTAATTTTAGTTTGCAGTTTTTCGTCAATTTTTTTCCCTCCATAGTATTCCACATTACTTCAGAAAATAATTTATGAAATTATCCACATATTTGATGGTGGGTACATTCAATAAAATCACCCTCAATTTTTTGTTTTGTTTTTTTGCTTTGCGCTCTCTCCTCTTCACCCCATCTTAATGACTCTGAATTTGTATCTGAGATCAGTAATAAATTGGATGTCAGTTAGAAGATTGAAATTCAATACCAACCATAAATTCTCATTTATTTCTATTGTTGAAGAGTCCCGCATGTTTTGAGTGATACTTCATCTCTAAAAGGAATCTGGTAAGCACGCAAGAGTTGTTTGTGAACAGTGTCTTTATTCCAGGATATTTAGACTGTATTTTTCGTTAGACTATGTTTACTCAGGTTTCTGAAGATGGTAATACCTAGTTTACAAATATGGGGCTATATTTGAAAAATGCTTGATATAAAACAGCATCTAAAGTTCCAATAGGAACTCATTTGTTGGTGAATAGAACTGTTTTGTTACCAGCTTCACTAATTCAGTGTTCAAAGTGCTAATTCTAAGTAACTTGGGGCCTGGACAAAGGAAGAAATTCAAGTAGTCCAAAATTGTAATTTAATTTAACCACATGTCTTGAATTTGAAATAAATCAGAATATATTTATATTGTGAATTTCACAGTTAGAACACCACTTAATTTGCAATGCACCAACAATTTCTGATTTTTAATGAGCTGTTAATCCTGGCAATAACATTGTTTTTCACTTATTCTATAATACACTACCTCAAAATGGTGTGTGTGTGTGTGTATGTGTAGAGCTATGAATATTGTTCAGTTTAGATGCTCCTCAATGCAAATTTATACTCATAGAGTTTTTAAAATATGTACCGTATAACCTGGAAATAAACCAAGAATTTAGGTGCCAAAATCACAAAAATTTCGTTCAGCTTATCTGCAAGTAGACTTGTCCTTGTGTATGCACAGTACTACTCAAGGCTAAGCAAACCCTCAAATTTTTAACCAGAGTACCATGAAAAATGGGGGTCAGTTTAGCCATGGGTGGTACATTTTTCATGGTTAAAAATTCAAGAGTTGGCTTATCCTTGGGAAGGGCTTACACATGAGTCTATATGTTTATGTGATTTATATTGCAGTTCAATTGGTTGACCATAGATTTCTTATTTAAAAAAAAAATCTACCCACCTTACTAGGTAATATCTTGCAACCTTAATTATACTTGTATTGGCCAACAAAATTCTAATATAAATGGTGGGGACATACTTATATAATACAATTGATGCTCATAGATTAAAATTAAATTAAGGCATGATGGGGTAATATCTCTAAAATAGAAAAGAAATGAAGACAGGAATTGTTACTGTGTTTCCATGACATACCGTATTTGCACATATTTCAAAGTGTAACACAAGCATGTGGTTATTCAAGTTTAGCATTTTGGATTATAAAGTTGCACAAATAATAACCAACACAGATGAAATCAGAATATTAAGAGCTTTGTGGGGAGGAGGTTTTGCCCGAAATGAAATAAATGTGCATACACGCCTACCTGTGGGTCTGGAAGTTATCTTAATTGGCATATTCAATCCAGTTGTTTTCTTTCACATGAGACAAAAATGGTACAGGAGTCAAGAGTTGTTTCATCTGCAATGTCACGGAAGATGCCAAAGTGCATTTTTTCCAGTGCTCTGTGTGTGTGTGTGTGTGTGTGTGTGTGTTGGCACATTCTTACCAAACCTTTTATCTAGTAAAAAAAAAGCTTTAGTGGCAAATGCACTGCTGCTAGTGCTGCATGCACACTAACAAGCTGCTAGAGTAACACAGTAGTTCAATAGCTGGATGGAGCATAGGACAGATGCTGCTTTTGCATGCTACAGACTACTGCCTTTTCTCACAATTTTTAGTACTGATGTAGATAAACATTCGATAATCATAAAAATGGGCAAAGATGCCACCCTCCACACATTCAGACAGTTTAACATGAACCAAGAGAGCGAGTGATCTTTATAAACTGCTGATGGAGTTGGTGTCTTTAGCAACAGCCTGCTCTTCATTTAATTATTTTCCAAATTATTAAACATATGCAACTCGGAGTTTGTAATTTTTTGGGATTCCATTAAACAGTTTAGAAAACAAAAGTAGGATATTAATTTTGCTGTATGTGTTTATATGACTCCACAGTTATATATTGTGTGCGTGTTGTTGGGACATCATAAAAAGAAATTAGTTTCCACATGAAGGCTTACTAAGTCACAAATGGGCATATCACAGCTTGTCACATCTGAATAATAACCAGTATCATCAATTAACTTGTTTCACAAGCAGTAAGATGAAAATGCCAACAGTATACGATCAATATACTGATACAGTTTTGGAACTAAATTGCATAATGTGAAATCCTTGTCTATTTGATAAGACTAAAATACAAGTTAATAGAATACTGCCAGCTACAAACCTCATGTTACTAAATGATCTTAATGCAGCACATAAGAATTGACTTCTTGGAACACTAAAATATAAATTCAGTTCAATTACTGAGGTACAGCCAGTGGTGGGATTCAGCCGGTTTGCACCACTTCGGCAGAACCGGTAGCTAATTTTTTGTTGCCCAGGCCCAGAATGGACTTCTGGAAGCAGCATCCACACACAACCGGTTGTTCACATATTTGAATCCTATCACTGGGTACAGCAATAGAAAAAACTACCAATTGGAAAGGTGATCAGTTAATATAATAACTTTACCCATCCTTTTTTCAGCATATTTAATATACATTTTCTGTAGTACTGATAAGAAAATCTATAATGAATATTCTCATTACTGAAAATCAAATTATACCTTTTCCTCTGCAATTCTTTGTTCAAATGTTTAAAGTTTAAACATATTCATGAATCCCTTTGTTTTATAATTAGATCACACAGAGCCAGCTTGTAAGCAATGTTACTTTGCAAATTTAACCAATTTTTTTTTAAAAAATATTCTGAAACTTTAAATTAGCATCAGAAGTGCAATGAAACTTTTAAATGATAAATAATAAATAATAAAATCTTAAACAGCAGAGTAATGAGAATGACTGTTGCATCAGTGCAGCACACAATAATTGAAGACAAATGTGAAGACAATGAAGACACATTAAAAGACAAAAACTAAGTACAGTAATGAAAATAACTGTTCCACAAGCTACAACTGCCAGTTCAACATCACCTAATTAATAGAAATCTAGTGTTGCAATCAGATTTAAGCATGTTAGAATGAGATACATTGATAGATTTTTAAAGTTAAGTCTTATTCAAGGAACATCCCATGATTTCAGTGGATCTACCCTAAACATGACTATGTCTGAATCCAACTTAGTTAAATTTGGTTTCCAGCTTCCTAATTGCACTTTGGTTGATCACAACCTGGTATCTCTGGTCCGTCATGTTCCCAAGGAACAGGATCATTGTCTTGGGCATCAGGAATAGCTTCCCTGTCATGCCAGAATTGCTCAACATCTGGCAAAGCGGGCATCTCCTTTACTTCCAAGTCTTCTGAGGTAGCAGGGACAGGGGGTGGCTCTTCCTCTTGATTAGGAGTCATTGCCTCTGGCGAAGGAGTATTGCTCGGGATTCCTTCCAAGTTATCAATTGCTGTTTCTGCCAGATCTTCTGCAGTAGGTAGAGGCTTTTTCAGTGTAAACCATTTCCATAAACCTTTAAAACCCTCTCTGAATTCTTCAGACATGAGTACAAAGATAACAGGATTTGCTGAAGAGATGGCAAACATCAAAACCTGGGTAGTGGCCACGAAACCTTGTGGGGGAGCAGGTCCACCTTTCTTCTGGTGCCAGAGCCAGAACCAAGATATCCAATCAGGAAACCACATCACAGCAGAAGTAATGGTAACGCTCAGAAGCATCATCGTCAAACACCTGGATCGAATCTGATTCCTTAGGTTTTGAGTCTTGGTCCCCCTCTTCTGGCATCTCCCGTACGCTCTCCAGAAATAAAAGAAAGCAAAGGTGAGAGGGGCACAAAATACCAGGAAGGGATAAAATTTGACAAAGGCTGACATAAACTCATGAGCTTGGGCTGGAATGATCACAATGCACAAAGATGAGCCTCTCTCTGGCTCCCAGAGGCTGTTGAAGAACCACAAAGGGAGTGGGATTCCCAAGGCGACCAGCCAAATAACCATCAGCACTGCACAGATGGCATGCCATTTAATATTCACTTGTTTTGCCGGATTATTTGCGTACATGAAGCATGTCTTGGCGACCACAGCAATAGTTAGACTCTTCACTGTCATGCAAGCTTGTTGGAACCAGTCAGAGGTTTTGCAAAGAAACCAGCCCAAGTACCAGACTCCTTGAGAATAAGCCGCGGCCCTGAAGGGCAAGACAAAAAGAACGAGGAGCAGATCTGCCAGGCTGAGGTTGAAGATCAAAGAATGGATCACCGAAGGCTTCCCTTTCTTTGTATTGTACACTAAGATTCCAATTACACAGACATTCCCTGCAAAGCCAGCCAGGCAAATCACCCCCAAGAAAGCCGGGATGATCACCTTCCATTCCTTGGAGTCCTGGGGTTGGTAGCCCCCCGCATAATGGAGAGGTTCAGCCAGAGAGCTGTTCATGATGTTGAAAGCGTCGGTGATCCTTGATGTGCCTCTTCTTGTTTTGCTCTCCCTCTTTTGTTCAACTTCTGCAGCTAAGACAAATTGGTAATGTTGTATATAATACAGAACCTCTGCGAGGTGTCTCAGTTTGCTACATATGGATCTTAACTGAGCTTCTCATTGCTATATAACTGCTACAAGCTTTGACTGACAGTCTCCCAGTGGGTGGGAGCACAAAGCCAGCTGCTTATTAGCCAGTCTGACAACCAGTACAGAAACCGCGTGGAGTAATTAAAACCATTCTTCCACAAACGGTGTACAATTCAGAATTACAGTGCTTGATTTCCATCCTTGAAAAAAAACATCATTTGGAAATCTACTCTAGATAATTATTGAAGCAAGAAGCAAAGCTCAGAAGATCTCTACTTTTGGTGATATTCTGAATTAGGGGCATGCTTAAAGCAACTGTGCGCAAGTACAAAACATACAGAGAAACAGCCCAGCTCTGTTCCACTGCTACGTGTGCAAACCATTCAGCTTTGCAGAAATTTGCCTTAGCATTTGAAACTTTATTGTACAAAATCCATTTAACACAAATTTTTGTTCTGCATTTGACGTCAAGGTATGTTTTCCTCCATCTTTGGCGGGAGTTTGGCACGTATATTTTAATTGCAGCACTTGCTGCTGCTCGTCAAAAAATTGTGTCAAGTGAAGAAAAAGAATTGAAGAATGGGAATCATTATAACAGGATATAAAGTTGTTTTGCTGGACAGAGATACAGTCAGATGCTAGAGGTGGTTGGCTGAAATGCCTAATTTCTAGCTGGAGTTCTATTTTGAGATTTTAAAGAATGTTAAGAAAGAAATGTCTATGGAGATTCTCAGTCATCCAGGTCATGGTTGTCCCAAAGGTGCTTTTTGAAGAGGCAAAGCTGAAGAAGCTTTATGGATGAGAAGCGAAATGTCTTCAAAGAAAAACAAGAAAGTCCAGTTGCCTCTTGAAAAAGCACCTTTGGGTTAAGAGAGAAACACTGCGGAAGTCTTGCGAACTAAAATATGTTAATATTTTTACATTGCTTTACAAAAAGTGATGTTTGAAGATCTAATTAATTATGATAAGACTGTTGTAACTTTGATATCCATATCCTGCAAAATAAGACTATGAGGCTTACCTAAAGTGAGTTCCATGTGATGAAATTTTAGATGAGATTCTACAGTTTGTTCCTCTTAGCTGTACTGCTATTTCATCATTCTCAGGGACAAAGAAGCCTTCCAGGATCTAGACTTCAACTCTGGAGCCCTTTTAAGACATTCATTTTCTACAGTTTGTGACTTCTTTGTTTGCTGGTTTCTATAACAAAATATTAATTTGTAATTCTATTAGGCAAAAGCCTCGTTCAGTTATCCATTTCAAAAAGGGCAAAACTCCCAACATGATCATCAGTGATTTTGTCCACCGTGATGTCATTTAAAGAGAAACACGAGTCAACGGGTAGACACAGGTAATGAAACCTGTACTGCAATGTGTATTGGCTCTTTTAATTCTGCATTATCAGTTTTTAGAAATATGCAGAAGCCACTACCTACACACTTGGATGCATGAAGACTTCACAATCGATATCCACATGGTACACAGGCAGATGCCTGCTCATAAACAATGTTACAAGGATATCATCAGAGGAAACAAAGCTTCCCCTGGCCACTCACCTGTTGGGCATTATCAGGTTGCGTAATACTTGAATGTGGTTAGACTTAAGATGGAAAATACAAGGGGTATGAAGAACAAAGAGCAACTGCTTTCCTCAAGATTTCATCTGTGTTCTGTATCGGGAAAGATTTATATTTATATTTATATTTATATTATATATAATATATTTATTATATTATATTATATTATATTATATTATATTATATTATATTATATTATATTACATTACATTACATTACATTACATTACATTACATTACATTACATTACATTATATTATATTATATTATATTATATTATATTATATTATATTATATTATATTATATTTATATTTATATTATATTTATATACATTTACCTCACTTCTTTCCTTCTCTCCTAAACCATTCGGTCTCACAGTATAACTGTCATAACGGGCTGGAAAAATCCAGATAGCAGCAAAGAGATGCATAACATTCCAATGATAGATATAGTAATGGGAAAGAAGATGGAAGCACAGCAAACAATGGCAGACAAAAGATCAGTCCATCAGTGGGCAGAGATGAACAGAAGTCAAGCTTAAAAATCCAGCCATTTTAGGCCCACCATTAAAAAGAATTTTACATTGGGACCATCTTAGGCCCCAAAGAATATGAAGTCTTTTCTTTGTTAAATATTTAGCCTAGATCATATTTTTTTGCTAACTAAATACTAATGATAAATAAAACAGAAGAAGCTACTTTCATTATGCCTATGAAGTGGACTTGATTATCATTACTATCAATTATACAATTCCCATTCTGCCTGTTTTGAAAAATCTCTGCTCTACTATTAATAATAGTAGTTGATGCTACATTGCATCTTGTTTCCAACTTTTTGCTTAGGGAAGAGAAAAATAAAAAGATTGTGAACAATAAAAATGTTGCAAATATTCCAAACCGGAAACTGAATGGATTAGCTGTTTGTAACAATTAACAAATGTGATACTTTTCAAAACAACAATACCTGTTTAATCTCATGACAGCACATCTAGTGTTTAGAGATCTGATTTTTTATTATGTAGAAAGCCCAGTTAATGAATAATTTTTGTTTCATCTGAAGGCTGGTTTTAACTATGCAGACACTGGGAACACCAGGAAGTCTGCAAGGGCATCTACTCACAGCACTTATGTGGAAGAGCTTATTTCCTTTCTTTCTCCCACCATCACACAAACAACCAAATCTATAGAAAGATAAAGATTTCTTTTACACTAAACATATTTCAACCCAATAGCAACCTTTATTAACAAAGGCAAGTGAGTGGGATGGAGAGACATAGATTTAAGTGCACACTTACTCCATAATAAAATATTCTTTTTCTATTTCACATATTCTCTTTCAAAGTTATATTTCATACCCCTTTCATTAAAAAAGTCTAAAATACATACCATCAAATCATTTGATTCATCTAATTAGCTTGCATACATTTATTTATTTGTATCCCACCTTTATTATTTTTACAAATAACTCAAGGCAAAGAACATATCCAACACACTCTCCTCTTCCTATTTTCCTCACAACAGAAACCCTGAGAAATGAGTAGGGCTGAGAGAGAGTGACTGGTACAGCCAAGGCACTACGTTAGCCCAAAGCAGTTTTGATAGTAACTTGAGAAAAGCAAGGATTTAGAGGGGACAATTTTTTAAGTACAATTTTGCTTATGGAATCTCCACTGCGAATTTTTTTGCCAACAAAGTTGGGATTTCTGGAATAGATAGACAATATATATATATATTGTCTCTTAAATATATATACCTACATTATATATTATAGGGCTGGTATCAAACAGAGAAGCTGCAGCTTTGCAGGCATGAATGCCAGATTTTTCCAGGCTGAGATGATGATTTAATTCAATTATATATAATTCAATTAATTCAATTATAAAATTGAGTTGATTATTGATCATTTGCATGACACAATTTTTGCTGCAAGCAGAGGGAAAGTATCATCTTAAAACCAGATCAGCCAAAATAAGTCACATACATTTTAGGGCTAAGGATGAGCTGAAGCTGACGTTTGTATCCTAAACTTCTTAAAATTGGGGGGGAGGGGGGAAAGTGAGAGTACCAATAAGAGTAATGGTTAAGGTACTGGATTAGAATGGGAAACCCCAGATTTTAGCCGCCCATTCAGCATGGAAACCAGCTGGGTGGCTTTGAGCCAGTCACTGCCTCTTAGTCCTTGGGGGAGAAGTTGGAAAGCATCTATCAATCAACTCTCACTGAACCAGTGTAGTAGATTGCAGTCCATAATCTTCAGTGAAGAAGCCTTATCCTGACTGATTTTGGAGTAATAAAAAAGTTATTTTACTCAACATTTCCATAAAAGAGAATTATATTTCATTATAGTCGTCTGTACCAAAGCTATGATTGTAACTCACTCATAAGTCACAAGAAACATCAGGTCGTCAATCTACCAAGTAATTGGGCCATACATTTATCTTTTTAGTGTTGAAGGATCAGTGTCTTAGCAATAAGGACACAAAGATACCATTTTTTGTGCCCCAGCATCAATTTCCAAGTAACAGGTGTGTAATTTACAGGATATAAAGCCATAACTATTTTTTTTTTAATCTCAAACTCAAAAATAATTGTAGTCTTCAACTTACAATCATTCATTTAGTGACCATTCAAAGTTACAGCAACACTGGAAAAAGTGACTTATGACTGTTTTTCACACTTATGACCATTGTAGCATCCCCATGGTAATATGATCAAAATTCAGGGGCTTGGCAAAGGGCATGTGCTTTTGATGATTGCAGTGTCCCAGGGTCATGGGACCTTGCCACCTTCCAGCGAGCGAAGTCAATGGGGAAGCCTGATTCACTTAACAAATGTGTTATTAGCTTAACAACTGCAGTGACTCATTTAACAGCTATGCAAGAAAGTCCATAAAATGGGGCAAACCTCACTTAACAACTGTCTTACATAGCAACAGAAACTTTGGGCTCAGTTGTGGTTGAGGACTACTGTAAGTGTCTCTGATGCAGAAATTGTCTCTGAAGTAAACTGAGATGTCAGTAAAGGCTGTAGTTAGAAATAACTGCCAGTGGGTGGCAACAGACAAATAGTATTTATCTTTTAACATGGGCAATAATAAAAACTCATTATTTGTCATCCTTATCAAGGGTGTCAAATTGCCGGCCTGCAGGCTGGACGCGTCATGAGGAAACTGCGCCCACCCCATTGCCGGCAATGGGGAAAAAGTTCCGATACATCGCGCGATGTCATTTGATGTCCCGAGTTTGACATGTCTGCTTTAGATGATCTAAAGCAGGGGTCTCCAAACTTGGCCACTTTAAGACTTGTGGACTTCGACTCCCAGAATTCCTCAGGAAGTATGGCTGGCTGAGGAATTCTGGGAATTGAAGTCCACAAGTCTTAAAGCCGCCAAGTTTGAAGACCCCTGGTCTAAAGTAACATTTCCAGCATCCATCCAAATATTCTATATAACAGTTTTTAAAAATCATTTTAAGAGCTCAATTACCCCGTGAATTCAGTTTGACATGAGAAAAAGGATAAAATGCAATTTTCCAGAAATAGGATACAACAATTTTCAAACTGATACTATATAATATTAACAAGTAATGTATCTGAACTATTGGATCCCAAACAGTCCAGTTAGTTGAAGTTGCTCTACATGAATATTCCAAAAGGCAGCAGGAAGGGGAATTTATACTACATAAAGGCATCCAAAATTTAGTATTAGTCAAAAGATATCTACAGTGGCAAGATTTGGAAAACCAAAACTTTCATTTATAACAAAGAATTAATCGTTTTCAAAGATACCTTCAGAATTGAAGAACCCCATAGAAACCAAGTTTTTGAAAATATCATCTAGATATGTATGTAGTAAGCAAAATAGAAAGTGACCTGGGAATTACATTCATCTTGAGATCATTGATGTTACTTCAAATTGTATGGCTTATATTCTCCTATCCATCAATATTCAAGGAAGTTTCTTATTCCCATTTAACATAAATATGAGAAATATCATATTGGAAATGATCATCTCTCTGGGGTCCCATTTCTTTTATATTCAATATTTCAAAAGCTCCAGATTAATCTATTTTTTTAAAGCATAACCATCTTCAAGCACTGTCCAAAGCCATGGTTTGTTTAATCATGGGTGAAGCAAGGATTTACACAGTGCAGTAAGACAAAGAGAAATGCATTGATCAAAACATATTGATCACAATTTGCAACCAGTCAGTCAACAGCACCATTCCCTCCAAAGGATAGGAAGATGCATTAAGAATAGAATAGAATAGAATAGAATAGAATAGAATAGAATAGAATAGAATAGAATAGAATAGAATAGAATAGAATAGAATAGAATAGAATAGAGCTGGAAGCGACCTTGGAGGTCTTCTAGTCCAGCCCCCTGCTCGAGCAGGAGAACCTATACCATTTCAGACAAATGACTGTCTATTCTCTTCGTAAAAACCTACAGTGATGGAGCGCCCACGATTTCTGAAGGCAAGCTGTTCTACTGGTTAATTGTCCTCACTGTTAGGAAGTTTCTCCTTAACTCCTGTGCTTAGAGTCTTATTCAAGAACAGATCTCTCTAGTGCTGTGAAATTCGGTCTTCTGAAGAGCTCTGGGTAATGGAACAGATTAGGTATGAAAGGAAAAACAGCTACAGCCCAACTGGTATGAGTCCATCTGGACCAACTGGTAGGAATCCAACTGGACCAGCACTGATGATGTTACCTAGTTTGAGTAATGAAACATCTGCAAGAAAACAAGCAACCTCAGAGAGCACCAAGGACCCCTGAACTGGACCTTTGTCACATCATTTAGTCATCCAAAGCAGCTTTCTAGTCTTTTGATTTGGCAGATTAGAAAGTAAATAAGTAAATACTACTAATTTTACTGGTAGTTGCCACACCAGCAACTTATCTTACTGCCCAAGGATGGCTTAGCTGGTAGTTGTTAACTTAGCTACTAGTTATTTGCAAATTGATAATCTGACATTTAGATTACTGTCATGTACTGTATGTAAGACTATCATGTCCAGAAGCTGCAACTGGAGTGGAATACAACAAAGAGGGCATCTGGCCACACCCCCATTATATTGTTTACCAATCAGCTTACTAAATTACTTTCAATCATTATTCTTTCATCACTGATCACTATGATCATTCAAAAAAGTCTACCTTATGCTACAATTTCTCTATGATGAAACCTGCTTTCTCTTTCTCAATAACCACAAGAGTCCACAATTACATCTTTTAGGCACTTCCTGCAGACAGATATCTTTTCTACATGAATATGACACATGAATTTGCCTCTTTTTCTTCTCCTTTTCACCCATCATTCAAGACTTGTTTTTATATTAACTGTTTTCAATGTATTGTAATTTAATCATGCAAAATCATTTTGAAATGTATAATTTCATATTAAATGCAAAATGTATAAAACATATTAAATGCCCAAGTAAGGAAGACTTGTGAATTACTTGTCTATGGAGATTCTCAGTCATCCAGGTCATAGTAATAATAATAATAATAATAATAATAATAATAATAATAATAATAATAATAATAATAATAATAATAATAATAATAATAATAATAATAATAATAATAATAATAATAATAATAATAATAATAATAATAGTAGTAGTAGTAGTAGTAGTAGTAGTAGTAGTAGTAGTAGTAGTAGTAATAAAGTTCGAAGGGATCTTAGAGGTCATCTAGTCCAACCCCCTACTCAGGCAGGAAACCCTATACCATTTCAGACAAATGGCTGTCCAATCTCTTCTTAAAGACTTCCAGTGTTGGAGCATTCACAGCTTCTGGAGGCAGGTTGTTCCACTGATTAATTGTTCTAATTGTCAGGAAGTTTCTCCTTAGTTCTAGGTTGCTTCTCTCTTTGGTTAATTTCCATCCGTTGCTTCTGGTCCTGCCTTCAGGTGCTTTGGAGAATAGCTTGACTCCCTCTTCTTTGTGGCAGCCCCTGAGATATTGGAACACTGCTATCATGTCCCCCCTTATCCTTCTGTTCATTAAACTAGACATACCCAATTCCAGCAACCGTTCCTTGTAAGTTTTAGCCTCCAGTCCCCTAATCATCTTTGTTGCTCTTCTCTGTACTCTTTCTCTGTACTCTTTCGAAAGGTGCTTTTACACGAGGCAACTAGACTTTCTTGTTTTTCTTTGAAGATGTTTCGCTTCTCATCTAAGAAGCTTCTTCAGCTCTGGAGGATCTTTGGGATTGTGAATTATTTGTTTTGTTGCAATTGCTTATAGCCAGTTTGGCCTTTATTTCCAATGAAAAAATGACTTGACACACTAGATGGCATTGCTTCTTCACAGATTTCTGAAATAGGAATGAAGTCAGACTGAGAATGAACGACCATCTAAGCTCTTGAGTAATTCCGATACCAAGGTCAATTTCCAAAAAATCTTATGTGTATTTTTAATCTTGCTCAGCTCTTTTAAAATGTCCTTTATCATAATAAGTAAATGCTCTGTACTATCCAAGTTTACTGTTTAGTGTTTCTATCAATCCATTGTTTGTAAATTTAAAATCATGAACTGAGTATAAATAGATAATTAAATGCATAATTAAATTATGATTTGTGAGTTAGATGACAATTATGATTATCCATTGTTGAAGAAAATAAGGTATAACAATAGTTGTAGAGTGTTTGGGGGAGGGTGTTTTAAAATAAACACATCATGTCATTATTTGAAATGAAATATAACAAACAGACATTTGGCAATGATGAATGTAGAATGTTTACTGAAAGGCATATTAATTTTGTCCCAATTTCCCTAATAACACCAGACCAAGAATACACACCCCTTTTAATTTTAGGAGTCAAGGAACATAACCAATGGTTCAATTTTCAGTATTTAAATATGAGAGACTATTCTTAAGATGGAACCTACAATGCAAGTGTTCTGTAGTGTGTGAAATAGCCATGGATTATTTTTTAGTCCTAAATTTAATTACATCAGACTTATAGATTGTGTTTCCTTGCAAAGTTATTAATGATATTTTTCAGGACTAACAGTCTAATCCATACTGAGATTGAGGTTGTACCAAAAAGGTATCTTGTAATTTTTCTGCCCAGCTTTGCATTTGGAAATAATCAATTAATATTAGGCATTGTTTAGTGGCAGCTAAACCTGTTATAAATAATTCAAAAATATTGATCAAAATATTCCTTTCACTTATGATAGTATTTTAACTTGTCTAACATAAGAGGAAGTAAAGAGTAGTATGTGTGAGCAAATTGCTACAACTGAACAGAAACTTCTCATATTTTGTCTCAGATTTGACTCATTGTCTTGATTATTCTCATTTTTCTGGCCCAGTGGAAGAAAAAGAGAGTGTCAATAAGGAAGAATACCAACCCTAATTTCTCCCCCCCGCCCCGGATTTGCTATTGCAGTCATTGACAATAATGATAGCAATGAGATTCTCACCTTCACAGAAGTGATGGAGGCATCCAAATTAAATAGTCATAGTCATATCGGTTGGCCCTGATTCTGTCTATATATAAAGGAGAATTTCCCATGCTCCCTTTCCATTCTTTTTCACCTCTTGGGTTAATTGATATGTATTTAAAATTCTTTTGTTTGGGTCAAGTCCTCACTCATGGACAAAGCCTCCTCTACAGGTATAGGTTATGTGTATTCCCAAGAAATTATCTGAGTCTTTCTTAGCATTATTCACATTTGTCTATGTCTATGCCTATGCCTATGCCTATGCCTATGCCTATGCCTATGCCTATGCCTATGCCTATGCCTAGGTCTAGGTCTAGGTCTAGGTCCAGGTCTAGGTCTAGGTCTAGGTCTAGTCTAGGTTTAGCTTTAGGTCTAGATCTAAGTCTAGGTCTAGGTCTACTTCTTTATCTCTCTTTATCTCTCTCTCTCTCTCTCTCTCTCTCTCTCTATCTATCTATCTATCTATCTATCTATCTATCTATCTATCTTATCTATCTATCTATCTCTATATCTATATATCATCTCTCTGTCTCTATGTCTCCATGCACTGCAAAAAAACCTCTGAACAGTTGTCTACTTTTCCATTACTAGGGTAACTTTCTACACAGTAAAAAGCCTACTTCATCAACATGGTTGCAAACCTACCCTTCTTGTTTAGACTTTCCAATAGTCTCCTCCTTCTCTCTTGCTTTTTCTTCACATTACTCCTCATTACTGATTTTATTGCTTAGCTACAAACATATTGTTACCCTGCTGAACCTACCACTTCTACATTTTTGGACAGAACTTTAAAAGATAACCTTCAAAGCAGCTCCATTAAATAAATCAACTAAATAAATAAATCAACTGGATGCAAAGATACCTCTGCAAGAGAAGGGTTCCAACATGTGGTAAGAGAACCCCACCTAACATGGAGGGAAGTGATAGTTGCAAAGGTGAGAGAAGTAGGCCCTGTCTTCTTTGGGTAGTTGGCTGGATAGATATGTTGGTACAAAGCAAAAATAAAAAGCTACATCTGTCTTCATGTTTCTGATGGCCAGAAGCTAACTAACTGATGGAACAACAATTCTTCCCACCACAGCCGAAAGCTGGCTTTCGGCCCCAAGCCTTGGCAAAATGCCAACTCTCTAGTAGCTCAAAGTAACCCTGCTGAGCCTGGAAACACATTTCTTTCGCTTGACTTCTCACCACCCTGTAGGAGTTCATGCATTTTTTATCCCTGTCTTTAAAAATACGGTTAGCATGTTCATTAAATGAATAAGTTTATTATTAATTTTAATTTATCTTGTTTATTGAGACCAGCTGTTCATTAACATTTATTTATCTGCTTATTTTGCAGCTAAACCAATTATGCAAAAGATCCCTGCGCATCATGCCCAGAAAGACTTTGTGGGTTTTGACTGCACAGTCCATTAGTAGGAATAAAACAATTGGGTGGAACATCATCAGGCCTTTGAGCTCTCTGTCATGCCAAGAGTGTCTTTGTGGCATGTAGATGCAGGAGAACATCAAGATATAAAGAAATAAAGAAATAATTTGCTAAGATATTCTTCTGGAGTTGACCTTGGAACTCCTTTACTTACATGGAATAATTTCCCTCCAATCTGCAGACCCTCATCTGTGCTGACCCCCCTTAAGCAGCAAAGGTGATCCTATGAAGCTGAGCTATGGTGGCGCAGTGGTTAGAATGCAGTATTGCAGGCTGCATTCAGCTCACCGCCAGGAGTTTGATCCTGACTAGCTCAAGGTTGACTCGGCCTTCCAGCCTTCCGAGGTTGATAAAACGAGGACCCAGATTCTTGGGGGCAATATGCAAATAATGCTGATATTGTAAACCGCCTAGAGAGTGCTGTAAAACACTATAAGCCAGTATATTTATATTTTAATGAAGAGAAGGATGAGGGGTGACATGATAGCAATGTTCCAATATCTCAGGGGCTGCCACAAAGAAGAGGGAGTCAAGCTATTCTCCAAAGCACCTGAAGGCAGGACAAGAAGCAACGGATGGAAACTAACCAAAGAGAGAAGCAACTTAGAACTAAGGAGAAATTTTCTGACAGTTAGAACAGTTAATCGGTGAAACAACCTGCCTCCAGAAGCTGTGAATGCTCCAACACTGGAAGTCTTTAAGAAGAGACTGGACAGCCATTTGTCTGAAATGGTATAGGGTTTCCTGCCTGAGCAGGGGGTTGGACTAGATGACTTCCAAGGTCCCTTCCAACTTTTTTTATTATTATTATTATTATTATTATTATTATTATTATTATTATTATTATTATTATTATTATTATTATTATTATTATTATTATTATTATTATTATTATTATTATTATTATTATTATTATAGTCTAAGTGCTATTGCTAAGTGTCCCTGCTCCCGTTGATGTCCCTCTCTGGGTTACTGAGCCCACACAATGATCAGGCAGTCTGCCCCAGGACACTTTAAAAAATGAGTCCCTCCCCGAAATACTTTTGATGGGGTTTTTTTTTTAACGTGATTCAATTTAGAAGACTTCATGGATTCATGAAGTCAATTTTTTATGAGTTAATATTATCAGTGAGACCGTATTTATTTTTAATCCTTTAGGAGTAGCTGCAATGAAAATCAGTATAAGAATACTTTTAATAAATAAGTTTCTCAAACAATTAGCAATAGCAAATAAATGAAAAAGGACAAGTCCATGCGTTAGCAAGCCAGTTACTTGAAACATTATCAAGAAATGCAAAAAAAGGAATGTATCCAAACATATTTATGGAAATAATTAATATCCAGTAGAAAACACGGTCTCTGGAGAAAATAGGAAAACAAACTTGTCAGTTTTTCTTCCCGTTGCATCCCCTACACTGCCTCACATGCTCTTCCAGTAAACTCCAAACAGTATGGTATAGCTTTCCAAGTGGCTATAGGCTATTGGTAAAGTCCCTTCCTTCTTCTAGCCCACGGGTCGGCAACCCGCGGCTCCGGAGCCGCATGCGGCTCTTTGAGCCATCACCTGCGGCTCCGGAGCCTCCTCCGCCATTTGGGGGAGCGCGTGCGCGGGCGCGTGCGCGGGCGCGTGCGCGGGCGCGTGCGCGGGTGTGGACGGGTGCGCGTGCGCTTGCACGGACGGGTGCGCGTGCGCATGCGCGGACGGGTGCGCGTGCGCATGCACGGACGGGTGCGCATGCGCGGACGGGTGCGGCTCCCAGGGTTTTTTTTTTTTTAGGGAAACGGCTCGTTCAATGTTTCAGGTGGCCAACCCCTGTTCTAGCCTAAATTGATCTCCATTTACAGATGGCTTGGATCCAAACCTCCATGCTTAACAAGGGCAAGGCTCTCTCTGCACTTAGGAGAGTGAACGTAGGGACTGGATAATGCTAATCATTACTTAGCTACTTAGAAAACATGTGAGCTTCTAAGGCAACTTTTTAAAAATCTTAAACGTGCAGACACAAAGTGGCTGGGGGGCAGAATTTGTTATTTTTAATAAATTAGGACAGGATTAGGTTGTGCATTTATCTTATATCCTTGCCTGGTATTAATACATAACCGAGTTTAATTTATCTAATAAGGTTCTGTTTTCACAATGTTAATATTATGTTACATAAACAAACTAATTAATTCCTTTACATTTTAAAAATAATAATCTGTGCTGACTGCTTCAAACTGGGAAAATAAAACCATTTATGGACGAGCAACTTTGCCCTATCTTTTCATGCAGCATTTCTCTGGAACACCCTCACAGTATACAAAGGGAGCATCACATTATCTAAACTCCCCCTGAAGGGAAATAACTCTGCCAGTTCATTCCTTGGAAACCATGGATATTATTTACTCTTTCAGCTGTCAGAAAAGGTCCAATACACTGGGGTTTAAATGAAATTCACTTTAGGGGAGGAAAAGTCAATTTTGAAAGCCAACATATTCAAGAGGATCAACTCATATGATTTGCCAGAGGTCACAATAGGATGAATTTCATCCCTTCGGTTAGGGAGGCAGATTAATTTTCAGGAATGTATATTCCATAGCTTATAACAACAGCTATTCAGTCTCCAAACAACTTCATATTTCATATCCGTATTCACACACACACACACATACGCACACAAAAACACACAATATTATATATAGATATTTTTATGAAAGAGAGGAAAGCAACATATTAGCAGCACTTGTGAAGGGAGAGATGCATGATTGTCAATGGGAGCTATGCCTGAACCAAAACCCCATTGAGTCTCTTGTAAATTGGAGACATCAAAACATACCTATTTGTTTATAAATGGGCAGAGGGGAGAAGGTACACACATCTATTAAGAAACAGGATTTAGAAGATGGTGAAAGGAGATATAAATAAGAAATCACAAGTCAGACTACTGACAGGCACAACAAAACAAAATCCTTCATGTATAAGCAAAACATCTCCTAGTAAACTAAAGCTAAAACATTTCTATGAAAATACGACTGAAATCTTTACCAATCTATTTAAGTCAACCTGAGCCAACAGAAAAAAATTACAAAATAGTTGTAAGTTATCGCATTTTCAAAAACTCTTAATCAGACAAGATTATTTTTTTTAAAAAAACAGGAAAAAAGTGCTCGAGACTTGCTTGAAAGAAGAAATAATGTGATACCAATAATAATTGTGCTATTTCTTCTCCCCAGCATGGATTGAGAAGAATCCTTGGTGCCAGTTAAGGCCACTTCTGTACTTAACTGAGTCCAATATTAATCCTGCAGATTCTCTTGACACTTTAGTTAAGGCTTCAACTTGGTGCAGGCCCAACCAAAATGCCTCCCCATTTATGCTTGATTTCCAGAATGTTTAACCATCTTGCCTCAAGAGTTCGCTGCGAAGATATGGCAATTCCAATATCCTTTTGAGCCCCCAAAGGAAAGGATGGGTTCGAATAAATAAATAAATGAATCATTACCAGCCAATTTAAAAGTATGCTAAGTCTGTGAGAACTGTTTTAATTTCCATAATTTACTTGCCTTATTTCAACCACGTTTATCATTGTTGAGACCTCACATCAGAAGCCCGTAAAGTCAGTCCCATCCGGACCTTTCTCTGTTAAATAAAGTATGGCACACATTTAGAGATGAAAATAAATCATGAGTGAGCCTGATTGTCTTAAAAACCTAGTCCTATTTCGGCAATTTCTTTCCTGTCCCACTTTATCTCTTCTAGTGAAAGGGGGCAAGTTTCAATGGCTCTTTCAAACAAGCATCTGGAAGTTAGGGTGGGATGTTCCCACATCCTTTTGGCTCTGGAATGTGCTCCCCATTCTTCATGATTTGTTGCCATCTGAAGAGAATGAGCTATCTATCTGCCAGGCAGCTTTTACCCCAGGGAGGAGATTGTAGGCTATGGACATAATTTATTCCAGGAAAGATGGGTAGCATTCAACTGTTAATGTTATCCTGCGAGTTATACATGTTACCCTTCAAATGCCCGCGGCGGGGTTACATGACAGGAGCATATTTCACTTACAAAATATATTATATTATTTTAAATTAAAATATTCTCTGCAATTATTGCATCTGGTCTGTCAATATTGTTTTATGTTCCCATTTCTTCTCCTCTTCCTCTTCCCCCTCCCACATCAGTTACTGTTTGTTCTCCTAAAATCACACATAAACATCACCTTGTATCACTTTGCACGTGCTTACTCAGCTCCTCTGTACATCACAATTCCTCATTAGTTATGGATGATTTGAGAGAGAAGTAAGCTGTTTTCTTCTTTTCCACCTGCTTTTTTCTGTGCATTAATTTTTTTTTTTTAAAACAATTTAGCTGGGGAACAGCTTTTGGGAAAGGATATGAGGCCAAAGCTCTAGAGTCATAATCAAATGAGCAAACAGGATGGCCCAGACAAAGAAAATAACTTTCTACATTTTAAAATAAAGACAGCATTACATTATATTCCCATCCAGAAACTAAAAGCACCTGAAAACAAAACAGCTTGTTTCTTATACATGAATAAAGATTCCAACATTCTGTTTCCAGTATCTAGCAGTTTGAAGATTTCTGCTTCTTCTCTTCCTTTCTCTTCCTTCTTTTTCAAGGTGATGTTTGCCTAGGCCTGGGAATTCAGTGAGATGCATGTTAGTATTAACTTGTAATTTATATAAATTTCTGTTCTTGAAAATGAGGAGCAAAAGGTTGTTAATAAATGGAAGATAAAGACCTTCAGGTAATCAAGAAGATGGGAAGTGAGTGAACAAAGCATCCCAAGCATCTTCTCTAGTCTGATGTACAGAAATAAGTGACACCAATGACGAGGGTCACTGTTAATTTTCAGTTTATAAATTCTGCACTGATAATCACATCCAGCAACTATAGCTCATTAAGGTTCATATTAATTTCTGATGAGAAAAATACAGATGAAAGAAATTGCACTGACAGCATTTTATACAGGGATACTTGGAACTGAAATGTTACTTAGATGTGATTTCAGATGCCAAACAGATGCCTGATATAATTAAAGAGTTCCCAACACTGCAAGAAGCTCCTGATGACCATTAATTCAATTTTTGCATTTGAGACTGGGGAAATTCCTGGCTTATTGAAGATGCAGGCCTAGTTGGGATTTTGTCTCATATGACTGGAAGAATGGAACTAATGACATTGACTTTGCCCTCTGTTTCACTTCTGAAGTGAGGGATAGGATAGGATAGGATAGAAATAGGATAGAATAGGAATAAGAATAAGAATAAGAATAGGAATGAGTAGAATAGAATAGAATAGAACAGAACAGAGTAGAGTAGAGTAGAGTAGAGTAGAGTAGAGTAGAGTAGAGTAGAGTAGAGTAGAGTAGAGTAGAGTAGAATAGAATAGAATAGAATAGAATAGAATAGAATAGAATAGAATAGAATAGAATAGAATAGAATAGAATAGAATAGAATAGAATTCTTTATTGGCCAAGTGTCTCCGGTGCATAAGCTCTCAGTGTACATACAAGTAATAGTGATAATCATGATCATAAACAACATGAAATACATTCATCATAAATCGTAAAACACAATGCTTCATCATAAATCATAAGATGCAACACTTAGTGATAGTCATAGAATACTAGCTAAGCAAACAACATAAATCATACTAGGATACTAAAAAACAAAATGATAGAGGCAGATCCTTTTGACAGATGCAGAAGATTGGCATGGATAGTGCAGGAATACATTCTATCTGGGATTCCCAAATCTTTCAGTATCATGACCCCTTTCTAAATTTTTAGAAAGATTTGTTGCTCCCGACCCAAATGTCTGTTAATTCTGTCTGCTATTTTGTGGAAGCATAAGAGTATTATTATATACGTATGCCAATTCAAAAAAAAACTGCATCAAAGTATGTATGAGGCTTCTCCTCATCCATCTTCCCAAGAACTGGTGCCAGAGTTGTTATTGGCCCACATCTCTGCCAATCTTTACAGCATCCTCCATCTCTTTTTCCCATCAGGCCTGATCTTCTTGCCTCTGACCTGCCACAGCACTTTCTCTCCCTCTTTCTTGTCCACCACTCCAATCTTCCCACCGCACACCTGCCATCCTTCACAGGGCTTATCTCTCTCCTTCCTCTCTACATATCTACCCCCAATGATTTTCCGAATCTGTTAAATTTAATTTGAAAATTAGTATATTTCAATGTCTGTCATTCCATATTATTCAAATGCTTATAGTCCCTACCGGAGTTTCTTCATATTCCCTAGAGGGTGGGGCATGCCTCCTGTTTGGGTGCTTTGCATCTCAATCAGATTAGTGTGTTTTGAAGAAATCCTTTGGATTTTTGAAGAAAAGTGTCGTTCCCTGTAAAGAATGAAAAAAAAAAGAAAAAGAATCCGGATGTATCTTAACTCTGTGATTGATTAAGAAAACTGAAGACAGAGAAATAATCTGTTCAACCACATACATTTATCTATCTGTCTGTCTGTCTGTCTATCTATCCAACATCTATCTATCATCTATCTATTTCTCTATTTCTCTGTCTATCTATCTATCTATCTATCTATCTATCTATCTATCTATCTATCTATCTATCTATCTATCTATCTATCTATCTATCTATCTATCTATCTATCTATCTATCTATCTATCTATTTATCTATCTATCTATCTATCTCTATCTATCTATCTATCTATCTATCTCTATCTATCTATCTATCTATCTATCTATCTATCTATCTATCTATCTATCTATATCTATCTATCTATCTGTCTGTCTGTCTGTCTGTCTGTCTGTCTGTCTGTCTGTCTGTCATCTATCTAACATTATCTATCTATCTATCTATCTATCTATCTATCTATCTATCTATCTATCTATCTATCTCTATCTATCATCTATCTACCTATCATCTCTGTTTATCTAACATCTATTATCTATCATCTATCATTTGCCTATTTCTCTAGCATTTATCTATCATCTATATAATTTACTATCTATCTATCTATCTATCTATCTATCTATCTATCATCTATCTATCTATCTATCTATCTATCTATCTATCTATCTATCTATCTATCTATCTATCTATCTATCTATCTATCTATCTATCTATCTATCTATCTATCTATCTATCTATCTATCCATCCATCCATCCATCCATCCATGTAAACAACTAGCAGGAAATGGTCAGGGAGGCCTTGGCTTTTTATTATACTAGCTGTTCATCCAGCTGTTCAAAACTGAGCAGGCTTTATCCTTGAAGCATACATGCATCATGTGTTTTACTGATGATCATTCCACTGAACATCATTCTTGTAGGACAAAACTACTTTTAATTTTGTTTATTATAGTGCATGAAAAATGTTTTAATATAAGCAGTCACCTTTAAATTTAAAGTATATTCATTTTATAGATTTTTTTAAAAAAATACTGTAGTATGTTCTTGATTCAAATGCATTGCTAGAACTTTTTAGTATAAAACTATTGGCTGCAGACAAAGAATAGATTTAAACAATCTATGACATTGAGTACTAGCATCCAGAACAAAAACTTTCAATTGAGACATATCTTTCAATAAGTAAAATTTCTAGTAATTTATTAAGTTTGATTTAATCAATACATTAAGAGAGGAAGCCTTTCCTTGCAATTTGAATTTTAGAGTGAATCAACAATTAGAATGATTTTTTTGCTGTTTGTTTGAATAACTATGGCATCTGTATCTGTATTGTATAGCCAATATGGCTATGGTGGTTGAGGATACTGGGAACTTTAAGACAAAAATATGTAGGACACTTGTATTGAGAAGGTGTACTTTACTGAACAATTGGAATAATAGTTTATTTATATCACATTATTATGAAAATAATAGTTCAAATTATTGGCTGACCAAAATATTTCAGAAACAGTAACAAGAAGGTGGATGGCTGCATTGCATTAGGCCAGGGATGTCAAACTGCCAGCCTGCGGGCCGGACGCATCACACGGAAGCTGTGCCCACCCCATTGCCGGCAATGGCAAAACAGTCCCTATACGTCGCCGACGTCACGTGACATCGCGAGTTTGACATGTCTGCATTAGGCCTTACCTTGAAGGCTATATGGCAGTTACAGGAACTTTTACTATTACAGTAATGTATTTGTTACTACCATATAACAAGATTCTGATATCTTCTTCTCTTTCTAGTTATCAGACTGTTCCCAGGTCTCTTTGGGTGTCTTGCATTCAGCACATTTCAGTTGGCGGAAGCACATGAGTGATTTTTAATTAAATATAAGTTGTTTGTTTCTCCAACCTCTAAAGCCCTAATTAAAAAAAAAACAGCATAAAATTTCAAGTTTACAAGCATCAAGACAGGAAGCAGTGCTGAAATGCTGACTTTCAGAGAACAAATTAGAAACATTTACCAGTTTACGAAGCTGCTCATATATGGAGATTGGTCACAAGTAAGCAAGACAGATGAGGGAAGGTGATGGCCCAACAAATCATGGGAGAAAAAGAGTTTTCAAGATCTTTGTTTTTTTATTTAATGATTTTTTTTTATAGTGTGCTTGCAGTGGTGGGATTCAAAATGTGAACAACTGGTTCTCTGTGTGGATGCCGCTTCCGGAAGCCCATTCTGGGCCTGGGCAACAAAAAATTAGCTACCGGTTCTGCCAAACTGGTGCGAACTGGCTGAATCCCACCACTGTATGCTAGTTCAAATTTGTATTGTGGATAAAGTGTGATATTATTCCTTGACAACAGTATACACAGAAGATATGGAAGATGCCACACGATTCAGATCCAACCCTAACTCCGTGCTTTAAAAAAAAAAAAAAGTAAAAAGCTCACTTTATTTAAGTTCATTCATGATTTCAGATCACTATACCTAGAAATCAATAAATAGCTAAACCAATTTCTATTTGGCAGAATTAGATGTGCAAGAACAGCCATCCTTTCTGGAAAGATTATATGTGGCAAATTTCAGATAAGCAGATGGAGGTGACTGTGTGCACTGGGTATGTTTAGATTTTGATTATTTTTAAAAAGCAAACTGTGTTTGTATTTTCAGCTAAGCTGGAGTTTCAGAAAAGAACATGCAAACTCTTTGTGATGTTTTCAGAAGAATTGTGAAAATGACGTACAACAGAGAGATCATCCTAGGTAATTACAACCCCCCACCCACCCAACAAAATGTCAGATTCAATCCTTATAAACACAATCTTCAAATCCGAGGAAGTAAAAATTAGTCACTTCTCTACCTTTTGGCATTTTGTTTTGCTTTTGGCAATTTCTATGCAAATATCAGACACATAGACAGCCTTATTTAAATAAGAAATATACTATCAAATTGTAATCATGCATCCTGTTTCTCCTACTGGTAGCAATTTGAAAAATGCACAAGAAAAATGTCCTGAAATATATTCTTGATTCTCCCAATAAGTAATAAATGATACATTGTGACTGTTGTCATTTTGAACTGAATGTTGTGAAACCCGTATCCAAAATATCAAGGAAATGGCACAGGAAAAAAAAATCCCATCTTTCAGAAATGTACAGCTGCCAGTTTTCTCCCATCAATATAATTAAACTAACACTGCACTTTCTCCTTCCCTTGTAGCTTGTTATGCAGAGCAAGCAAGAATTATAGCTAGAAGCTGCAAAGTCTGAAAGTAGGAAGACATCTTTCAGTGGCAGCAAAGCAATGGAATACTCCTCTCTAATGGCATAGTGATCTTTTGCTCTCTATATACTGTAGCTAGTAATGACCCCAAAGCCAAGCTCAATATGGACGATTAGTACTGGGGAAGAAAGCCCCAAAGCACTCCCCTACAAAGCGGACAAGGTCAACTTTTAGCAAAGATTCTAATACTGTGGAAATCTTGGTGCTCCGTGAGCTTTGTTGTTTGCTTGCAGAAGTTTCGTTGCCCAACTAGGCTACATCTTCAGTGCAAATATGAGTGTTTGCAGCCTGCTTATATAGAAAAGCTACATAGAAAATTATACAAAAAAAAAAGCCTAAAGAAAGAAAAATGGGAGACAGCTGATGAAATTGGTGTGGTTGCGTGAAGAGCACTCTGATAAGAGAAACAAGGAGGATTAAAAACTGAAAAGAGGGACATAAAAGAAAAGCAGAATATCAGAGAGTAGCCTGAACCTGGAAGGATGTGGTAAGAAAGCCCAGAACGATCTGAGGATTTCAATGAATTCCCCCCCAATTTATTTTTTTTTAAAAGCATTCTGTAGTTTTGTGCAAAACCAGGAGAAAGTCAAGGAAGCTGGTTGTGCTGTTGGTAGGAGAAAATGGTAAAGTGGTGACCACAGCTTAACTAATAGCCAGCATCATGCTGCAGATGCAGAAGAGCCAATGCAGTATGAGGCTGCATCAATCGAAGTATAGTTTTAAGATCACAGGAAGTAATCATTCTGCTTTATGCTGCATTGGTTAGACCCCATCTGGAATACTGTGTCCAGTTCTGGTTGCCACAATAAAAGTGCTGAGGAACAGGAGAGAGTCCACAAAAGAGTGACACTGATGGTGAAGAGATGGGAAGATAAGTCCTATGAATAATTGTTAAAGGAACTGGTATGGTTAGTCTCAAGAAGGGAAAAATAAGGGGAGACAAGGTAGCACTGTGACAAAGGGCTGTCACAGAGAAAAGGGTGTGGATTTGTTCCCTAGAGCACCTGTGAGTGGAAGCTTTACAGAGTGAGAGCCAAACTCAAAATGAAGTGGAATTTCATGGAGAGAACAACTGAGCTGTGGAATAACCTTTCTTCTAGGGTCATCCATGCTCCATCACTGGAGATTTTTGAATAAAAGCTGGAGAACTATTTGATTTATATGTATATGTATATGTATATGTATATGTATATGTATATGTATATGTATATGTATATGTATATGTATATGTATATGTATATGTATATGTATATGTATATGTATATGTATATGTATATGTATATGTATATGTACATGTACATGTATATGTATATGAATATACGTATTCCTGTCCTAGGGTTGGACTAGAACAGTGGTGGCGAACCTATGGCACGCGTGCCAGAGGCGGCACTCAGAGCCCTCTCTGTGGGCACGCGCGCCATGCCCTGGAGATGGCAACCGTCCCTCTTCAACCAGCCGCCCGCTAACTCGCCAAGGTCCCATGTGGCCGGATGCATCCCAGCACCCATGCGCTTGCTGGCCTCTTTGTGCGGGGGCCGATGGTGTCAGGCAGCAGCCGCCCTGGCCCCTGCCTCGCTTTGCCCTGTGACAATGGCACCCCCTCCCTGCCTCGCCTTGCCTCATCCTGCAGGACGAGCCTCCTGCCCACCACCCCCACCTGCCAGAGACCCCCTGGATTTCCCCCAACCCTGCCCAGCCCCCACAGGCGTCCCTCCCCACGAGCAACATCGAGGTGATCACGCCCAGCTTGGCCACACCCATCCAGACTGCCATGACCACCACAGCCATGCCCATCCAGTGGGCCACGCCCACCTGGCATCCAGCAATAAATAAGTGAGTTTTGGGTTGCAGTTTGGGCACTCGGTCTCTAAAAGGTTCGCCATCACTGGACTAGAAGCTCTCCACGGTTCCTTCCAATCATATGAAAAATGACTAAAATAAAAAGACCCTAAGAAAGCTTTCCAGTGAAATCCCTTTTAAAGCTGAGTGGTGGCAAAAGCAGGCCATCAATCTGCCACTTCATTCTGATAGGGCTAGAAGAAGTGCAAAGTCTAATAGGAAGAAGGAAGTGCATATATCATTGGGAATAGCAGCCTACCCTGGCAAGAGGATTCCCTGCGGAGCCTTAACAAGGTGCTACATAGCCTAAACCCACTGGAAATCTAATGGATAAGAGTGAATTATAATAAGTTCTTTCCATCAGCTGGAAGCTCTTTCTTTTGCTCCCATCTTTGGCTGTGTATAGTAGAGGCCTTATACTCCCAAATTCATCTTCCTGATCTTCTCCATGGAAAGCAATTGGGTCTTAAACATGGATTAAGAATTAGGGGAGAAGGGAGAAGGAGGAGAAACGTACATCAAAATGGATAATACAGCCACTCTGATGAATTATTAGACCATAGTCCTTGTTATATGTTACGTCACTTACCTGGTGCAGCAGTCTTGCTCCAGTGACAGGTTGTGTTAAGGAAGGATAAGAATGTGAAAGTCCACAAATGAAAAACAATTCAAAAGTGTTTACTGCATTCCTGTCATCACTGAGTGATGGACCACCTCAACTTTAGGAAAGGGTGTCATGAGCCATAGAGATAGCCAGCGATCACATTATATTAATTGAGTTCGATCCTGATGGAGCTCAAGGTTGACTCAGCCTTCCATCTTTCTGAGGTCAGTAAAATAAGGACCCAGATTGTTGGGAGCAATACACAAATAATGCCTCTACCTTGCAAACTGTCGAGAGAAAACTGTAAAGCACTACGGGGTGGTATATAAGCCTAAGTACTATTGCTATTGCTCTTCTTCCTTCCTTCCAGTGCATCAGATCTCCCTTCCATTTTTTAGAGCACATGAAGGCCAACAGATATTTTTTATATATCAGTTTCCCAAATAATAATAATAATAATAATAATAAAGTTGGAAGGGACCTTGGAGGTCATCTAGTCCAGCCTCCTGCTCAGGCAGGAAACCTATACCATTTCGGACAAATGGCTGTCCAGTCTCTTCTTAAAAACTTCCAGTGTTGGAGCATTCACCGCTTCTGGAGGCAGGTTGTTCCACTGGTTAATTGTTCTAACTGCCAGGAAGTTTCTCCTTAGTTCTAGGTTGTTTCTCTCCTTGATTAGTTTCCAAATATGCAAGGCCCATTCATTTTAAAGGAATGTTTGATTTTAGAAAGTGTCAGGGAATATAATTTGACTCAATGGAGATTTCATTAGAAGCCTCCATATTTTTCCTTATATAATTTTGATCCCAGGATTGAACGGTAGCTGTTTAAACAATTCAATTAGCTTGCATACAAATAGCTTAAAATCTGTTTGCTTAAAAATAAAACAGGGCTAATTGCTATTTTGAATTATTTCAAGTAATTAAAATAAATGATTTGAAAATAAATGGTTGTTTTGGTTGCCTGTAATATCTGTATATCTCCAATCCAAACAGGCTAAAATTCCTGGTGGACTGCTTTTTTTAAAAAAATCAAACTTTCTGTTTAATATTAACCTCCAATAACTTGTTGTGCCACAGTAGTGATGCGATGTCACAAGAGAAGTGGAGATGTTTTGTCTATATAGAGAGGAGAATTAATTCTTAATAGCTATGCCAAATAAGAATGTCAAAGGCCTATTTTGCTTCAAAATACTTTTAACAAATGCTTTAACAAAGAGTCAAATTTTTATAGCATAATCTGGTGAGGCTCCATGGGTAATAAAAAAAGGATTGTGCTGTGGGCTGTCAAATCCTATTTTAAATTTTCCTCAGAATTTTAACCTCACTACTGGAAAAAGAAATGGTTCCCATTAAGACCTTCGAAAATTACTCAGTCCTGATTGCGTATTTCCAGTAGGGCATTTTATTTTCTCATTGTAAGAATATATTTGACTTTGTCAGACAACTGTATCCCATGTAAACTCTTTATCTTAATTTTACTTCGTACAAAAAAAGCAGACCTATGCTTTATTGTCCTACATACTTGGCTTCCTTGAACTGATCCATGTTTTGCCCCAGTTAATATGCTTTTTTATTCTACGTAAGAACAGAAAACTTGAAAGTGGAGGCGTACACGAAGAGATGTGTCAAAACTGACTTGCTTTCTTCCTTGCCTGCATCAACTTCCAGCTTGCAGTTTGCCAAACAGAAACTGGAAGGGGGGCTTTTTTGGTAAATTCCTAGGGTGGGGGGAGGCTAAGTAATACATAAGAGCCTTCTGCCACCTGGAGAGGAGACACCCACCAAGGCCAAGTTCTCCGAGCTACCAGCCAGCGCAGAATGTTTTCCCAAAACAAAAGTACTGAGTGTGATTGGTTGGCAGCGAACTGTGGGTGGCCCAGGGTGAAAACGGGGTTTTACCTACAGGAAGTGGGTTTTTGCGGGAAAACCTCAGAGCTGACTTTGCTTCTGTTGTGCCTAAATGGATCTTTCAAGAAAGTTTTACTCTTGGTAGTTCCTACGTGCCAGGAGTTTCTTTTTTTGGATGTGCCGTTGGGATGGTTGACAAGATGTCTCCTTAATGGATAGCTCTGCTGAAGAATAATTTTTAAGAAGCATCCCTAAAAGAGGGACAAAAATAAAGTCTATTATTATTATGTTTGGTTGCACAGCCAGACAGATGTTTAGATGGGATTTAGCAGGTTTATCCACCTACCGGTTCTTTCCAAGGATCTGGGATAGGCAGATGTTGTTGTCTGATAAAGGTTTCATCGCAGGCTATAAGCTTTCCAAGTAACACTGCCTTTCGCAATTGATCGATGGTGATTTAATTAGGCAGAGGTTTGAATGTAAAGCAGAGTGTTTTGGAAAGAAACAGACTGGACACAACACTTTACAGATACAAAAAACAAACCCATGAAATGCTAGTGAATGTTTTTTTAGTGAATTACAGCAAATAACATTTTAATGAGAGAATATCACAGTGGGCAGGTGAAGGTAGGAGCTTTGAAGTTGCTTTTAACTCATTCACATCCTTAGGCTTCCACTGACTGGCTCCCCAACACTATTTGTGCTTCTTGGTGCAATTTACAATTTATGCGCCTTTTGTTTGGGCAAATGCATGCTTTCTTTCTGTTTATTCATTCTTAAATTTGCTGAGTAGGCGCCGAAGCTGGAAAAGAACTTTATGTCCCATTTCAGCATAACTGAAAACCGACTATAATATTGGGTAGCTTTATTGGCGTGATTTTCCATCATAGAAAAAAAAGTACTTTAGCCATGTAATGCTTGAAAAATATTTATTATTAGTGTACCGCATGAAAGAGAGAAAGAAAACTCCTTGACAATCAGAAGCTGCATTTTTCTTTTAATTTTTTGTAAACTCTGAAAAATGTAGGAGGCTGTGAAGCCATGTTATCCCTCTGGACAGAGATGAGAATTTTGGTCTGTGCCCTCCCCCTCCTTTTGGTACTGGGGATTAAATAAGCTTTATTCTGAAAGATAAATTAAGTTTTGGGGAAAACCTGAATCACCTATTTCATATTTTAATTCTTTTACTCTGGAGCTTAATAAATAAGCTGGGGAGCTTTGATGGCTCAGTCTAATTCACAAAGAGAAACTACAGTATATAAATATGTGTGTATGCGTGTGAATGCCTGCATACGTACACATGCGTTCACACATGGCTCTTTGCTTAGCAGTCAATCCCAATAGAAATATTTTATGTGCACCTTCCACAAGGGACAACTTTCAAAGTATTCAATCCTGAGAACGTGACTTCTTGAACTCTTGAAGGAAGGATTCTTTGCTTCTGCAACAGATTCTTTTTGGATGCATTGCCAATACTATGTGTGCAAGCAGGGGCTTTTCACTGACTTCTGCAAAAATTCTGCAAGAATTATGGTCTAGACAGGGTTTGGCCCATTCAGTCAGACTATCCTTATATCTAAAGGCTTTATATTCCAAACTAATTTTGGCCATATGCTTCTGATTCCCAATGACTGCTTATTTCAGAAGTCTAGAAGGAAAGCTAGGTTGCGTCATGTTTATATAATGCTGTCATGTATTTTAAGTCAGAATAACAGAATAACAGAGTTGGAAGGGACGTTGGAGGTCTTCTAGTCCAACCTCCTTGGGGATAAGCAACTATGACAGTTAAGGGCAACAACTGTGATACTAAAGGACAGAACCACATGTACAAGTAGAAGTAGGATTCAGGGGCCGCCCACTTAAAGTCTGTCCATGGAATATGGCTTTGAGCCTCTTCTTATAATAAAGTCCTTATTGCTTCCTATACCTCTGGTCTGGCATGTCACTGTGGTAAAATAGTTTTTATTTTCCATTGAATCAGGGTTCCCCAAAGTGGTCAGTATTAACCCCAAAGGTCAATGGGTTTATTCAAGGGGTCAATAAACAGCTGAGGGTCAAAAGGGGGTCAGTAAATGTCTGGGGGGTCAATAGTGGTTATTAAAGGATGGAAGGTCAGTTCGGCTTAATTAATCTTTTGGTGGTCTCTGTAGAGCTCCACATTAATCCCTAGTCCTAAAGGTGAGATGACTAGCAAAGAGACAGTGTTACCCAGGGTTGGATGATCAGCTGCCAGTGAGAGCAGCCTTGAATTGTCATTGGGGAGTCTTGCTTTAAAGGATTGATAATTTCTAAATTTGCAAACATCAGTAAAGGAACAAATCTAATGGGTATGTAAACCTGTATTGTTGTTTGAATTCTGTTTGGGCACTCTCCTTTTTTGCTGCTGGATAATTCACCTTTCTAATGGTTTAAGTAGTGAATCATTGTGTGGGAAAGGAATAGCCCAGATACCATCTTCACCAAGTGTTGTAACTACAATTCCCCAAATTCCTATTGGCTATGATGGCTGATAATTATAGGAGATATAATTCTTACTTTCCTGGAGGGCACCAGGTTGAGGAAGCTGGCACAGAATGCAATTATTTCTCACACCACCTGTAAGTCTGATTGAGTATCTGTGTGATGAGGTCAGAAAAAAATACATGGAGCATCATCCTTGAATAGCTGTTATATTCAGGAACGATGATTTTCAAGACAATAATTTATCCCCGCATTCATGATACATCTTCTAAAACTTCAAAGCATGAACAAGATCAGAAATCTTGCCTTGAAGTAATATAATTCTCTACAGTCAAGCGTAGAGAAATGCATTTGATGCCTCTTCATCTGAGTGCAGTTAATTACATGGTTCATTCATGACTTGCATTTTGACCTTCACATATTGTACATTTTGTGAACGTAACAAAAGAATTATGCCTTACTATAGAAATGGATGGTAATTTACAAACCACCTCGCAACTACATGGTGACAATGTTTGCATTGCTATTATGACTGATTTAAAATATTGTTTGAGAACATTGGGACGAAAATAGTGTATTCCCAAAGTTTCTTGTTTTTACAGACTGATAGGTAATTTACTAAGTTGAATATTTAAGTTCTGGTGTCCATCCTTGTAGCTGAGGTAGAATTATGAACAGGAGGAAAACATTTCCCACCTAAGTCTTAAATGGCTTTTCAGTTTGTGACATGACAGTGGCAAGCCTCTGTTTAAACATGCAGAGCTTGTTTAATTGTAGAATGAAAAATATAGATAGTGGTAGTGCTCACTCTGAAAATTTGACCAATCAAGAATATCCGCAACTGACTTTATTTTCATGCTCACAATTATTCCCTAGAACCATAGAGGTGCAGTGGTTAGAATGCAGTATTGCAGCCTAACTCACTGCTCACTGTCAGGAGTTCAATTCTGACTAGCTCAAGGTTGACTCAGCCTTCCATCTTCTGAGACCGGTAAAATGAGGACCCAGATTGTTTGGGGCAATATGCTGACTATACAAACTGCTTGGAGAGAGCTGTAAAGCATTATGAAGCAGTATATAAGTCTAAGTCACGGGTGTCAAACTCGATCACGTCAAGTGATGTATCATGACATTTTTTGCCTTTGCGGAGCTGGGGTGGGCATGGCCTGCACATGTCGCATTTGGTCTGCAGAACTCCAGTTTGACACCCCTGGTCTAAGTACTATTGCCATTGCAATTGCTATTCCACTGTTATTTAACCAGCCATGGTGTCCTCTAATCCATAAGCCAGCTATAGTTGATATGAATCCTGAAGGTTAGTCTGATGCACAACGTTCTTCTGAATCCCTTCTCTTCTTGGGCCTGGTAAAGAAAAACAGCTCTTCCCCCTAGAGTCCCAAAATATGTAATGTCCTGTACTGAAATCAGTGGGTGTAGTTTTAAGGTATCCATAAATTTAATGGGATCATTTACATTTCTGAGAGAGGGAGGAAAGAAGGGCTGAATCCCAGCCTACATGCTGCAATCAGGTTTTAAAATAGCAGTGTTTGTGTCAGGGGAGTCTGTTTTAAAGTTTAATTACTGAAAGTAGGACCTTTCTTGCATATGTTTGAATATGACCAGGTGGACCTCAACAATTATGTTGGGAACTGGAAGCCCACAGTAGATGGCTCAAACTGTGTTCATCCTTTGAGCCAAAGTATGTTCTCAGTCTTTAGTATTCTGAAAAATCAAAGTGATGACATTATTGTAGTTACTGGACACCCCTCCCCAGTTCCTTCTATGGTACCCCATCATGGCAGAGGGTTGTTTCTGAGAGAGATGAGCAAAGGACATCAGGATTGTATGTCAAGAGAAAGTACTCCTGCAGGGTCATCCAAAGAATGAAGACCATCCCAGCTATCCAGCTAATGCAAGCAGGTATCCATATCAGGTAGCGGTGACATAGGAAGGTGTTGGAAATGGATGATCATTTTCATGAAAACGGCAACACAATAATTTTACATTACATAGAAGATGGCAATAGTGACAACTCCTACATTTTACCAAGAAAACAACAAGCATAGACAATATTATGCTGGAGAAGGCCTATATATGCTTAGAGACATCACTCATCTGATGGCACAGTCAAAAGATTATTAAAATTCTTTATTCATAGACATCAGTTAAATCCAGCTCTGGACTTTCTTTCCCTCTGTTCCAATATATAAAACTGAAGATGCTCTTGCTAGCTATGAATAAAAATAAGTTTGTGTACAATAAGCAGAGGGTTGTTTCCCTAAAATTATTATTTCCCTAAAATTTATATTATAGTATAAATCATTTAATAAATAATAATAAAATTATTATTAATAATAAAATTATTATTGTTATGAGCTTGAAGAGTGTAATAAAGAGATAATTTTAAATGATCATCCCAAAACATTGCTGTGCTTTAGCTATTACCCTTTTAAAGTTGTTTCTCAAACACAATCATGATAGTTATTTTTTGTGGTCTATTTAATGATGACCAAAGATGAAACCAGAATTCCAGAAGTATAGTCTATCATTTACTTTCCAACTCTATCATCTATACTCATACCATATTTTCATTTGCCCACAAAGAGCCCAGCATAACTTATTTTCAAGGTTTCTAATCACAATTACAGTATAAATCACTTATATAACAAGCAAAGAGGCTATAAAGTTTTAGGGTGTTTGTTTTTTTAAATGCTCCAAACATGTGGGCTACCTTGCCTAGACTGGTACAGCAGCACTTTGCAAAATGTTTTAATTCAAATCTGGCAAGGGCCTAAATTTATTGAAACCTTGAGGACTATTTTTAAATCATCCCTGAAAAGAACAGAGTATTTATTGATGACTACTCCAATCTGGGAGAGTGGCTCAGAGGTCACAAGATATTGTGAGATAAGAGGGAGAAGTGAAGGTTTGAATGTCACCTGAATGTCATTTGAAGTTCAAAGCTCCCTCCTTCTCAATATAGGGTGCCAGAGTAGGAAACAACCCCATAGTGGTACAGTAGATTTCCCTTTTGTTAATGACAGAAGAAGTTAAGAGTTGAAGAGGACAAACTAGAATCTGCCTTTTCTTCCAGGAAATGGTGCTTCTTCCACTGTAGATTCTTTGACTAATACATGCCCCCCACCACCAGGCATACAATCTCCCTAAAGTTCTTCATTAATCTTATTTTAAGATTTGTAATAACCAAGCCATTATTGGTCTTGTTCCACTTACGGATTTCTTTGATAAAACTGTATCAAAACAGGCTCCTGAAGGGTTTTCGTATTATTATTGTTGTTGCCAGTTTTTGTAGTAACTATCATGCTGCACAGGAATTTCTGAGCTCATTATATTTGGCAGTCAGATGCACACCTTTTCCTTTAGGCACCGCAATCTGAATTTGGAAAGGAAGGGTGTCTAGTATTTCATTATGGTACTGCACAAGCTGGATAACACCTGTGATTATTTTTCCCCTTTAGGAAGGAGTAAGCATGCTGACGGAGACAAAAAGCCAATTTTGCTGTTTCATAAAACACAAAAGGAATATTTCTCAGTATATCCTTTTCACTGAAATGCATATTTACCCTAATAATCTGTTTGCTTCAGCAGAACATACTGTACATGGCTTAGTGTCACTGGAAGATAAATGGCACTTGGTAAAAATTATGTGTGTTTTTTTCTGCAATTGAACGCCAACATTGAATGTTAGAGAGCACTTGAATAAAATCCAATACTCTGATTCAAATATCGACCCAATTTATTGGGATGCTTGTAACAGGGGACCCCAATAGTCAGCGGCCCATTGGGAACTGGGCAGTGGTGGGATTCAGCCAGTTCGCGCCAGTTCAGCAGAACCGGTAGCTAATTTTTTGTTGCCCAGGCCCAGAATGGACTTCCGGAAGCTACATCCACACAAGAGAACCGATTGTTCACATATTTGAATCCCACCACTGGAACTGGGCCATTCAAGGCAGGCAAATGTGCAAAGCTTCATTTGCACATGCATGGAAGCTAGTTTGAATGTCCGAAACCATCCCCTTCCCCCCCTCCCCCGCCGCTGCCACTGCAGGTTGGGGACTGCTGGCTTATAATAAAGAAAGATGCCAGCGAATATTTTCCAAACAGTGCATATATACTCTACTAATGAATTGCTGCTTTCTTTCAAATCTCAATTTCACCACAGCCAACTTGCTGTGAGACAGTTTGCTGTGGGACAATCCAACAACTCAATTATTTAAAATACTTAGAAAATTATTTTAATGTTTGTCATCCACATTTCATTTTGTCCCTCCTTTGGCATCCTTTCTTTAATGATTCTATTCCACCATTTCTTCAATATTAGTGTAATTCTTGTCCCGCGCGGCAAGTTGTCCCATGGTGAGTTGGTCATGGTTAGTTATCCCGCAGCAAGTTGACTGCGATAAGTTGGCTACAGCAAATTGGCTGTGCCGCGTTGGCTGCAGCAAGTCAGACATGGCAAGTTGTCCTAGACCCAGGTGCATAGCAGAGCAGGGCAGAATTATGGAGAAACATGTGGATAAATTGCCTGATTTAGTAGAGGTCTGTTACTGGAAAAAAAAAATTATATAGTTTTGGCTGTATGAAAAGCAGGACCACACATTTTCTCCATTCCTTGTTACCTATTAAAAACTTTAATATTTATCATCTCTCTCTCAATTATCTAGCACTTTTCTCTTTCTTTCTTCTCTCTCTCTCTCTATTCTGTCTACAATCACTTGCAAAAGTTCTTTCCTTTTTTTTGTAATAGAAACCAAAGATGTTGTATAATGAAAACATAGGACCTTCATTTATTTTTATTTCAGGATATACTGTTGTGTGACATTGCCTTATCAGTTTCAAGAAGGTGCATGAGCATTAAATTTTGATGTGGAATGATGTGATGGACATTTCGGTGTGATCATATTTTGAAGGAACAAACTCCATAGATTATCTCCAGTTTGTGCCTTATGAAATCAGTTGTTATTTCAGGACTCTTGTTCAGAAAAGATTCAGCAAATGGGCCAAGAAAACTATACAAGATGTTATGAAATAGGGAAGTTTCAGTTATGGTAAAATAAGATTTTGAATGCAAACCTTTTCTATATTTTGTTCTTTATTTTGTTTTAAGATTAGCATAAAAGAAAACAAAGTGCCTGTGGTTTCACAAGATTTTGCAGTAATGATCTGTATTGTAGAATTGATTTTTATTTCATTCAGTGCCTTTTCTTTTATGATAAACTACAGTTCTCTGAAAAACATTTTTTCCAATGTGCAGATCAAATTAATCAATCAGTCAAAGCTGGGAGAAGGTTTCATTTATTAATCTTCATTTTCCCTGATACATTGAAACCAAATTTCTATCTTTTAGGAGATGAATACAAGACACCATAAGAAAAACCCTACAATTAACTTCTTTCACCAATGAAACGTGCTAACTGGCAACCCCATTAATTAGAACTGTCAATCTCGGGTTGTTTAGAAAGCCACTCCTGATGTGGGAGTTGAGGAAACTGGCCCCAACAAACTCAGAGGGAAATTTTGGTCTCTTCATTTTCAGAGATTTAGATCACAGGTTCACGTAGCCTTGTTATGGGAAATATTGAGTGCTGAGGCTGGGCTGTTGGGGTTGTAACTAGGATGAGAAATGTTTCTTGCTTCAATGAACTTAGCATTGATTGTGACTTGTTATGATTTGGGGAGTCTTTATAGGTGCCTGTTTTTAACAAGGAATCATGCCACATTGTTCTCCCACATTTTGTAAGACAGCCAGCAAAACCATCCACGTCTCTCCATAATATACTTCTTGAAGATCTCTGTTGCCCTGTTGCAGGTATTCAGGAAATCAGCCAAGCTGCACCCCAAATATGTTGGGATTGTACTTGGGTAGACCAAGAATAATTCATTTATGTAATTATAAATTAGAGTTTCTGGTGCAAAGGTGGTCCAGATAAGAATTTTCAACAGTAAAGAAAGAGATATGTTTTGCCATCATAGGCAGAAGAAAGCTTGTTCCTCATAACCTTCTCTCATCAACCACAGAGCATTTTTATCCTGTTTCTAACTGTCCCCACTTTATGTTTACTTTATGTTTACTATTAGTGGGCTTGAGTATTATTTTGGGTATAAATTCAAGAAATAAAGCAAAAGCTAACAGGTTTTTCTATATAAAGTATAGTAGCATGTGAACTAGACACAATATTAAAACTCTGAAAAATCTTCATTGAGTTTCATTGAGTTTCATTGAGTTTTTATCAAATTACTTGCAATTCTTAAAACAAACAAAGCTAGTAGTGAAACGTAACAGAATTACTATAACCATGAGCCATTTGAAATTATGAGGTTTTATAATACTGCCATACAAGGATAGTCTTTCACTTAGATGATAGGTTGACAGGTTTCTCTTAGAAACCACATTTATAGCTTTAAGAACCATAATCATAGTCTCTGGGGTTATCCTCTGCTTTCTTATGGCTCTTCAGACATATGACCTATACCAGATCAATTGATTCTTTCCTCCTGGCCCCCATTTTTTTAGGCATCTTCTACAATATGGCAGCTCCAGTTAGGTTGAGTCCAACATCTTGAATGTCTAGATTCCATGGTCTTTTAAGAGTTGCAGTCCTGAAGCATCTGGAAAGCACGAACCCGTGGAGTATTCTAGGCTGATGTTCTAGTATACAAGAAATCTTCTATCTTGGATGTTTTGGAGGACATAACATTCTCAACCTGGGGTATTTTTTCCTCTTCCAGATTTTTTTTTTTTTTTTGCTTCCTAGAGTGTTTACAAAGCTTACCTAGATCAGTCTTGGAAGCATGAAGAAAGCTTTAGTAGGCTGTGGGATAATATTGTTTGTCCTCATCTGTTGTAATCTCATATACTATGGAGCAGATTTTTGGGTTTCACATGCGCTCAATGGTACCAGAAATGCCCACTTAATTTGTAAACTATCTCTGTTGAATGTGCCTGATGTTAAGAAGAACCTTTTTAATAAATGCAAAGGTTAAGCCCTGTCTTTAGCCAGCACATGGAAAAGGATCAGGTCCTCTATACCAGGAGTCTTCAAACTTGGCCCTTTTATGACTTGTGGACATCAACTCCCAGAATTCCTCAGCCAGGCACGCTGGCTGAGGCATTCTGGCAGTTGAAGTCTACAAGTCATAAAACGGCCAAGTTTGAAGACCCCTGCTCTATACCAAGTTTGGGCATTATCACAAGATAATAAGGAAAAGTAAATGTGAATTGATTTTCAAAATCCTTAACACCGTAGCCCAATAATTTAACAGCTTCATAGTCCCTGAGTGCTTCTGTGTGCTACGCTCTCCGGGGTACCCTTGAAAGAAAAAGGATAATCTGAGGCAATCTGGACCCAACTGTGCATGATGAAACACAATGTGAATGACTACATTGCAGCAGGACCACCCAGGGAATACTTGCATGATATGGATCATAGAATTCTCCTGTAAGCTCTTTCCAGGCAGTTGGGTATATAATGTTCTAACAGGAGCAGTGCGGTGTTTGATGAGGTATTTTAAAATGCTTAAGAGATTCAACAGTAGTTTATAATGCAGTGAGAAGAATTAAAATCAAAGAGTGCGAGGAACCCCTTGCAAACATCCACAGCCTTCTCTGGTTCATAACTATGTTTGATACGCCATCACTGACTTCCTTATAAGAATTTTACTTTTGTACACTGCCCAGACTCCGAGATGAATGGCCATAAAAACGTGATAAGTAAATAAAAATAAGAATACCAGATTTGGATGACAAACCTTGAGGGATGACTGCCCTTTATCGAACGCTGTCTGAGCACTGCTCCAAAGATGGTTAAATGCTTGATTTATTGTGGCATTCAGCAAAGACACTACTTTCCATAAAACATGTCACCTTTATTCTCTCTTCATAGGAGCACATGTGAGATTAAGCGATGTCAGAAGTTCTACATTTAAATTAGCCTTTCCCAAACTGCCATTCTTCAAACGTGGGAGCCAGATTGGGGAAGGCTGATCTAGACGCTTGGGGTTCAGCCAGACCTTTGAACTGAATTGCTCAACATTTAGTAATGGGTAGCTTCACATCAGAGCAACTTGGGCAAAATGCTTCTTCTGGTACCAGAATGTAGGCTTGTTATTTTTGTTTCTTTTTATAGAAAAATGACCCATCAATTTTTTTATCATTTTTTTAAAACAAAAAAAAGAGGCTACTTCTGAAAGCCATTACTTGCCATAAGTTTATAAGCTACAAATACTTTTTGTCCTGTAATCACTCCTTCAAACAAGGCAAAACCACTAATGTAACCATGTCCTGATCAGTCTTATGAAGAGAGGACAAGGTTGCAAGTGGTATATTAATGAAAAATTTGGTTCCAAATGTTGAAACTTCCTCTTGTTTCCAGGATTTTCATGTCCCCTCCCTTTTAGTGTGCTGGATAACCACACAGATGTGATATCTTCTTCATAAATCTGTGGTCACAATTTCATTTATAAAGTGAAAGCCTTGGTAGCCCAGATCAGGAAAATAAGTGGATTTTTTTTCAACCATTCTACCAAAGAACGTATCCGGGAATTCTTGTATACTTCACTGCAACCATCACAAAAGTTGAAGCTATTGCCTCCTTTTTACAATCAGAAAAATTCAAAGCACATTGATCTTCAAATACCTGCCTTGTTAGAGAAAGAATTAAGTTTATTTTTTGTAGAATTGGCTATTTGATTTCCCCCCCTTCACTCCCACCCACCCCCCACTTTTTTTCGCCTCCCAAACTCATCAAATGAAGGCAGGACCGGCATTATCCTTGTATTAGAACTGGACAGTTTACCATGCAAAGATGAAGAGCTATTCGAGTTAAATCTTCATACTGCCCATCTATGGGCAACCTCTCTTAGAAAGCAGCAGAATGCTAATAATAATAATAATAATAGCATTACAAGATGGTTTGGTGGTTATTTTTGTTTGAGTTCTTTTAAAAGCCATACAGTTTTAACTAAAGAGTTCTTTTTTTTTTCTCAAAAAGAAAGGGGAAAAAATGACACTTGGTATAAATAAATAAATAAACAAACAAACAATACTTTAAAAAATTACACGACAAGAAGAAAAAAGGGGTCTGCCCCCATCAACACATATATATTTATGACATGCAAGAGATTAAAAGAGAACTGTTCTGAATTTTCTTATCCAAAGCAAATCAGAACTAAAAAATTTAAAACAAACAAACAAAAAAAACCAAAATAAAATTGCAGGAATTGCAGAAGAAAGCTCAGATTCAATTTGGTTTGCAAATACCACATTTTGGAAGCATTGCGTTTAAGGTATTTTGAATACCATCAAAAGGCACCAAAGGATTGACTCAGCCAAATCCATCAGAGGCCATTTGTGGGGAATCGTGACGGCAGGTTGCAGCTAGTAGTAGCATCCCTGCCCCTTTCGTGAATGACGAGTCAAAATGTTCCTGCTGCAAACCTGCTCTTTCTGACTTGCCTTTGTTTTTCCTGTCTGAGGCTCTTTCCAGATAAGAAAACGGGGCTTTCTGCCCTTTAGAATAAAGTTACATTAGCCTGCATTCAGCAAGAATAGTGCAGTCTCCTGTCCAAATGCAGTGAAAAGAGAATTTGCATTTGTGGAAGGAAACAGCTCTTCTTTGCTGAGTGGGATGGGATAGGGCAGGATATCACTGGGGAAGTTTACCTAATTCCTAAATTTTAAAAAATAAGTCTTGGGTTTTTGTTTTTTGTTTTTTAAAAAAGACGGTTGCATCAATGCTGGAACCGGAATCAACAGAACTGAAGTACAGGTAAAGGAAGAAGACAAAGAGAAGGAAGTCAGAAAGCCTTAGGTGGATTAGTCTGGCTTTAATGGACTTCATCTATTCCTAATGTAAGTAAATTAGTGACATGGCCAAAGTGAAGATGGATCATAGGTCACCTCTGATGTCACAGACACTACTCAACAGGTGACAATGAGAGTTGTGCACCTAGACTTCATTGCACTTTCAAGGCAGTGAATCCTTTGTGGAAGGGGTGAAAACCTGAAGATGGTGTTTTTACAGGCTGCAACTTTATGTTATTATGTTATTTTTTAATCCAATGTGCAATCTGGGACAAAAAAAAAGATGTATCTCTCACAAGAACTGAGTTACAGGAAAACATTCATTGTGTGGTAAATGTGCACAATAAATGATCATCTGGAAAGGCCCTGAGTTAATAAAAGGAACGCACCACTTTAAAAAGGTAAACGGTCAATTACAAGAAATGAACCAACAGGTATCTTAATTCCTGTTCCCAAACAATGTAAAACAAAAGAAAAATCTCCAAGTATTTTTTTAAAAAAGAGATAGCTTAATACAATGCATCTTTGTTTCATGGCCTTGGCTGAGTTTTGTTTTCTTTTTTCATAAATATAATTTAGTAATCTTACTTTGGTTCTAGATTACAAATTATATTTGTAAAGGAACTAAATTTACCAGTAGCTACTGGGGAAATGAAAGCATACAGAATTCAAGGCCACTGTTGTAGTAGCAGCTTGGTCGCTTTCAGTACTTAAAATTCAACTGTTCCTAATTTGCTTTGCCATCCAATTTCTTTATATTGGGGGGAAAGCAATACATGTTGGAATCTGAGAGTTTACCTCTACACAGTTAGTGTCTGCAGAGGAATGATGAAAAGAAAAAAAAAAACAAGGAGGAGAAGAAAACAGGACAAATATTTTTTAAAAAAACTTTTGTTGGCTAGTCTCCAGAATATTAGATTCCCAAGGAGCATCTTTTCTCCCTCCTAGTTAACCTTGTCTTGAAATATATACAGGTTATTTGTTGCTGCCACTGCTATTATATTTTCTGAAGGATGCCAAGCTGTATGCAGGATCTTTTTGCTAAAGTCCAGACTGTCCACGCTAATTTCATCTTTCCTCCTTTTGCCCCCAACACAAACTTTGCGAGGCTTCAGGATGGCACGGGGTTTGCTGTTTTCTCTTGAGGCTTCAAGAGTCACATCACGCTTGGTATTGCGATCAAACATTCTAAAGAAATTGTTGTAGGAGCCAGTCATGATGACGCTGAGAAGAAAGCAAAAAAATAAAATAAAAAATGTCCAGTGAAATTTAGAATCCTTTTAGTTTTTCTTCTTCTCTCAACCACATCCTATTTCAGGACAGATCCAGCTTTAAGAAATACCTACCATATCTCCTTCCTCTCTTAGGCAGTGTGATGGCTCAGTGGTTAAAGATGCTGAGCTTGTCAGCTACAAAGCTGACAGCCCGGGTTTGAGACCTGAGCGCCACATGACAGGGTAAGCTCCCGTCACTTGCCCCAGCTCTCCTGCCATCTAGCAGTTTGAAAGCATGCAAATGCGAGTAGATAAATAGGGACCACTTCAGTGGGAAGGTAACAGCATTCCATGCGTCTCGGCGTATAGCCATACTGGCTACATGACCACAGAAATGTCTTGGGACAATGTTGGCTCCCTTGGCTAAGAAATGGAGATGAGCACTGCCCCCTAGAGTCGGACATGACTGGACAGGGGAAACCTATCTTTACCTTTAATTCCTTTCTTGGGAAACCTCTGTAAATGTCAACTTAAAGGGGGACTATAATCACCATCGGTAGTTAGGCCAGTTACAGCTAATGCATTTATGCAATGAGAGAAGTCTTCCTGCAATTTCCACTTATAATAAGGTAAAGTAGCTAAATTGGACCACACTTTGGTATGTTGGAACTCATCTCATTTCTTATCATTATTTTGTGTGTTCATCCCAATTCATAAAACGCAGGATGATGACTTTTTAAAAAAAATCTTAAATATCAAAATAATGATCAATCAAATAAGCACTAACCACCTGAAAAGAGAATGATGATACATGGATCCAATTAAAAGCTTCAGCAAATTCAACAGCTGGCTTGGTTGCCCCCATAAATATTTAGATCAAGGGGAATGCTGCTTGCAAATAAGGAAGGATCCCAATGCAGCACCATCCCTTAGATCAGGGCCTTTCTTGGGACTGGTGGATTCAGAGAAATACTCCTGTCCACAGATCCTGCAGGCTAATATTTAGACTGAAAATGTAAAAGCTAATTACAATGGCAAGTTAATTTCATGCTTAATTTTATGTTACAAATGAGCAATATTTGAATTACTTTTTAATTTTCTAATTGTCCATAGCTGAAAGTATAATGTTGACAAAAAGAAAAATCCTAATTCCATTAGCCATAGTTTCCAAGGAAGAATTAAGCAACAATTATATAGGTCATTTTAATTTCATTTCTATTTCATAAATGGAGCCAATTAAATCTTGGCTTTGCATGCCTAGCTATTATAGAAATTCTAATTTATGCCCGCTAGTGAAAGTTCCTTTGCATTTAAAAAAAAAACCCACAGCTCATCACAATGCTTATGTACCATAAGAACATTAATAGGTTGGCATCACTGTGTGCAGCTCATTTCATTATCAGTCCTCTGCTGATCAGGTTTTTGGGATCTGTACGCTTGGCCCAACATATGCAGTACTCATTCAGCTATCTTAATTCAAGTAACTTCTCTTCAGATTGCTTGCAGCCTCTCTTTATATGTCTAATGTTAGTTTTCTGGATGACAAGAAGAGCTGACATTTGAACAAGTCATGAGACTTATTACCGAGTGTTTTTCAAGTTTCAATGAAATCTGAAATTTAATGATTTTTTTTTTCATTTGCAAGAAAATCTTTTCTGCACTGCATGAAAAAGCAAAGTGCTGAAAAGATAAAAGTGGATGGATTTGAGGAATCAGAAAATGAAAAAAAAAAAAACAATAATCCTGCGTATAACTCCTTACCTGTCTGACCCATTCCATACACATTCAAATTTATCAAAAATGCAATCATTCTCATAGAGGGAGCACAGCTTGCTGCGGAGGTAATCATGAACCTAGGAGAAAGAGAGACACAAAGAATAAAAAGAAAGAAGCATTCGGAAAGAATGCTAAAGCCATGCTAAAGTTCGATTCAAGCTCTGCTCACAGATTCCAGAGAACAAGAGTCTGAAGTTATTAGCAACAGTTATTTTATCTTAGCTTCTACCATGGATGTTTTAATTTCGGTGTTTTGTTTTCTGTTGTTCTTACTACTAAAAACCACTAAGAGTCTGGGTTTTTTTAACTGCATTAGCAATATAATTGAAATCAGTAAATTATGTGTTGGCCAACTCCAAGATCTCATAGCAGTAATAAATGAATACATGTAAAAATAAATGGTTCTGAAGCATTTTAGGAATGCTTGTGAAGATAGCCACACTCTCACACACTGTATTTAACACCTACACCAGGGGTGTCAAACTAGTGGCCTGCGGGCCGGATGCGTCACGTGCGGGCCACGCCCACCCCGGCTCCGCAAAGGCAAAAAACATCACGATACGTTACGCGACGCAATTGAGTTTGACACCCGTGACCTACACCATTCATTCACATCCCAAGAAACAAAGGATCAAGATAAAATACCTGGTATGTCTCAATAGGTCTGTTCTCCATATTTAGATCCCACACCTTGACAGTGAGATAATCCCTGGTCATGATGTATCTCCCAGTATGGCTGAACTTTACATCAGAAATTGAAGAGATGATCTCAGAAAAAAAAGATCTGTTACTTGGATCTTCGGGCTCTTCAAAAACTACACATACCACACACACAAAAGAAACAACATAAATATAGTCAAGGTATCTGTATCGCTCGACTTAATCTGATAAATTATGAAAATATTTGAATTTCCCACCTGGTTAGGCATAAGAAAAATTCTGCGAGTACATGTTAAAAACCCCTAAAAAGACTTAACATATTTGCTTGAAAATAAGTTTCCCTGGACTTCATTGCCTTTATTTTGGAGTAGAAAAGAGTGTAAAATTATATTGCAAATCCCACTGAAATCAGTGGAACGGAACTGCACAGATAAAGACTTACGTTTCATCAATTTCATTGGGAAACTAAATGATCACATTAGATGCAATTCCTTTGAGGCTGTTGTGCTCACAGCTCAAACCTTTTATCCACACTAATTTTCACTTATTATTGCATGTATTAGTTTAATATAGAAAGCAGCACAGTAGATTCTTGCAGGCTTAGTCCTGCTTACAGCTCAAGTGATCCACAGGAATCAATGAAGCTTAACTTAGTCATGACTAAATCCTACCTGCTGTGTTTTAAGATGTGGAAAATTACCCTGGTTATTTCACATCACAGAATTTGATTTTATTTTGAGATAATATTAAGAGGAGTCCACCTGACAATATAACAAGAGCACTATAGAAACAAACTCACTTATCATTCTTCGTGTATCCTGAAAAGGCACTGGAGACAGCTACAGTTGTACAACTAAAGGAGATAATTACTACTGACTCCCTTAAACCAAATGAAAAATGAGTCCTGCTCCACTTCAGGAATACAGCCTCAACCCCAACAGGCAAAGTTTGATGCAACTGATGAAAATAGTGAATTTCTATGCTACTGTGGCTTGTTTGTTTTTGATTTAACATCATCATCAATCACACCACAGCAAAATTTTAAAAAAGTATATTTCACAAATACTAAATCCTTAGCTATATATAAGATACCTAAGTTGTCCTTTCATTTAAAAATATCTTTAATATATGCTTAAATATCAAACAGTCACTCTGTGAGAGAGATGGGCCGTTTCTTGAAAGCTTGAAGCAAACAGCTATATTTCAAGATGGATTTAAGACAATGGGATTTCTTTCAACATACATACACAATGTAAAATCATGAAACAGCAGAAATGCTGTATGTATCTTTCCCCTCAGGGAGGTATTGCTTCACTAGACATTTAACATCTAGGCACCACAGAAATTTTTCCAAAGGCAGTACGAAACTGGCAGTAGCAGTTTCATAGAAAAGAGAAAAAAAACTTATTAAGCAAAGGGTTTTTTTTTTCTTTTACTTTCTCTGCATAAATATTTGGCCAACTTTATTATTCTGTAGTGGAACACTGGATTGTTAATCCTGTTTTTTGGTATATAGGAAGGCAATAGGAAAAATAATTCTCAAATGCTAGGATAAATGTTCTCTCTCCAAATATGAAATAGCATCCCTCACAGCATTTTTAAGCTTAACGTCTAGTCATTGCCAGCAGGAAATTTAATGACTTACAATTTTTCAAAAAAATAATAAAAACTTCACAGCAGAAAAAAAAAAATCAAGACCTCAGGTGGCTTGTACAAAGTATCAAACTTCTATATCATAATCATGGACTTGGCCACACTAGGGAGCACAATTTGGGAGATTAAAGAAACCTAACAAACATCACCATCATTTCTAGGAGATCTGTTCTGTGTAAACATAGCTTGAACGTGGCAGTAGAAGCCTGGGACTGACTATTTCTGATGTTGACACAAGGGGGAATTTGCAACTACCATCAAAATGTCAACATGTAATACAAATAAGAAGTGTAAGGCTATCCTGTATGTGACACAGGATAGATGTGACGTTTTTCTTTAAAGCAGACTCTGGAGGCTTTAGATTGATTGGGGCAGGATTACTGGAAGCGTATAGAAGGTTAATCCTTCCCTTGTTCTGTTTTCTCGATCAAAGCCCCCCCCTCCCAACACACACCACTATTAAGTCAGACACCACCCATCAATCATGCTGACAGATATTCCTCAACTTACAACCACAACTGAGACTGGAATTTCTATCACTAAGCAATGCAGCTGTAAAGTTTTGACCAGACCAGTTTGATCTAGTGGTTAAGGCACCAAGCTAAGAAAGCAGGAGACTGCGAGTTCTAGTCCTGCCTTAGGTGTGAAAACCAGCTGGGTGACTTTGGGCTAGTCACTCTCTCTTGCTCCACTCACCTCACAGTTTTTTTTGTGGGGAAAGTAAAGAAAAGGAAGCAGCATTAGGTATGTTTGCAGCCTTGGGTAATTTATAAAAATAATAATAAACAAAAAGGCACAATGTCACGTGACTGCATTGCTTAATGACAGTAATCCTGGCAGTCCTGCTTGCTGTCAAAATTCCAGACATAAGGGCCATTAAGCAAGAAGTGGAAGGAATCCCAGGTAAGGACACTGGGGATGCTGCAGGAAGGATGGGAAAGGTTTTGGGAGGCCTGGTGCAGACTTTGCACAAGTTTGGGTGCAATGCAGCATGGCATCAGTTCAGGGAGGCCAGGGAAAGAGTATGCTGAGGCTCAGGGGTTCTTGATGCACTGTGGCTTTGGGAAACGACAGCCACTCCAGCCTGGTCCAGCAACATGGCACAAAGCCACCACACCTCAGAAAACTACAGCACACTGGATGCTCCTGAGCTGCAGTGCAGCATATAGCTCACCCCCAGTCTCGCCCAGCAGAGTGGCACAAAGGGGCTTCATGCCAGCCCAGAAAGCTGCCACTATCCCAGCACAGTCCCAGCTGCCCTCCCTACCCTGCACTCCACCACTCAGGTCTACGTGTTCTTGCTTCCATTGCTGATGAGATATGCCCAGCATGGCTGTTTGTGAGGCAATGTCTTATGTGGCCAGCAACTGCCTCATGAAGGGCCAGGGTGGGCACCCTTGGTCAGCAACGAGAGAAAGATGATGGCAAAGGTCAGTACAATGGGGTTGTAGAGTGCAGGAGACCCTAAGAGGGGGGGAGATAGGATGGGAGGGGTTGAAGTGCCCCTGCAGTTGTAAACATGTGTGTGGGCCACCAAGCACCTCACATTTTGATCACATGCCCATGGGGATGCTGCAATGGCCATAGTTTTGGGGAAGCGTCATAAGTCCCTTTGTTCAATGCCACTGTAGCTTTGAACAGTCACGGAACAAATAATTGTAAGTCAAGGACTACCTGTACATCATTTTATCATGGGCATCTAGAGGAATTTATCAGTAGGGCGGTGATAACCTATAATATTGGATATGACTGTAACTTCATTACATGGCATTCATCAATATAACCCATCTATGCATTCTTATTTTGTTGCTCTTCGTCACATTCCATAAGAAAACCGAGTACCACAATCTTAATCCATATAGAATATTTGTGGCACTATCACCTTTTCTGTAACTGACAAGTTCACATTATTGGACAGGAAAAGCATCCAATATCTTAAAACGGAAACATGCAAAATCCCCAAGCTGTTCCAGTCTTAAAATTGTGTGGACTACGTGAAGGAAAACAAATGCTTGCCAACTCTGAATCAACTCTGTCATTCTGCATTCTGTATTCTATTCCACAGAGCAGCGTTCTTCTATATCTGCACACTTTTGCTGAGCACAGTAGGATTTGTACAACCACATTTCCCCATGCTGTATACGTTTTTCTTTTAATATATAGGCTCTATGTGTGGGGTGTGTGAGTGCGATGTGTACTAAATTATGTGTGTGGGTGTATTATATATATACATGCAAGCACACATGTCTTGAGAACTCCAATGTAAAAGTTGAGGACGAATCTTAATTTCCAATTTGCATACTAGACTCAGATGTGCTTGTCTTAAAATGTGAACTAAATACATTTCACCAACCCTAGTTTAATACAGGTTGAAGTCAAATAACATGGAACAATTATTTTAAAACACATAAACAATCACATTTTGCTTGCAAGGATTTAGAAATGGATTTAAATCTAGGTTTCCTTGAATATATCCAAGCCCAACAAGTTTAGTAAAAGCCACTTTAAAAGAATTGTGATTTATTCATCAAAAGATTGACATAAACACCTTTTGATTTATTCATCAAAAGAGTGACATCAACACCTTCCTCTGTACATTTTCATTTTAATTATCTGCAATTACCAGATGGTGCTCCTTCATTAAATAAAAGAAGAAAACTTGACAGTACCATGACAACTTACAAAGAAGCAGCTTTGGATTCAATTATCACAACTAGTAGCCAAATATTTGGTGGGGGAAGGGTACTGCCAAAGGACACCTTTAGACAGAGGAGGGTTCCATATTACACAAAAGTTCATTCCTACTAATTTAGTTTAGCTTTGTTTTGGAAAAACCTTCTATTTCTCTCTAAGCAAATACATCTAGCCAAGAATTTACAAGTTGTTGATTTCAGTTTTCTGTCTAACACCATCCTCAGAGAGACAATGCATAAGGTATGGAATTGGGTGTATAATATCAAATCTGTACAGGGAGATATAACATTTTCTTTATGAACTCCTGTGGTTTATTATTGTTATCATTCATCGCACAGTCAGCCAGATGTTCAGATTTTCAGACTGGATTTGGCATTTTAATCCACCTATCGAGTCCTTCCCAAGGACCTGGGATAGGCAAATGTTGATGTTTGATGGTGTTAGAGGTATTATCACTGTTCCCAGTAAAGCTGCCTTTTGCAATTGACCGATGCTAAATTTGTCAATGCTGATGGTGTGAATTTGTCAATACAGGTAGTCCTTGATTTACGACCACAACTGAACCCAAAATTTCTGTGGCAAAGTGAGGCATTTATTAAGTCAGTTTTGCCCCATTTTATGACCTGTCTTGCCACAGTTGTTAAATGAATCATTGAAGTTGATAAGTTAGTAACGCAGTTGTTAAGTGAATCTGGCTTCCCCATTGACTTTGCTTGTCAGAAGGTCACAAAAGATGATCACAAGACCTCGGGACACTGCACCCATTATAAATATGAATCAGCTGCCAAGCGGCTGAATTTTGATCACATGACCATGGGGTTGCTGCAACAGTCATAAATGTGAAAAACAGTCATAAATAACTTTTTCCAGTGCCGCTGCAACTTTGAATGATCACTAAACAAAGTGTTGTAAGTCGAGGACTACCTGTATTATTACTATTATTATTATTATTATTATTACTATTGTTATTAGGAATTTGTCTAATTGTTTTACAGTGTTTTAGATGCAAAGTATCTATTTGTAGCATGTTACCAGCTGAATATGGGCAGCTCTGTAATATATTTTCCTCAACAATGAATAGTTGCAATTTAGTACTTAAAATTTTAAACATTTAAAAAATATTTTGATTTTATTACTCTCCCATGACATTAGCCTACCAGGCTAAATCTGATCCTGCTAACAGATGCATTGCTGCTGCTAATACTACTGGCCAGTTTTAGACCTACATTGTGGAAAAGGACCCCAGGCAAAGCATTTTCCATGCCATCTTTATCTTGGGTGTCTATTACCTCTAGAAGTGGATGAAATTTAAAAGGTTATTAAATAGCTGATCTTGGGTACAGAATTGTGGAAACAGTTGTCAAGCCTCAACAATATTATAAATATCATTGAAAGGGCACCCCAGACTTACTCTGGCAGTTGATTTATATTCCCTTTTGCATCTCAAATACCAATGGATATTTTCAAGAGCCCATATTTCATTCTCTTTTGAAAGGCAGGTTGCACAAAACTCCAGTTTCTCAGGGGCCCTATCGTGTGAATCAGGTAAGAGCTAGTTAACTGAATATAACCCACTATTCCGCCTGTTTTACACTGATTATTGACTTAATTTAATTTAGCCTGTATTGCATCTTTTTCCAGGCCACTCAGATGCATTTTATACTCAATTAATTATATTCAGCAGAGAGTACAAGGTCACGTTTTTGGTTGCCCTTTCTTTGTTTCTAACAAGGATTTATCCTGTATCTGTTATTCCAAAGGCTTAACTCAACATTTTAAAAAAGGCTGAAATGTGTAGATTTATGCTGCTAAATCTATTACTGCATTTTTATTTTATTTTAGAAATCAGTGTTTTGACCGTATCTTTGTCTAAAACAATAACAAAGCTATCCTTAAAGAAAAGTTTGATTTTTGTTTATTGCTTGTGAGATTCCCCAAGGGAACAATAGCAGCTGAATCTTCTAGTAATTCAACTCCATGCTAGATGGCCAGGATGGGCATTACTGAAATTATTTCAGCATTTTGACCTTTTAAACACCAAAATACAACACAAGTCCTCTCCCTTACATACATTTAGGTTAGTGGGAAGATTTTGGAACATTGATGGTGGACCCAGGAATACTCCAAACTAAACAGTGGGAACAGAATGTAAAGATCTAGGCACTGCTTAAGGGGAAAAGTGACTTGGGACTTTCACTCATCCATCTATAGTTAATCTATTACACTATGGCTAAATCTTTTGACCCAAATATACATCTCCAGATAATCACTAGTTCCTTCTGTCATCTTTGAAATGTTAGAAATGAGTTAGGGCATAGGCAATTTTGAAGTACCTATCAGTCCTCTAAGGTAGACAGATGAGGAAACGGATTCCACAGGAAACTAGAAATTTACTATCGTGTTTCCCCGAAAGTAAGACCCTGTTTTATATTATTTTTGCCTCCAAAAGAGGCATTAGGTCTTAATTTTGGGGGTGTCTTATATTTTTCGTGACACCTGCCTCACCTCATAGTGGCGGGACCAACAGCCCCATCCAGCAGCCCACGTGGCTGCCAACCCACTTCTGCTGCGGCCGCTCATGGTAGGAGGCTGCATGGCACATTGTGCTGCTGCTGCCACAACAAGGTGAGGCAGGTGGGAGAGGGGGTGAAGCTGCCCCACGTGACCCGCACCCGCTTACCGGTACTTCAGCCCCCCCACCAGGCCATTCCTTGATCAGCAACCTTTCACTCCCCTCCCGAGCCGGACTGCCATGCTACAGCGGATGGGATGGGCGGGGTAGGTTCAATCCCCCTCGCCGTTTCGGAGCCAGGGGGGAGTGACGGGGAACAGCTCCGCTGCCGCCGTGCATCACTGGAGGGGCTTTCTTTAAGCTTCGCCCCACAGATCACCTGACCTTTGTTGCCTGTCCTGCGGAGAACAGAGAACGCAACGGCTCTGTGCAGGGATGCAGAGCAGAGAACAGCACTTGCTTGCTGGCCTGCATTGCCCTGCGTCTCTCTTCTCCCTTCTGGAAATGGCAGCCCCGTTTCCTGCCGCTTCTCCTCCTGGCGCAGCTCCTCCCTCTTCCCGAAAGCATTTCTTTGCTAACCTGCTTTCCAGCTCTGGCGTGTTTCTCTTCTGCTGCAGGGAAACCGAGTTTGTGGGACTAAAAAAAGTTCAGTCAGATCTTCCAACTTCTCGTGAAGGAGGAGGAGAAGCGGCAGGAAACGAAGCTGCCATTTCCAGAAGGGAGAAGGGCGACACAGGGCAATGCAGGGCAGTAAGCAAGTGCTGTTCTCTGCTCTGCATCCCTGCAAAGAGCCACTGTGTTCTCCATTCTCCGCGAGACAAGTGATACAGCGGCAGTGGAGCCGTTCGCCATCACTCCCCCCTGGCTCCAAAACGGCGGAGGGGGACCAGGCCTACCCCCCCATCCCATCCGCCGTAGCATGGATCAAGGAATGGCCTGGCGGGGGGACCTGAAGTACCGGTAAGTAGGTGTGGGGCACGTGGGGCAGCTCCATCCCCTCCACCTGCCTTGCCTTGTTGTGGTGGCAGCGGCGCAATGTGCCACGCAGTCTCCTGCCCCATTGAGGCAGCGAGGTGGGCAGGGTCCTAACTAGGGCTTATTTTTGGGGTAGGGCTTATATTAGCCCCCCCAAAAAAATCTTATACTCCATGGAGGGAGAGGAATGGAGGAGTCAGTCTCCTCCCACTGAGCAGGAATTTCCTCCCACTCCTCCATATTCTCCCTCCTCCCTGGGCTTAACACATGCTTCTGCATCTGTTGTTTCCTGAACAGCCTGTGAATGGTTTCTCCAGAGTAATCTCCATGGCATCCTACACTATCTTTCTGACCTGGTATTAGTGTTATCACAGCCCAAGAGCCAGCCTCTAAGAGGGGAGCAGATTAGACCCCATCACATAGTACCCCCACAGATAGCAGGCTCTTCTTCTGCCAACACTGAAGGGACCTCCTTGGTCACCACCAAAACTTCTCCAGACAAAAGGCTGCCAAGAAGCAAGGGACAGCCTTCCAACAAAATCAGCAGCATACATGCAAGTGGCAGCTACAGACACATCAAGCCATCTGGGTGCCTCATTCATTATCTGCTACCACGGAGGGGAAAAAAGCTTCAGCTGTGCATGCTCAGTGGGGAGGGGGTTTCAGCCTCCAGGGACTCCCTTCCACTACTAGAAGCAACTTTGGCATCCAGCTTTGTGCCCCGCGTTTCAGGCTTTCTTGTTCCTGACTTTTGCTATCTTCTTGACCTTCAGGTCTCTGGGGTTTCCCCCCTTGATATTTCTAAGACTTCATTTGCTTGACAGATTATGGATTACTTGTCTCTGTTTCATATCTCTTCCTCAGCTACTGGTCAATCTGTTGCACAAAACATAGTCTTTATTTTCCTGTCCTTACTCCACTCTTGTAATCACTCTTTGACAGCTTCTGGCTGTCTGTGCTTGTACTTTCCTCCTGTTTTTCCTTCAGCTCCCTGCCAATTGCTTGTGTGCTTGGCTCCTGTAGAGCAGGAGTCTCCAAGCACGGCAAATTTAAGACTTGCGGACTTCAACTCCCAGAATTCCCCAGCCAGCATGGTCTTAAAGTTGCCAAATTTGGAGATCCCTGCTTTAGAGGAAAGAGGGAAAGTCCTTGAAGGACAGGAGAAAGAACTACTACCAAGACAAAAGTCAGATAAGCAGAGCTTGATCCTGTTCCAAGAAATGGGTCTGTTGAGTAAATGTCTCCGAAGGCCCCTCCTGAATTCACCCAAAACTAAAGGGAGGGAGAGAGAGAAAAAACACACATTCAGAACGCAAGATTCTGTTGCTAGAGTTGTTACGATAAAAGCAGTCCTGATGGCATTGGTTTCTCAGTCTGGCCTACCTTATAGGGCTGACAGTTCCTGATGCCTCCATGAGCCTCACTTGCAGCCATGCTTTCCTTTTGCCTTTACCTGCCCACTGAGACATTTTCTATAAAGCCCTCTCCTAGCACCTTTTCACCCGTGCACCATAATTGTACACAGCACGCCATGCATCTTGCTCGCTTGCTGCCTGGGCACACATCTCCTCTGAAGACAGGACACAAAAAGGGTAGCTGGAACCCCATTAATCTTTGCAACTTCCTGGCAATTTAGAGCAGTGCTTCCTAATCTTTTGGGCTTTGTGGACCACTGGGGGGGGGGAGAGGGGATGGCTCTGCGCAAGGGTCAGGAATGCACACCTGCCACTTGAACAAATGGAGTACATGCGCGCACACTTCCGCAGCCGGGTTCCAAAAGGCACAAGGCCTAGTAGTGGGTGTGGCTCAGGGGTTGGGGACCTCTGATTCGGAGGCATCAGACAAGAGATCTTTGAGACAAGAGTTGAGAATATTAATTATAAAAAACGAAAAGTTCAGCACTACTAAACTAATCTGGGGATTCTAGTCCAAGGTAACAGGCATGCATACAAATATACCGTACTTACATTTATTTATTACATTTATATAGACATCCATTTTAAAACATTTAAGTTGGTAAGAGCAACTTTTCCCCAAACTGAATTGTCCTTTTCTACCAACAAATCAAAATAATTTATTTCATAAACCTGTCCAGGCTTTTTCAAAGAAGAGTATGTGATTCTGTAATGCATTATTCAGTTGATTTGAGCAGCAATGCACTTACTTCCCTACGAACCTCTCTCCTTTCTTGCATTCATGGTTTTGTCACAGAGGCACCCTGTTTTGCCTTTCAATGTTTACTCATTAAACTTCTTTCTATGCTGTCACAATAAAAAAAAACCTGAAAGCTTACATAGAATACAGATTAAAATATCCACGGTAAAGATAACACAGCTACAAAAGCACTAGATTTTTTTCTTTTAAAAAAACCTAAACTTTTAGAATATAACTAAAAGTAAAATAAATAAAAGTAAAGATGGCAATATTCACATCAGGGAAAAGTTCTCTAAAACAATTTGGTCTTCAAGAGCTTCCAAAAGACCAGTCATCCTTCGTTCAGGATGTGCTGGAGAAGATTGATAAAAGGCTAATGCTTCTTCTGGAAATTAATATTTCATCTGTAGAACAATACAGACAGCACTTTTGCAGCAGGGGAACACGGCTGCCAGCTTCTCAGATAATATGATAAAAGTGCACCCTTTTTTACGAAACTAGCAACCATTTTAAGAAACCGTCAATTTTTCAGTTTTAATGGGCAGCATCTCTTTTCCCATTGGTGATTTTTGTCTTACTCTTAATATAGAGAAAGTGGATATCAGAGAAGCTGGCAGTCAATCCTTTGCAACTTTGAGACTTAGAGGAAAAAGTCAGAAGTTAAAAGTTAACAGTAGTGTAGTAAGTCACACTACAGCAGAGCTAGAGAATCATACTGAGTCCTGGGATCAGTAGTTGTATAAATGGAGAAAATAGTCTTTCTAGATGTTTCCTGATCTTCTTGATATCACTGTATACCACATGAAGTGTTCTGTGTCTGGGGCTTATTCTTGCTTGTCAGAAAGGACAATTAGGCCAACAGTGGAACCTGTTGTAACAAAGCTACCACTAGTTTTTTTTTTAATGAGGAGTTAATAGGATAAGAAATAGAATATATATGTGAAATAGAGTAAGAATGTATTTTTTGGAATAATATGTTTATCTTAGGTATGATAATCACTTTTTAATGGAATGAGAACCAGGAAATGGATTGTGACAATGGAAGACATGGTATTAGTAAATGAGGGTTATTAGAATAAGAAATAGAATATATTTGGGAAATGTAAGAATGTAACTATTGGAATAATATGCTTATTTTAGACATTATAATTATAATGTTATGAAATGAGGGAAATTAGGGATACCTGAAGTGTAAACAATATGTTTATTTAAGGCTAAATTGGAATATGGTAATTGGAATTTAGTAAAACTTAAAAACAGGATTTGGACTTGTATAGGTAAAATGTTATTGATAATTCTATTGACTGATTGAATTTTATTTAGAAATGTATTAATTTGAATATGCTATATTAATTGAGGGAAATAGAGAGGGAACTTTTAAGGAGTTAACCTGAGCTATACATGTATGACTTTGTTTTTGGATAATTGATTACCCCATCACCACGTTGTTTCCTAAGCACCTTGATGTAAAAATTGAAAAATTAATAAAACTTGTTCAAAAAAAAAAGAAAAAGAAAAAAGCTACCACTAGTTTTGTTTTTTTCGTGAAGATAGCCTGCAATTGGAAAGAGATGCCAACCTATTCCAACTTAACAAAAGTTAAGAGAAACCGCTTCATAACATAAATTCAGGTAAGGTACTGAATATATGCAGGCTTGTTCAAGTAACTTGGATGGGCCCTATTATCTTATAATATTTTCATCCCTCTGCTACAATTTAACAACAGTGTCTTATGTTGATTTTAATCTTCCTTTATAGGGTCAGTTTTAACTGAATATATATTGAACGTATCTAAGTGTACTCACAACTTTTTTTTTACTTTTCATATTCCAATATTATGTTAAAAGTAAAATCAGGAAGCTCCTGTATCAAAAGAAAAACAAACTTTGCTCCCCATCTGTTCTTTCAAACTTCATCACGGTTACAGATGTTATTACATCTTGCTATCTCAGGAAGGCTATTTATTTAGGGGCAATCTTCTTTTTTCAAACTGAGTTAACTATGAAAAACTGTTCCAGATCCTTTTCCTAAAATATAGCTAACTTCTCTTTTACTCCCCCAGCTCAGGAATGAGAAGGCAAATCAGTTTCTCTCTTCCCTTCTGATTGATTCCTTAAAAATGGTTTCCAAAATCTGATAGGGCCTACTGAAGTGTAACTTGGTTTTATTTTACTAAATCCCCAAGGGAAAGGATGAAGCAGATTATTATTAACTCTAGGATTTTAGAAGATTCTTTTAATTCAGGAATGACCTTCATATTTGCTGCTGAACTGAACAGCCCTCGCCTTCTCTTTCTCTCTTTTTAATTTCCTCTTCTTTCTCTAGAATAAACAAAATCATCTCAGGTTTTCCTTCAACCTCTCGTTTCAAAATTAGCTATGTGTACTTTGATAAAAATGCAATATCTTATTTTCTAATCAAACCTCTCCCACAAAGACAAACAGTATTTTTACTAAATCTTGCTGCGTGGCTGGCTTTTTCGTATCTACTATGCTTTACGCAGGAGACTAATACTCCTAATCTATTAACATATTCAGTTCAATAAGAGATCCTGATGTGTGTTTTAAAGTGCTTGAATTTATCTTTAATAAACAAGTCACGAATTTTGGCTTTTGGGATTTTGAGGATATGAGATTTTCACGAAGCACCTATCATGTTTCCCCAACAATAAGACCCGGTCTTATATATTTTTTGCCTCCAAAAGAGACAGTAGGTCTTATTTTCGGGGGATGTCTTATTTTTTCCCCGACACCTGCCTCGCCTTGCAGCGGCGACACCAACAGCACCATCCAGCAGGACCCTGCGTGGCTGTTGGCTCACTTCTGTGGCCTGCTGTGCCACTGCAAGGCAAGGCAGATGGGGTGCTTGGGGGAAGGAGCTGCCCCAAGCACCCCATAGGCACCCAAACACTTTTCGCCCAGAGGAGACTAGAAGCTTCGACTGCTTCCGAATGGAGGGGCTTAGAAACCAAGTGATTCACTCCATCTCCAAGCGCCCCATTTGCAAGCAGACAAAGCTTCCAGTTTCCCTCTGGGCGAAAAGTGTGTCTAGATCGCCTGCCTCCCCCCCGCCTCTGCCTCCGTGCTTGGGCTTACCTGTGCTGTGCCAAGAGGCCGGCGGGCTGCGGCTGCTGCCGGACACTGTTGCCCCCCCCCCCCGCGTGCTCACTGCCGCTTGTGTTGGCCACGCCCACCCCCGGGCTTATTTTTGAGAGTAGGGCTTGTATTAGGCTCACCCCAAAAAATCAGGCTAGGGCTTATTTTGGGGGTGGGTCTTATTTTCGGGAAAACACAGTATCCATCAATGTTGCAAGGCCCCACCCATCTATGTTTGGTTTACAGATATAGAATGCATCGAAATATAATGCAAAAAAACAGATTTGGTTACATTCATAGTTCATTGGAAATATCTGATTATATCAAAAATGTAAATGAATACAAGTTTTATGGCAATGAAGTTTTGTCTTCCGAGGTCTAGAAAAAATCAAATAAAAATTGAACAACAGTAGAGACATTTAAAAAGTTAGATTTCTTTTTCCAGGAATCTTATTTCTCTGTCACAGTTTTGTTCAGAGATGTCACCCTTGACAGTGCCCTGGGAAGGAAACCTAGACCACTCCATCTTCTGCACTGGCTACCTGCCAAGAACAAGATAGTTTTATAAAGAGCGGCTTCTCTTCTGGAATCCAAGAGCACAACGAAGGTTCAGCAAGAAAGCTGCTTTGATGCCCAGAAGCAGATTTTGTTTGCTGGTTATTTATGCTTCTAAGTTACACAAATGCTACCAAGGAAATATGATATGAAGAACTGAGTTAACATTCCATACATTATATCATCCCTGAGAGCAAGTATGGTCTGATGGTTAAAGTCCTGGGACTAGGAGCAGGGAGTCTCAGATTCTAGACTTCCAGAGAAACTACCTGGGTGACCTAATAGTAAGTCATTTTGCCTCACCTCTAATTAGTATCAGGCTCTTCAAAAGTTGTTAAGTGACTTTTGCTCCATTTTATGATGTTTCTTGCCACAGTTGTTAAGTGAATCTGGCTTCCCCATTGACTTTGCTTATCAGAAGGTCGCAAAATGTGATCGCATGACCCTGGGACACTGCACCGTCATAAATACATGACAGTTGCCAAGTGACTGAATTTTGATCACATGACCACGAAGGTGCTGCAGCAGCCGTAGGTGTGAAAAAATGGTCATAAGTCACTTTTTCAGTGCCATAGAAATTTTGAACGGTCACTAAACAAATGGTTGTTAAGTCAAGGACTACATACTTGTAGTACTAAGTATCTATTGCCCCCACACGTCAGATACATCAGCTCTTTCCTTACAGTGGTGAAATCAGCATCAAATGCTTAAGCAACCGTGAGGTTCACCTTTGATCAATGGGTGGTGTCTTCAACTAGTTCTTAATTATGAGTTTGACCATTCTTCTGTCATTATTTCCCCCCCCAAATTGCTCTGTCAATGGATTGTTATTCCAGTGGTAAGAAGAGATGGAAATGGAGAAAGTGATAGAAGTCAGTGATGGAGAATGAAAGAAGAGACAGTGATAGAAGTTGAGTTGGGATATATATTTGGATAATAAGAGAGTTGCTGGATTGAAGCGAGTAGAGAGTAAAGAGAAAGGGGGTGAAAAAGAGAGTAAAAGGCAACAACAACAGTGAACATGGTCTGGGTGACTTAAAAAAATAATGGTGAATGTGATCGGCTGATGGCTTCTGGAGGCAGGCATTAGATGGCAGATTATCAAACTGCTGGGCATATTCACCAGGTGAGGATGGTGTGGGCCATGAAGAGACATTACATCATAAGACAATCTAAGAGCATATACCCACAGAACTGGAGATGAGAACCTGAAACAGGTTAAAAATGGTTTGTGATTTGGAGGGATGTTCGGCTGCTTCGAGATCTGCAAAATTGACCTGGCAACTGAGAAAAGAAAGTGAAGACCTTACATTTCTCTTCCTGGATTTTCCCTTTCAGTTAAGACTTCCTGCTTACTGCCCCCATTAAAAACACAACTGTTTTGAAATCGAATGTATGTATAAGCTCCAGTGTTTCTCCTAACCCATTTCTCCTTCTTTTGCCAACTATCCACTGCACCAGGCACTGTATCTCACTACATTGTGTCAGGTAAGGAATGTTTTTACCAAGCCAAACCTTACAAATGCCAGTGAGGAAGAGGAATGCAGTCTGAAAGTAGAATCTATAAATGGTGAAGTGGTGCAAAGATAAGTTTGCATAATTCCAGTGGCACCAATCAGAACTGGCCTTCAGGGAGATGCAGCAGCACTTGCTGCACAATCCCATTTAATGCATTTAATGTATGTTTCCCAAGTGAGAAAGGACAGGGGTGGTAAGGAAAGAGAGTACTGGCACACTTGCCAATGAAGATGGCAGAGTATGGTACAAAAGTATGTTAACAGTGTAACAGAGTTGGAAGGGACCTTGGAGGTCTTCTAGTCCAACCCTCTGCTCAGGCAGGAAACCCTATACCATTTTAGACAAATGGTTGTCCAATCTCTTCTTAAAATCTTCCAGTGTTGGAGCATCCACAACTTCTGGAGGTAAGTCGTTCCACTGATTAATTATTTTAATTGTCAGGACATTTCTCCTTAGTTCTAGGTTGCTTCTCTCCTTGATTAGTTTCCACCCATTGCTTCTTGTCCTTCCCTCAGGTGCTTTGTGGCAACCACTTAGATAGTGGAAGACTGCTACCATGTCACTCCTAGTCCTTCTTTTCATTAAAGATCCAGGCCAGATCATCGGATGCAAAAGCCACATTTATGACAAGAATGCTCTTTGTCCAGAGAAGAATTGTGAGTTGGCTTTTTAAATTGATACTGAGGAATAAACCACAGATCAGGAATGTGCTAGAGAAGATGCTGATTAAAACATGTTTATAAAAGATTTCCTTTGGGGTTAGGGAAGAACATCTTTAAAGGCCAGAATTGCATTTATTTTGAATCTTGATGAACAGCCTAAATTCCAACTTCTAGGTCTGCTGAATCACAATCGACTGAGGAGCAGCACTTCCGAAGGATAGAAAAAAAAAAAATCAATATCGGCCGTCAAGGGAGAGATCAATCTGAACTTGTTTTCACAATTTCTTTGAATGTGCTCTAAAGGACACTGCAGCAGCAGCAGAACAAAGGAATAATACTAACCAAGTCAAGGGATCTGTTGCTGGAAAAGGAAGGAAATAATCCCAGCTTGTGTCTTATTACTAATATATTTAATCTGAACTGAACTGTCTATTTTACAGTAATCAGATAGCGGGAGGAAGGAGTGAAAAAAAAACACCAGGCTAACCAAGAAATTCGAACGATAGATATCAGGATACAATCAGACACTTGCAGCAGCCAAATAATTGGCTGCCATGGCATTTCCCACTAAATGGGAGAGATAAGACTGAAGAGATCATTTCAAGAACCTGGTTATTAGAGGTTAGGAACTAATTTGGTAGCAAAAGAGCACTGTAAATTACAGTAAAAATATAGGCACTGGAAACTTTTTTAATTCTAAAAGGACATTGCCTTTAGGATTTAATTTCTCATCCCAAACTATACTTTAATAGTTCAAAAAAGGAAGGAGAATGTACTTTAAAAGAATAATCGATGGTCACAAAACCTTTGAGAAATTGATCATGTTTATATTAGGAAGTCGATCAATATTTATAGAAGTCAAAATGTGGATCTTGTTCAAGGAATGGAACATGTAGTATAGGAAACGCAGATATAAATCGGTTCAGCTTTAGCACCAAACCATGATGTATCATTGCAGGAACAAGTGGGGGCCTGTCTTAATCTGGATTATTGTCTCAGTCACTTCACTTGTGATGTAGGGCATCACCCTGGTTTACAGGCAAGCTATATTTGTGGACACCGGTGATTACATTCTTGGATATTAAGTCAAAGGATAATTTTATGCAAATTAGAACCAAATGCCTCTGATTTGCTCCCCTGAAGCAGGGAGAAGAAACAAACTAAAACTTGTTTTGCTTTTTCTAGTAAGCCATAATTTATCATGTCTGGATCAAACCGTCATCTTATCCAAAATGCTATCTGTATTTGCTTGGCATAAGTGGCTTAGTAGAGACAATTATCTAAGAACTCACAAAACCACAACAAAACCTGAAGGAACCACTTCAGTTACAGTGAAATAAAATATTATTCCAGTTACAGTGGAATAAATAATTCCTCACTTTAAACTCTTTACCTGTAAAAAGTTTTAGACTAAGTTAACTTTATTGAGATTAACTTTAACAATTTCTATTCAACCTCTATTTTCAGAGATTCAAAATGAATGACACCTCTATTTCCATTCCAATTCTATTACACAGATGTGCTCATTCACCTCTGTTAAGCAAAATAAGACCATAATTTAATATTTCTACCTGAATTGCAAAATTTTCCATTTTAGTCAATGGCTGAGCTTCAAACATTCTGAAATGTTCTGAAGTTGGTAAGCAATTCCGTTTCTAAAAATTTTCAAGTGAAAAATGGAAGAAACGTTATCCCTTGTTGAAAGAAAATAGAATTAAATTGGATCCTTCTTGGTAACCATTCCATTTTTCTCTTTCATAGTGACAGAACCTAGTGACGTAACCAGATTTCGAATGCATGAAATCAGCAGTCCACTGCCTATGCCATTTCCTCTTGCGCCATCCAGGTATTTTCTGTGTATTTTGAACTTCCAGTCTGACACTGAACAATCCAGAAAAGACACCTGAGAATTCAATGAATTAATTATGGAAGTGTTTTCTGACACTGAACAATCCAGAAAAGATACCTGAGAATCCAATGAATTAATTATGGAAGTGTTTTCTGGATGTTGCTTGTTCCAGTAGGATGGGTTTGACAGCCAAAGAAAGAACCATTCCCCATGTTAGTTAGCAAAGTAGAAGGGAGCCATTGATCACCAAAGCAAGAGGTTACTTTCTTCTTATAGCTTTATCTTGAACAAAGATAAATGGAGGCCACGCATCACAAACGATACAAAAAATACAACATGTGTATTTTTCTTTTATATGCTAGGGAAAATCCTTCCATACAAATTAACACAAAATTCATTTTCAACATTCCCTTTTCTATGTCTTTCGACAAATGCCTGGACCATACTCACATTTGGAGTGTCTGTCACACAAAGCAGACGTTCGCATGTCACACAATCTTATTGTCCCCTTGCTGCTGCTATAGACGAAGGTGTTGCAGTGATGCGGATGGAATTCTGCAGCTGTAATCACTTCTGTCAACTCTTCCATGTTTGCTGGTTTTATATCTACAATATCTGATACGTGAGAGTCAAGGCAACATAAACAACACAATGTAGAGTTTCTCAAAACTAACCTCAGGATGATTTAGGATATGATGGAGTATGTTAAGTCAGGATTTGGGGGTGGATGGGTTTGGGATTAAAACTGCTATTCATTCACTAGGGAAACTTTGATCCAGTACTTTCTGTCTTAGAACATTCTAACACATAGGACTTTTATGAGGTAAAATGGAATCAGAGACAAAGGGACATGTTTCATCTACTCTCAAATGCCTGCTGAATAAAAACTCCAGCATTTATTCAGTAACTGAGCATCATCTTAGTAAAATACATATTTCCACACTTAGATGAGACTCCTTAATGGTTCCAGTTACCTAAATATTCTAACATAATTAGTCTTGGCATTATATTGATATGAAGTAAGAAAATAAAAAAAACTTGTCATGGAGCAAATCCCCATATACCAATGGGAGTTTATATTAGAAATCATTACAGTTCTATTACAGACCCTAATTACAAATCCTAGAATTCATATTTCTCCTTAGTTAATAGAAATCAGTTCCTCTTTAACAACCTTTGTTCTTTCCATTTCTTAAATTTACCACCAATGCAGGAATAGTTTACTACAATTTCCCCCCCCCCCTACCTTTTCTAACTATACACATCAGTGGGATTTGGCTCCCGAAATTGTCCACTTTTTAGAAGATAAACCAATTCAATTAATAGAAGAAAAGTAGCATGTTTCTCAATTATTTAGGCAAATCCTCATTTCACCTCTTTGTCACACTTCCTTCCCTTGGTTTCCACTATATGTGTTGGGATTATTTGATTTCTGAGCCTCTGAGCCTCTTATCCATCCCCATACCACATTTTCATGTGTGGAAGCATGAATGCTTTGTTTTATCTGCTTATCAACCCGAGTCCAGGTATTGACTCTAAACTACTCCCCACTAATTAGTCAACAAGCTGATGTAGCTACACAATAGACTTTTCTTTTCAGAAAACAAAATCAATTTGTATTATCAGGGGAAATAGTCAGAGGAAAATAAGCAAACTGGTCAAATGAAATGGAGAGGTTAGCCATACAATGAGGAATTTAATCAGGTCTGTTCTTTATCTCTAGGATGCCCTTATTGTGAGTTTGTGGGCAGAAACTGTCACCCTTTTCCTTTGCTGTTGACTACTGAGTAAGATCATCCTTCTTCACCAATATTGAGGGCAACCTGCTTTCACCTGCCAAATACCTAGCTGGAGCAAGTTGATGTGGTTGGCAATCCTGAGGCTGGCCTTACAGTTTTTGGAAAAGAGTTGTATTGTAGAGAAAAGTTAAGACTCCTGACTTCACCAGCTGAGCAGCCCAGCTATGTTCTCCAATGCCAGTAGCATCTCCATGGCCACTGGCACTCAAGTGAGTGACATTTTGTTTAAGCCTAACCAACAGGGTTAACATTCATTATTAACAGGGATGAACCTCACCCCTTGCTACTAGGGAGAGAAACTAATCTTCAAAGTCATTCTTAGTGGCAGTGATATCTGCAGTCATTTCCAACCATTTCAAATCCAAAATGACATCCTCCCCCTAAGAGAAAAAAAATGACATTCCTATGGGTGAATAGAGTTGGAAGGGACCCTGGAGGTCTTTTAGTCCAACCCCCTGCTCAGGCAGGAAACCTTATACCATTTCAGACAAATGGTTGTCCAACCTCTTTTTAAAAACTTCCGATGTGGAAGCATTCACAACTTCTGGATGCAAGTGTTCCACTGATTAATTGTTCTAACTGTCAGGAAATTCTCCTTAGTTCTAGGTTACTTTTCTCCTTGATTAGTTTCCATCCATTGTTTCTTGTCCTGCACCCAATTGCTTTGGAGAATAGCTTGACTCCCTCTTCTTTGTGGCAACCACTTAGATAGTGGAAGACTGCTATCATGTCGCCCCTAGTCCTTCTCTTCATTAAACTAGACATACCCAGTTCCAGCAACCGTTCTTTATATGTTTTAGCCTCCAGTCCCCTAATTATCTTTGTTGCTCTTCTCTGCATTCTTTCTAGAGTCTCAACATCTTTTTTATATCGTGGCAACCAAAACTGGATGCAGTATTCTGAGTATGGTCTTAAGGCATTATAAAATGGTATTAACACTTCACTGATCTTGATTCTATCCCTGTTATTTCAGCCTAGAACTATGTTGGCTTTTTTGGCAGCTGCAGCACACTGCTGGCTCATATTTAAGTGAATGTTCACTAGGACTCCAAGAACCCTCTCACAGTGACTAGTACCGAGCCAGGTACCACCTATACCAGGGGTAGGCAACCTTGGCTCTTTTATGACTCGTGGACTTCAACTCCCAGAATTCCTGAGCCAGCCATGCTGAGGGGAAAGGGAGAGGTTTCCAAGCTGAGCCATGCTGGCTCAGGAATTCTGGGAGTTGAAGTCCATGAGTCATAAAAGAGCCAAGGTTGCCTACCCCTGACCTATACTATACCTGTGCATTTGGTCTTTCTTGCCTAAATGTAGAACCTTACTTTTTTCACCATTGAATTTTATTTTGCTAGATAGCGCCCGGTGTTCAAATCTGTCAAGATCCTTCCATATCTTAAGCCTATCTTCTGGAGTGTTGGCTATTCCTGCCAGCTTGGTGTTGTCTGCAAATTTGATGAGTTTCCCATATATCCAAATCATTGAAGAAGATATTGAAGAGTAATGGGCCCAAAACAGAGCCTTGGAGTACCCCACTGCATACATCCCTCCATGTAGATGCAGTTCCATTGAGTCACGTTGAGTGCAGTTGGTCAGCCAGTTACAAATCCATCTGATGCTGATGTTGTCTAACCCACCTTTTTCCATCTTATCAAGTAGTAGGTTGAGATCTACTTTATCAAATGCCTTATTAAAGTCCAAGTAAATTATATCCACAGCATTCCTCTGGTCCACTAATTTTGTCACTTTGTCAACGAATGCAATAAGATTTGTGTGGCATGATCTGTTTTTGACAAACCCATGTTGGCTTTTGGTTATGATTTTGCTTGCCTCTAGGTGTTCACTGATTCATTGCTTGATTATCTTTTCCAGAATCTTCCCAGGTATTGAGGTCAGACTGATAGTAGTTTCCTGGATCTATTTTTTTCTCCTTTTTTGATGGGAACTACATCAGCTCTTTTCCAGTCCAGTATAGTTCAGGGATTCTGAGATCATATATCAGTTCCTTCAGAACCTTGGGGTGTGATCTATCTGGTACTGGTGATTTGAACTTTTCTAGGGTAGACAGGTGCTCACTTACCATTTTCTTGCCTATTTTAACCTGTATTTTAACCTGTATTAACCTGTATTCCTAATCTGTTTTTTATGGTACTGTTTTTGATAGGTTGGACTGTTTTTTCCTTTTGTGTAAAGACGGATGCAAAAAACTAATTAAGCAATTCTGCTTTCTCCTTGTTGCTTGTCACCTTTTTGCCACTTTCTGCCATTAATGGACCAATTTTCCTTGACTTTTTTCTTGTTTTTTACATGTTGAAATAAGCTTTTTGGGGGGTTATTTTTGACTTTTGTCGCAAGCCTTATTTCATTTTGAGTCTTAGCTTTCTTCACTTCATCTTTGCAGGCTCAGGCTATTTGCTGATATTCTGCCTTAGTTATGTGCCCCTCTTTCCACTTTTTATATTTGTTCTTTTTGTCTTTCAATTTATCCGTTCTTTATGCAGCCATGCTGGTTTCTTTTGAGGGCTGTTTTTTTTTTCTTCATCGGTATTCTGCTAGACTGGGTTTTATAATCTCATTTTTCAAAGTTTCCCAAGCTTATTGGGGTGTTTTTCCTTTGAGGATTCTCATCCATGGAATCCTTCCCAAGCTTTAAGTTTATTGAAATTAGCTCTCTTAAAAGTCCAAAACTCTAGTTTGACTTTGTTCTATTGCTTGTGCTTGCATAATGTTGAATTCCAATATTGCATAATCAATCCCCTCCAAGGTTCCTGTAGCTTCAACACCTTTTATCATTTCATCTCTGTTAGTGAGAATTGTCCAATATGGCTGATCCCCTAGTTCCCTTCTCTACTGAACAATTGAGTAGTAAAATATAGGTGGAAATATGGTCATCACATTACCCTTAAGCATGCAATCTAAGTACAGCAACAATGTTGAGGAGCATTATGGGTTTCCCCATAAGCTTCGTTCGTTATATTCATGTGCATTTAGCTGCTTTTAGAGACCCATATATGGTCATTGAAAAGAACTGAAAAACGGCTGAATGAAAAAGAAATTTTATCTGCGTGTTAGGAATCCTAAGAAGGCAAGGTTCTAGAATGAATGCAGGCTTCTAATTATGTTTGGCTGCAGATACAAATCATTACAGTCACAGCCAGTTATTTTCACCCTACTCTTGAGTAGAGAAGTACCTGTCTAATGCATATTAATTAAGTACTACCTTCTGTTCTTGATTTGGGAGCTGCAACTTAATGGAAAGTATTTTTTCATTCTAAAAAAACCCAGGCTAAACAAAGGCTATTACAATTTTATCTTATTTTATTGAAGGTCAGGAAAAAGAAATCTAGCTTGCTAGGCAACTGAGGGTATCGTTTTCCATTACAAGCCACCAAATAATTTTTTTCTGTTTGTGGAGCCCTTGATGCTCTCTGACAACCAACCTCAGAGAGCACTGCAGGACTCCACAGTTCAACCCCGAGCTACATATATTCTCTTTTATTGGATCTTTTCTGTTTGCGAATGTCGCTTGGGCCCAGCCTAAGAGCTGAGGAAATGAAGGCAGGGTCTGACTTGTAACTGATTTCCCATTACCAAAATGTTTCTATATGCTGCTAGTTGCAATGAAGGTAACAGAATTGTAGCTATTTCCCTTGATTTCTCTGTACTGAGAGAACGTGTAATTATGAGGAATTGGGTATAAAGTATTTCCCCCAAACAATCCATCCTATGATCTCATCTTTTTTCCCCAGAGCAAAATCTCAAATCCTCTAAGGGTTACTCTTACAGCTTACTACCAAGTCAAGCAACTCTACAGCTTTTAATAAGACCATTGTTCAGCCTATCCATACTTTGCAGGAACAGAGCAGTGAAGATTACAAACTTTTGCCAAGATATATCAACTGAGAAGCTAGACAAAGAAAGGATCTAATGCTCTCCAGAGGTTTTTAGTTACGCTCCCATACATTTCAAGCACATGGTCAATGTTCCCTGTTTACTTGGCCGACTGTTTTGCTATATTCCTTACTGTTCCTTTAAAAAGAAATAGACTCTGTCAAATCAACTTCGGTTAACTGCATAGAGTTATCATGTCATGTTTTTGGTAAAAGGACAGAGATGCCACTGCTTTTTTCTGGGACACTTTTTTTTAACTTTCCAGTCTCACTACAAGCTTGGAATGACTTGGTCTTCTATGCAGGTACTAACTAGATACAAACCTACTTGCCTCTTTTTTGAGATCAGCCAAAATTGGTTATATGTTGTGCGATGGAGAGTAGACAATCTTCAATTATCCAAATAATTTTCTTTTGTTCACCCCTGTTTATTCTCAGTTGCAAACTGACAATAGCCTCCTATTATGTTCCATGAAATCCTATGCATGTTTATTTGGAAGTAAGCCTCAGTATATTCCATATCTATATGAACATAGTTAAGACTGCAGCCTTCATTTCTTTTTCAAGAAGACAAATCTTACAGCATTCTGATTACTTCAACTGTCCATCATAATATATTCAGTATCTCCCCTTTCTTCCTTTTTTCACCCAGGGGAAACACAGTTTAAGTCTCCGCCATGGAAATTCAGTCAATAACGTTGGGCTTATCGTTCTCTCCAGTCTAGACAAGATTGGAAAACACTGGAGAAGGGACCACTGTGGAGCTCCTGAAAGGCAAGCTATAGGTTTAATAAATAAAATATATTCATATGTTTATATATGTCCAAATTAACTGCCTATAAATAAAGCTTCCTTTTAAAATGAAATGGTATTGAGTGCATACCTTGCAAAAATGAAAAAATGTCATAGTAAGAGAGAGCTAATGAGGGCTAAATAATCAAACCATTGCAGGCTGTAGCAGGAACAGGATTCCTAGCCAATATTACATCTGCAGAAGAGCTATAACTTTTTAAGGTAGGACTTCTACCCACTACTCACAAATAATGCTATCCAGCCACCCTTAAGCCAGTGCAATGTTATACATGAACTTGGCTTTCCCAACTGTCAACCATTAGCCCACTTCCCTTCTTTCCAATCCGTGCTGTCCTCTGACTGCCCTCCAAGAAAATGGGGGACAAAACCTAGCCAATCTTATATATCTTTGAGGTGACAAAACAAAGGGCAGAAATGTTATTTTAACACTGGTATAGGTAAGGAAGATTTAAGCTTGTGTCACCTATGGGCCAGACAGGAGATGAAGGCATTTTTATATAAATAAAGATGTTTTCATGGAGCATTTGTACTATGGTTACATGCAAGGGGAGAAATGCTCAGAGATCTGTAGCAAAGTTCACATTACAGCTAGCATTATACGTCTGTTATATTTTAAGATTCAATTTAGAAATTACTATATATCTAAATGAAGAGTAGATCCAGGATGAATACAATTTCTTTTTTGGTAGACCATTATTTTCCAAGTAAACTACGGTAAGTATGCTGCATTAAAAAATCTGGGATAAAGGAAGCAAGCAAGGGGGGGAAAGGTTCACAAAAATGTTTGCGTCTACACTTATTACATCTCAGCCTTTTATTATCTTGATTGATTTTTCTTTGCACTATCAACTTACCTTCAGGTAATGATGATCCCTTTGCTCTAAGAGGGACGAATTGTAATCTTCTTCTTTTTTTTCTCCCTTTAGACCAAATAAAGCCATCCAAAAGAAAAAGATTCATAGCATTTCCAATATTAATCATTCTGGCTGAGAGGACTTTCCCCACAGTTTTTGGTCCACGACTGTCACAAGGCAAAACATTGTAGGATTCACGATTTCTTAGATATTTTGGTATTTTTGAAATCCCTGCTTAGTGCAAATACTGCTGCCCTCAGTCATGTTTTAACATAGTGGCTACTAGTGTTAAGTTTTCACACTACAGTAGTAAAAACCCAGCATGAGGTAAGTGTATTGGCTTTTTGAAATCTTAGTTTAGAGAGAGCAGAGAGGAGAGAACAAGGAAACCGAGACTTGCTTTGCCCCATGTGGAAAATAAATTAAGTTCCTGCTGTTAAAAGGAGTGAATGGGAGGATGAGAACATCCCATTCCCTTAGAGATTATTGAGAAAAGGTGGCTGTGTGTGAAGATTACTTTCTTTAATGCTATATGATGGGGAAATTGAATAGGTGGCCATAACTTCCTTCTTATCCACTCACAAATGAAAATTCAGTTTGAGACAGATAAGGAGGTTCAGTTTGCTGGTCATGTCCTCAGCGTGAGACCAACCAGAATGAACAGCTGCCTTTACATGTCCTAGATTTTTGGGGGGAGGGATAAAATTAAAGTTTATCGTACACCCTATCTGGATGGTACCCACTTTAAAGTACTCAGATTTGAAATTATTAATCTTCTTATCAATATCTGTAACATTGACTCTAAGAATTTCCACAGACTGGAAAGGACCAAATGTTACACCAATATTTAAAGTAGGGATTTGGGAAATTACAGATCAATTAGTTTAATATCTAGTTTAATGGTTCTTCTGAGTAAATTACGGGAAATAATTAATTAACACCTGTCACAATATCCCCTTTTGGAGCAAGCAGTATAAAGCAAAGCACAGAAATTGAGTAAGAATTAAAAGCAAGAGGTTAAAAAAAAAAATATGTCTATATCTAGTTTATACCAACACAATTCATTATACTTCTCCACATTTTTTATCCATGTAAATTTTCCTGCTTCCATACTACTTCATACACTTTTGTTGCTTAAACTTCTCTAGAGGAGCCCTCATTAAACCTCTCTCTTTTTTAGTTATCAATTCCATTTAGATAGGACTTTTTTTTTCCGTTTCCCAACCTCTTTTTTTCTCTCTTTTTGTTTGGCCGTTTGATTCTCATTCATTTTCTCTAGACGATTGAACCTTCTCAATGTACTGTTTTACTATTATCACTCACTTTTGTATTAAATCCATATTCATTTGCTACCCATTCACTCCTATCTTTTGCTTTTCCACATGCACTTCTTACATACACCATTCCTTCTATATTATTTTTTATGCTTCTACTGACACACTCAGGTTCCATACAGCAAAGTGGGCTAGAGCCTTTTCTTATAATACAGATGGTCCTCAACTTACAACAGTTCATTTAGTGATCACTCAAAGTTATAAAGGCACTGAAAAAAATGACTTATGACCATTTTTCACACTTACGACTCTGGCAGAATCCCCATAGTCACGTGATTTACGTTTGGATGCCTGACAATTGGTTCATTTTTAGCACGGTTGCAGTGTCCCGGAGTCTTGTGTTCACCATTTGTGACCTTCTGACAAGCAGAGTCAATGGGGAAGGCAGATTCACTTAACAACCGTGTTACTAACTTACCAACTTGCCATTTAACAACGGTGGCAAGAAAGGTCATAAAATGGGGCAAAACTCATTTAACAAATGTTTTGCTTAGCAACAGAAATTTTGGGCTCAATTATGATCGTAAGTCAAGGTAAACCTGTATAGGTTGTTTGGCTTCTTTTGACAAATATTAATTCCTCACAGAAGGCAACGTATTACCAACTACCTTTCTCCCAGCATTTACACATCTTAAATGCATCTTTGCATTTGCATCTTTAGTAATCATTCTACTAAGATATACAAGGTCATCTACTTGTTCTAACTTTTCATTACATATTTGTCTGAAATGGTATAGGGTTTCCTGCCTGAGTAGGGGGTTGAACTAGATGATCTCCAAGATCCCTTCCTATTATTATTATTATTATTATTATTATTATTATTATTATTATTATTATTATTATTATTATTATTATTATTATTATTATTATTATTATTATTATTATTATTATTATTATCAACAACAACAATAACAACAACAACTTGCAAGTCCTCATTCCATTTTCCTTGTCAAACCCAACTTTGATACATTAATTTTCATATCACCGCTCCCCATGGTATCATTCACTTTCTCTAACATTCGGACAAGAAGCAATGGATGGAAACTAATCAAAGAGAGAAGCAACCTAGAACTAAGGAGAAATTTCCTGACAGTTAGAACAATTAACCAGTGGAACAACCTGCCTCCAGAAGCTATGAATTCTCCAACACTGGAAGTTTTTAAGAAGAGACTGGACAGCCATTTGTCTGAAATGGTATAGGGTTTCTTGCCTGAGCAGGGTTGGACTAGAAGACCTCCAAGGTCCCTTCCAACATTATTATTATTATTATTATTATTATTGATCATCGCACAGTCAGCCAGATGTTCAGGCTGGATTTGGCATTTTTGTCTACCTATCGAGTCCTTACCAAGGACCTGGGATAGGCAGATGTGAATGTTTGATGGTATTACAGATATCGTCGCAGGATGGAAGCAGTTCCTAGTAAGGCCGCCTTTTGCAATTGACTAACGGCGAATTTGTCAATGCCAATGGTGTTCAAGTGGTGCTCCAGTTGTTTTGGGATTGCACCAAAGGCGCCTATTACTATTAGTACTACCCTTGTTTGCTTTTGCCACAGTCTTTCTATTTCTATTTGTAGGTCTTTGTATTTTGTTATCTTCTCCAGTTCTTTCTCGTCTATTCTGCTGTGTTGTTGTTGTTATTATTATTAATCATTCAAATTCACAGACAACATGGCATCACCTGCATGCTAACGTGTACATAAATGTATGTATGTTCCTTTAATCAGCACACCTCTAATATCACAAGATTCCTTAGAGTTATCCATAAATATATTAAATAAATACGAGGACATTAAGCATACATGTTAGTCCCTGCTCAGTGTTGAACCATTCATTACATTTCCCATTTATTCTGACACTTGCTTTGTTTCTATCATTTGTGATTCTTATTACACTCAGTAACCAACTTATCAATCCATACTAATGTAAAACATTTTTAAGCCTATTTACTTTGTCATGCACTCTCTCAAAATCAATAAATGTAAAATAAACTTTCTCGTATTTATTGATTTTTCAGTTATTTTCTGATGAACAGAAGTATGTTCTGCATTACCCCGGCCAATATAAAACCACACTGTATTTCCCAAATTTTGGTCACTGTCAACCTGTCAACCACAATTTAACAAACAGCCTTCCCAGGCTCACATACAAAATAATCTTGTTATAGTTTTTTTCTTGCTATCTTTCCCTTTCTATAAGGCAGCAGTAATTGCATTTTTCCAATTGCCTAACAGAGAAACCGATTTGTATAGGCTTGTGATAGTGCCAGCTACATAGTAATAAGAGGTAGTCCTCATTTAGCAACTGTCTTGTTTAGCTACTGCTTGCAGTTATGATAACGAAAAAGTAACTTTGTGACCAGTCTGTGAAAAGGTTATAAAATGGTGATGTTTCACAATGTGACCATTTTGCTTAATTGCCAGTCCCAACTGTGGTTGCTAAACAAGGACTGTCTGTAACACTTACGGTTTTGTTATATTTAGAAAAAAGATATCCGAAAGCTGCAAATGGAGCAAGAGTGGGTAAGAAAGGAAAATTATTTGTTGGCTGAGGAAATATATGATAAATTAAGGGTGTGATAATTTCAGTTTATTTAGGGGGCAAAAAGTGTATAGGGAGATTTTCTTCCCCTTCTCTCTGTACAGTTAGTTAGAATCTGGAATAATGCAATAATGCGGAACAACGGCTGATTGGAAAAAACAGCATTTCTTTAAAACGAACACAATTGTATCGGGGTAGGGAATTTATAACGGCCATCAATTTGGATGCGTTTAAAGGGGAACTAGCCAAATTTATGGCTGACACACCTACCTGTTCTGCTCCACAATATTCAATGCTATGAAAATAATGATATTGCGAGATTTAAAAAACTATATACCTATAACTTTTAAATATTATCATCATTTAATGTTAAAATATTAGCACGATGAATTTCAGACTTGACTGGAAAAATTAAACCAGTACATAAGTATAATAGAATCTTTTTATGGATAGTCAGATTATAGGCAAGAATTTTTTGAATATTTAAGGAACATTTCATACAGAAGATAATGGCCATGTTTCAAGTAGTTTCTACCAAAGGAAGGAGACTAATCGATGAACTAGTTAATAGTATGGGTAAGCAGGACACGGACTGACAACGTCAATCTTGTAATATTTCAGTTATTGTCTTTAACAACATTGTTGCAGGTTCTCCTGATGGCAGGAAGCAAGGGCCACAGATTACATTAGGAAATCAGAGTTCTTTCTGAATGTTTATTTGTCTAGATTTGTTTTAAGGATGGTGCTGATAGTCTAAGAACAACTGTAATCAAATACTTCCTTGGCTATGCAATAGTTATTTTCTTTGTGTAATGTTTTGAGCGGCACATGGCTATTTTCTAATGAAGAGTAAAACCTTTTGCAAAAAGCAGACTAGCTTTTGCAGAAAGCTAGTTCTGCTTTTTGCAAAAGGTTTTACTTTTACTTTTGGAGAAACCTAGTTTGTTCATCACATGTGAGCACATTGGCAAAATGAAGAGAGGCAATCCTGCCCCTTTGGTGTGCATTCTATTTTTGAACATGAGAATAGTTCTAATGCATCAGACGGATCTAGGACAATGCGGCATGTAGCCAGCTCACCAGGGTCAACTTTAATGGTTAATTAAAGTCAACTTTCCACGGCCAATTTGCCGCAGCCCGGACTGAAGGACAATTTGCCACAGGACAATTCAACATTGCATTAATGGATTCAGTTACTTTTATTATTGGTGACCACGCTTTCGTTGAAATTATTGTAACTCTTGTATTTCTGGATTGCCTTTTTTATTTTATTATTATTGGCCATGGTACCGTCAAAATTAATTTAACTTTTATATTTGTTGAATTGTCTCATGTTGAGTTGTCCCACAGCGAGGTGGCTGCAGCCAGTTGTCCCTATTCCAGCCCATGCATAGGCATTCAGGAAACTCTCATTTCCGCCTTTTCAAACTATGTACCTAGACTAGCTCCACAACTTCCTTGTAGTGTGAAATGACTGTAGGTGATTATAGTTCTACCCTTTTAAGGTCGCTATCTTCTTATCTGGGAATCGCTGCTGTTGACCACAATGGAGTTTACTTCTGACATGCATAGGATTACAAGACTTGGTTTATTAGAGGATTTAAATCAAAGGATAATGCTGCCTGTCAATTCAAACTGACAGAAAGCATTATTTTTATGGATCTCTATAATGCTGATATAGTCAGAATGTCTGCAACAAATTGTAGCAAGGAACTCAGAGATGATGTGACATGCATTAAATCTGAATTAAGATGCACATTTTTCTGACATATATTTAATTTACAAATTAAATAGCATTTGAGCCGGGGTCTCTAAGCGATAGTAAATGGCTTCATTAATTCACTCTATTGCTTCTGTAACCTGGGGCATTTAGATTTCCCTAAACAAAATGAAATAAAAAGTTGTCTAGATACAAGATGTCCTGAGACTAAAATGTTAAAACTGACTTCAATGAGCTAACTGAATTAGTGTTTGGCAACAGAAATATATTACTATCACCAGTGAGCATACATATGCATAGATACAGCACCAACATGCCCAGAAGGAAGAGTTATAACTCAATTACAGAGCATACACAAGAGTCAAATGCTAAACTCCAGTACACCTACAGAGAGGAAGGAAAGACTCTTGGTTTGAAACTCTGGAGAGCTGCTGTCAGTCAGAGTAGGTAACTGAAAGAAGTATGATGGCCTCTCCACCAATAATTTTGCACCAGAAGCGGCTACTTCACATACTTTCACATTATGTTTGTATAGCTGAAGAGCAGAATTAGTTTTGTTCTCCCTCTGCACTAGTCTATTTAAAATCAGAGTCAACCAAAGCACATCTGTTTTATATTGTCATTAAATGCTGCTTTACCATAGCTAGTCATTCTTGGGCAGGGGTCTTCAAACTTGGCCCTTGTATGACTTATGGACTTCAACTCCCAGAATTCCACAAGTCATAAAAGGACCAAGTTTGAAGACCCATGTTCTTGGGTATGAGAGAGGCTTTGCTTAGTGCCAGCTGCAATGTAACTGAAAGGAAAGAAAAATCAGTAGATTAAGGGGCAATGGAGTGAATGAGTGGTGGAAGAAAATAAATGCTGATTGAAAGAAGACTGGGACAGCTAGCAGTCTTTTCTTGACCCCATTTTTTCCTTCAAACTGGCCAGAAACTCTTCCATGTTCCTCTTCTTTATCTGTCTGGAACTTGGCTTTGATGAAAGCTTGACAACTGTGGTACTCTGCAGCTCTGGCTGGGCTGAACCTCTCCTAACTTTGTTTACATCACCACCAAGTGACTCCATTATCACTCTTCTAATGTTGACTAATGTTGATCTAAAATCTTTCCTCCATTTTGAGGTTGACTAGAATCAAGAGGTTCACACAATTAACTTCAAAATAGCGTTGCAGAGATTAGGGAATGGAGTATGTGTTACAATGGTATCAATACTCAAATTGCATGCAGTGGTAATGGCCCAGCTGTACCTTTAAAGCACACCTCTGGTTCAAAACATGGGACCCAATTTTGAGAGCCAAAATGGCACATGACGAAGACAAATGGTTTGCTAAAATATCTGTCCCTCAAACATTCCACTGCAGGATTCCATCATTGCAGCGCTTTTCAAAGTTAGCAACTTTAAGATGCGGGGACTTCACTTCCCAGAATTCTGGGAGTTGAAGTCCACACATCTTAAAGTTGCCAGGTTTGAGAAACAATGAATTACTGGAAGTGTCCACTGGGGAAAAAGCTCTGGGCTTTGGAATAGGGAGGATTCATTCTCTTGCCTCTGAATGCAGATTTTTGTTCTTAACATTTCCTTCCTACCCACTATATGATGAGGATAGATAGAAATCCAAGCAAAATGACCTGGTAATATGTTGAGTTTTAGGTAAATGAGGAACATCTCCATAGGAACTTGCTATTTCATATCTCCATGACATAGATATTTTCTGCTAATTCCAGACATGCGAAAGAGCAGTTTTACATTAGGGAGATAGAGGCATATTTCCTACTACATTGATGGATATCTGAGACAATCATAATATGACACCAGAGCAAAGAAATGACTTTCAGTCTTAGTTTGATTACTGAGTCCTTTTCACTGGTTCCTAGAGGTTAGAGCAAGAGTTAGGCTATCAGATTTTGCATATTTTTATCCTTTAAAAATGTTACTAGGTTTTAGATTGGAAATTAGCAGTGGATTATTAAGAAGCAATTTCTTCTCCAAGACCAAAAGTATTCTTGATTCCAAAACATTCCATCTTGACTTCAAGCTTGTGATTATCTTGAGCACTTTGGGGGACCACTGTATGTTTAAAACAGAAGTTTCAAAAAATGTTCAAAGTTTGAAACATTCCTAGGTTGCTTGAAACGGCACATTTCTCACTCGAAACAGTTACTTTATGCTCAGGATGCTTCAAACACAAAAAGGCTGGTTCGAACTGTAACATTTTGAACACTATTTAGAAGCCAATAAAAGGTGAGCCCAAATGTGGGGTGCAATTATATAACTCAGAGGAGTGTTCCTCACACAATTTTTGCAAGCACCTGCAGCCTTCATGGAACACCAAATTCATGGTTCTTCAATATTTGTGAACTATAGACATATTGGAAGTTTTGAGAGCATGTTGTGTGCACTCTTGCAGAACTGATGCCAAGAGTTGATGTGCTTACTTACACACAAAATCACTGCCTAAAGGAACATCAACAGTTAGAAAGTACTCATTGATCAAAACTCTTCCTGCTACCTCTCCACTCTAGCCTCCTGCAACATGCTTCCTGTTATCTTTGTATACTTCTGTCTTTTGCTGAACAGATAGGCACCAAACTGCAGTTGCCGACTTTTATAACAAATGTAATAAATAAATAAATAAATAAATAAAAGATAGATAGATAGATAGATAGATAGATAGATAGATAGATAGATAGATAGATAGATAGATAGATAGATAGATAGATAGATAGATAGATTGATTTTAAGAAACTTCAAAGACACATAAGAGCCTCTGTGCAACTCTTGGAAATAAAGATATTCTGAAAATTGGTACTTTGCTTTGCAGTGTGTCAATTTCTTATTTTTTTTTTTAATTTATAGGTAGTCCTTGCTAAATGATCGTTTGAAGTTACAATGGTGCTGAATCAGGAGACAGTCCTTGTATTTGAGGCTGTTGTGGTGTCCTGCAGTTACGCAATTGCAGTTTGGGCACTTGGCAACTGATGCATAATGATGATTCTTGCCCGCTTCAGTCGGGCTATGTACCAGATCAGCAACCACAAGATCTGTGGGGGCCCCACCACCAGGAAAAACAGTGGTAGTATTAAACCTTCAAGGCATGCAGGCCAGGAAGAGTGAGCCGGCTTGCCTAGGACATGGTTTTCAGCAGTGTAAGCAAGAGCTTCTGCATTCCCACATCTTCCCAAGAGGCAGGCCTGCCTTGTGAGAACACTGGTACTCTGAGCCTGCAAGAAAGGGGCAGTGACTGGTCTCACTCAAGTTGTCCCTTTCTTCCTCTTTGTCCTGAGTGCTAGAAGGTTCCCAAGTGTTCTAGGCCACTCCTGCTTGGAGATGCTTCCACAGAGTATTAGAAGGCTTTGAATTTCTTGAATGCAGCAGAATGGAGTCATATGGCACAATACTCTGACACTGAACATATATTATGGTCACTCACCACTCAAGACTCAGAAGGCTTCCTTTCTCTGTTTCTGCTTCCCATCTCAGCATGCAGTTCATCAGCTTTTTTTATTTCTTTGCACAGCAAGCCCTCTGGTATAAGAGCCTCTCCTCTGATAAACACTGCTTGGGAAATACATCCCCCCCCGATCCAATCAAACTCCATTGAGCTACATTTCGATTATGAGAAAGAAATTTGAATAAAGTCAGCTGTCTACGAAGGAAAGGCTTATTGTGACCACAATTTTCAACTTCCTGCTGGCTTCTCCACTGACTTTGCTTTTGGGGAAACCACAAGGAAGTCTCAAGTCACAGTCATGTGACATTGTGCTTAATGAACATGCATGATTCACTTAATGATTAGAACTGGAACTGCCATGATAAGTCAATGTGGTCATGTGATTTTTCATTTTACAACTGCATTGCTTAGTGATGGAGTTTCCAGTCCCAATTATGGTTGTTAACTAAATACTACCTGCAAAATTATTTTAATTTTTAAAAATATTAATATTAAATACTTATATTTAGAGAGTCTGACAAGTTCTATGACAAGTGTCTTTGAGCACATCAACACCTCTGAAGCAATATATTAAGGGTTATAAAAAAAAATTCCACAAGGTGACAAAGCAGTTTGAAAGAATGCTTGTAAAAGGTATGCAAAAGTACATGTTCAGGGAAGACTTGCAGAGTTTATGATGTCTCCAGCTTTATGGTGCTCACCCAAGGCTTGTTTAATCTCTAGGTTTTGCTGCCTCCATTAGATATTTAAGCATTTATTAGAAATTAATTATAACCCGCAAAGTACATTCGGCTTTGCTGAATTGTCTGCTCTAGGAGTGTCCAATCTTTTTAATCTGAGGTCTATTTGATTTTGAGTGTTGCTTCAGAAATGTGGTGGGTCTAGGACATGGGTAGGCAACCTTGGCTCTTTTATGACTCGTGGACTTCAACTCCCAGAATTCCTGAGCCAGCCATGCTGGCTCAGGAATTCTGGGAGTTGAAGTCCACGAGTCATAAAAGAGCCAAGGTTGCCTACCCCTGGCTAGGACAAAAACTAAATTTGGTTTCAGGTGCATTTGGTGCTTCAGGACTTTTTCTTCGTGACTGATTAAAAATGAAAATTTTGCCAGAATTTTTGAAGAAGCCTTTAGAAACTTCATAAAAGATGTTGTGGGAGGATGCATATGGTCTGGGATTGCAGGACGTATCAGTTGGACAAAGATGGGCTTGTTACAGTCTTTGGAATAACAAGTTCTACAGGCTCTGTATGGAATTAAATTTGCAGAACGCAACCTATGACTAAAAGGCAGCTAACTGTCTAGGACAACATAATGTTATGCACTGAACAGAACAGCTTTCTTATTTATGCCAACATTTCATTTCAGCGTTTACTCCAACAGTCTCAAAAAATTGCCTCTGCAAAGCAGTTACTATCTGCAGCATGAAGCAGTTCTCAGCTGATTGCATCTTTCTTGGTGCAAGAAGAAGAGAGAATCAGAATTTATGCCTCCTTTGATACAAGCCATTGCTAAAGTTAAATTACATTTCACACCTCCTTAAACCTTGAATATAATTGGCTAAACCAGTTTTCCCACTCAAGCCATTTAATGGGGCTTATATTTCACACTTCAAACAAACACAGGTTTAACAATCTTGACAGAACAATGAGGCATCTTCATAATCCTTCTTTAAAAATTAGATCTTTAAAGTATCTAGGCTTTTACAGCTTGTATTATATACATGGCAAGTATTTGAAATGTTATTTTTGCTAATGCTAAAAGCACTTAACTCTGGCAGGATCATATGCAATACCCCTTACATGTTTTTTTATTCTTCCAAAAAGAAATGACTGGCCATTTTGCAACAATTCAGTATCATCCAATGATATTAACCAAGTAGAACCCTATAAACAAACTATTAAAAATTAAGCAGCCATTTCAGATATTCAGGCAGGTTTCCTTACAAGCTCTTAAGTTCTGGGTGAAGATGGACTGGAACTTCGATCTCCAAAATATCATCCAGAACTTTAACTACCAGACCATCCTGGCTATCAAAATATTGCATACCTATTCTAGTGCTTCTGGCTATCTGAAGTCAGGAATGATATTGGTTCTACAGCTTGCTTTGTGCAAAAATAATCCGAGGAAGTGCGTGAGACTACGTAAACTGCAGGTTGAGAAATATGAAGTGCAGCATTCAACATCTGGATTAAGCTAGCATACCATATATGCAAATAACCAGACCGTTATTCTGAACATGGGAAAATGCATGATGATTCATTCTGCCTCTCTTCACCACTACTATTATCTCAGGGCCTCTCCAGCACCTCTGTCTTTTGAGGAAAAGTCTATGACAGAGGTCTCCAATCTTTCCGGGCTCGAGGACTGGAGGAAAGGAGAGCAGTTTCAAAATTGGCGCGCGCGTGTGCGCACATAGGACCACACACACTGGCATGACACTAGCAGCCCCATTCACACATGCAACATGCCTGGTGCCGTGCGCATGCGCAAACGCCTGCCATGAATGGGCCGCGCAAACCACAACTACCAGTGCATGTGCAAATGGGCTGCGGATACCCACCCCATGCTAGCATTTCCGTTTGCGCCCACGCGCATGAGTAAACGGGGCCGTGGGAGAATGCATGCCCTCATGTGCACCAGCCAACCGTTTCTGCTGCCCACTGGCCAAGAGCCTGCGGCACGGTCCTGGGCCACGGACCATAGGTTGGGGACCCCTGGTGTATGACATACGATCCAGCAAGCCTCTATCTCATTGCTGAAAAAAAAGAAAAAATACTTACAAGTGCGCAAGCACTTATGCATACATCTGGCTCTGAAGGTTTTTCTTTCTTTTTTTCAATCACCTTCAGTAACCGGTTTCCATTTACTGCACAGCAGTGTTACTTCAAAGAATATGTGATGTTTTGGACATGCTTTATAGAAATGAATTATTGTTCTTTGTCCTATTATAATTCCTATTATGGCTTTATAAACTTGACTGGCAGAATCTCATTTGAATGCTGGCTTCTGGCCGCCTGTCATACATCGCGAGCATCGTGAAAGCTACCTATTAACATTTCTTTCCCACATCCTCTCTAAAGGCACCTGTCTTCTAAATTACACCCTGCAATGTCTCCTCTTATCTCCCATGCTAATCTGTAAGCAAAATCTAAACAGTTGTCAGCCAAGCTGGAAAACAGCACCACCAACTCATCTGAGTACATGTGCGTTCTTGGCTACCTAAACCAGAATATTCACTGTTCTTGGTAATAAAGCTGTGCAAGAGACTCAAGGAATTAATTGTTAAGGCAAGATTTGAAAGGCAAGGCCACTTACATATACTGTAAATGGAAGGAAAAGACATCTAGACATATATTTGTCTTGCAGGAATAAACTACGGAAGAGGATCAGCCATCCCACATCCAGCAGTGCTCCCCCTTGCATCTTTTTTCTCCTCCTTAATGCCACCTGCTTCTTCGCTGATTTCCTTCCCCCAAATTCTAACAGTCATCTTCCACTGTTGCTATTCCTCTTTGTCCTCTGTTGCTGTTTTCTCTCTCTCTCTTTTGTGCTCTTTATTTGAGCCGTGGCGGCGCAGTGGTTGGAATGCAGTGTTGCAGGCTGACTTTGCCCACTGCCAGCAGTTTGATCCTGACTGGCTCAAGGTTGACTCAACCTTCCATCCTTCCTTCCGAGGTCGGTAAAATAAGGACCCAGATTGTTGGGAGCCATATGCTGAATCTGTAAACCGCTCAGAGAGGGCTGTAAAGCACTGTGAAGAGTTGTATAAGTCTAAATGCTATTGCTATTTGAGCAGCATGCCCTTCAAATAAACAAACAGAGGATGATCACCAAGCACCCGTATCCATGACCTTGATTCGTATCTCCTTGAAATAAGGGGTGTCTTTAGAATAGGAGTACCATGTAGCAGATACAAATTAGGATATACTAATTTAAATGACGCTATTAAACACTCCCTGCCCCTTTCTGGAGCCCTTCTAGTTATTCTCTGTAAGGCTCACAGCAGATGAAGTTTCTTCCTCTGTAGTAAAAGAAAATCCTGAAAGTTCCTGTTCCCTACACCTAACAGCATAGAAACAGCCTCTCCATGTCACCTTTCCTCTTTGCTCTAGCAGTTGACTGAATTGTGTTGCCTTGGAGAAGCAGTTACCACACTCCTCCAGATTAATTTTTTTTTAAACTGTATCTTCTGTTCTTCCTAATACCTGAGTTTAACGTTTACAGAATTCTCTATCCTTTCTTTCTTGCTACCCACCTGTTAGCCACATGTCTCCAAACACAAATGCCAGATTTAAAATATCTCTACCATTTAATCTGTACTGAGAAGGAAATTCTGTTCTCCACAAAGTGTGATAGGCAAGGGAGAGGTCAATAAAACTTAAATACAAAGCCTTATACCCACTTAAAATGGCTATAGTTGATGCAGGCCTTGCTAGGAAGCCCGATAACGTCACCTTTCCAAAACCAACCATACTATTAAGGCTGCCTAGGGCAAGCTTGGCCTAATTCAGGGGTGGGGAAACCTTGGCTTTTTTATGACTTCTGGACTTCAACTCCCAGAATTCCTGAGCCAGCATGGCTGGCTCAGGAATTCTGGGAGTTGAAGTCCAGAAGTCATAAAAGAGTCAAGGTTCCCCACCTCTGGCCTAGTTGAATAGGAGAGCTCAAAAGAACACTCACCCCAATTCTACACCATAGCCAACTTACAATGCAGAAGACAACGGGGTAGGGACATTTGTGCAGCTTACTTCCTACCATTATTGCCTCTATCTCAAGAATAAACTACTGTCTATATGGCTGACAAAATATGTATAAGCAGAATATGGAAATAAGTCATGAAATCCATCATAGAGAAGCAGCTTCCAAAATGTCCAATGGGCATTTTTTGTATTTCCTGTCTACAGTACACTGGTTTATACCAGTACATGAAAGAATTTGTTCTATATTTTGAAAGCCTGTAGATTTTAAAATAAAGACACAAATACTTTTATACAACACAATTCACTCCTCAAATGTCCACTTCAGTGCCTAATTAAAAGAAAGACAATTTTAAAATGGGCCAACCATTTTGAGAGGGGCTTTTCCTGCAGCATTGTCATAAGCAAAGCACTATTTCTCAAAGTGACTGTCTATCTTTTTCCAAAAGTCCTGTGCAGCTGCTTTGGTGCCCATCCAAGGTCATCTGAGCATGCACATGCATACTGAGAAGACACATCCTTGACTGTTGACAAAGGATGGCACTTTTGAGGAATATGATCAGTGCTGCAACAAATGCTGCTTTGCTCATAGCAACAACAATAGAGAGAAGCACCCCTGCTTAAATAGTTAATACTTACATAACCTTATCTTCATGACATAAAACTCATGGAGAACATATACTCATCATCAAAGTGAGCATTTGATTAAACTTTAAAATTGCATGTTATTGAAACATTTCAAATAAAAGTCATAAGGATTCCAACAACAGAATTATAGAGAGAATCTCTGAAAAGAGATATTTGTTTTTTTGGTTCCTCCTACATTTCTTGGTTCACTTTTTTAGTGGCAGAAATTCACTTCAGCTCTTGAGACACTATTTAACATTAAACCATACCCATAAAGAGTCATATCAAGGGAGCAAAATCTCCAAATTAAACAGGCCTCAGATATGACCATTCTGAGTAAAAGTTAGTGTATAGGATAAAGGTAGATGGGGCCCAGGAAAATGAATAAACGTAAACTGCACGTTACAACCAACCATTGAAGAGATGTAAACTTGTATATTGAACAGTGTGCTTCTTCTTAAAACAGGACTCTTCTGATTGGATGATATTTCCAGGCAGACTCATGCAGCAAAGGATACTAAAACTTTGATTGGTTATTTCAAAGTTCCATAAGTTTATCCTCAAGTCATCTGCTGACATGTAGGTTTCATAGTCACTGTTTACAGAGATGGAATTGATGTGATAGGTATGTGCATTTGCAAAGACTCTTCTGGGAGTTGCCTCCACCATTAAATCCATGGGCCTTAGCACAGGTACCTAACAAAGACAAGAAACAAATATAATTAATACTTCTATCAAAGAAGTTTATCACACAGTATAAACTCTGTATGTCTGTTTCAATATTTTGCTACTGTTTCCACTATTTGCATGCAAGAGTCGTCCTTGAATTGTCCTTATGCTGCTATGTTTGTTTGAATAATCAGCCACAGAACAATTCAGTGTTCACAATTTCTTCCTCTGGTTCTTAAAATGTGACACTAGACCATTTAGTTTCATTAGATAAAATATACGTACTCTACAGTTATTTATGTATACTAATCAATGTATATTTTTCTTTATTTGGTGCATTTTACTTGGCTTTTTGTTTTTCACATCACATCTTATTCTTTGATTCTATTGTATTGAAGTGCTTTGTAGTATTTTTATGTGCAGCATTTGATAGAAAAATGAAGTTATTATTTATTTTTATATTATTTTGCTTTCTGAGTCCAAAGGAGGGTTATGAATTTGACAAGCAAACCAACTGAATTATGTAACTAGTATATCTGGCCCAATACAGAAAGAAAGAAAGAAAGAAAGAAAGAAAGAAAGAAAGAAAGAAAGAAAGAAAGAAAGAAAGAAAGAAAGAAAGAAAGAAAGAAAGAAAGAAAGAAAGAAAGAAAGAAAGAAAGAAAGAAAGAACTTCAGATCCATCCTATAACCAATCAAATTACCTTAGATCAAATACAAGTAGTCCTCCTAAATGAACAAGAGTTCATTTAGTGACTGTTCGAAGTTACAACATCAGTGAAAAAAGTGACTTATGACCATTTTCCACACTTATGACTGTTGCAGCATCCTCATGGTCACGTGATCAAAATTCAGACGCTTGGCAACTGACTCATATTTATGACGGCTGCAGTGTCCTGAGGTCATGTGATCCCCTTGTGAGACAAGCAAAGTCAATGGGGAAGCCAGATTCACTTAGCAACCATGTTACTAACTTAACAATTGCAGTGATTCACTTAACAGCTGTGGCAAGAAAGGTCGTAAAACGGGGCAAAACTCACAACAAATGTCTCATTTAGCAACATAAATTTTGGACTCAATTGTGGTCGTACGTTGAAGACAGATATTTGTCTTTATTTTACTCCTTTTTATGCTTATTCCATATAGACTAATAAGCTGCTGGACCAGTCAATGAGCACATACGGTTAACACCAGCAGAAATAAATAGCAGCACAAATAATGCCTTCAACTACATAACACCGTAAGACAACTTAATAGAACAGCTAGTGGCGGCCAGTGCCAAGAAACCATTTCCTCACAGCAACTTCATTACTAAGCATTATTGTCCGTATGTTGTCCAGGGAGATTTCCCATGGCTGGAGTGATGGAGATGGGAGTATGACAGCCCAGATCAAGTGACTCTAGGACACAGGAGCTGCCAGCTCCAACTCTGAGTGTAATGTGATGAGCCTGCTTTCTAATGCAGCCTGACATATGCAATGATGCATCATTTGCTGTTGAAGGACTGCTGCAGCTATCTAGGGACATAGGCTAGTATTCTGCCTGTCGGAGGCAAACAGTCATTCAGACTGTCAGAAACAGGAATGGTTTTCAAAAGCTCCCAGGTTCAATGGTTAGACCAGAGTTTTCTGAAAACAAGAAACAAACGAAATTAAAAGTAGGTAAGAATAGGCTGGGACAAAGCAACACATCAATGGATAGGGTAGTTAAATATGTTTGAGAAGATAGTCTGCATGGATGGCTGAACTAATTTCAAAATTACTTTCCACTCTAGTATTGTTGAACAAATGGATCACAGCATAGGGAAGTGGATGGATTAAAATGTTGCAAATGAAACAAACGAAAGAAGAAAAACAATCAAAGAAAAACAAGAAAGTCCAGTTGCCTCGTGAAAAAGCATCTTTGGGAAACAAATGAATATTGCAGTGAAAGTAATCGTATTTCTATGGAACCTATGTGAATACTAAGGTGTGTATATGCATGCATATGCTGTTATGTACAGGCTCAGATAGATAACAGAATAACAGATTTGGAAGGGACCTTGGAAGTGTTCTAGTCCAACCCCCTGCTCAGGCAGGAAACCTTATATCATTTCAAATAAATGGTTGTCCAATCTCTTCTTAAAAACTTAAAGTGTTGGAGCAGTCATAACTTCTGGAGGCAATAGTTCCACTGATTAATTGTTCTAACTGTCAGGAAATTTCTCCTTAGTTCTAGGTTGCTTCTCTCCTTGATTAGTTTCCATCCATTGCTTCTTGTCCTGCCTCCAGGTGTTTTGGAGAATAGCTTGACTGCCTCTTCTTTGTGGCACCCACTGAGATATTGGAAGACTGCTATCATGTCACCCTTGGTCCTTCCTTTCATGAAACTAACTTTCAACATTTCATAAAACTAACATTTTAGCCTCCAGTCCCCAGAACCTACGTAACATACATTTCTTTTCTTTAGACATATCCCAATTGTAGAAATGCCATTAATAAAAGACAATTAATAGTTAAAGTATCCAAACTGTGCAAATCTTCTGATTAATCATGACTGAAATGTTTTTTTAGATATTCAAAAACTATGGTTGGAGACACCTCCCAATTCTGTACTCGTTTGTATGCATTTGTCACTGAAATGCAACGCAAAGCTTGGAATGCACAAAGGCCAAAGAGTAATTAAAACTGTGAAGTGCCAGAGGGAGGCAAGGATACATTGAAATACAACACTGAATAAGTTTCTCCATGCTATCTTTATCAAGTATTAAACAATTTTGAGTATTGGAGCATAAATATGAAAGCTAAATCTATTCAATACTTTTTCTGCTAACCCTGAATTATAATCATGGGCATTTTCGTCACAAGAAAACAGGCAGACTGTGGAAACCTCACACTTAGTATCTCCCATTATGGCAGAAAATGAATATGAATGAAATAATAATAATAATAATAATAATAATAATAATAATAATAATAATAATAATAATAATAATAATAATAATAATAATAATAATAATAATAATAATAATAATAATAATAATAATAATAATAAAGTTGGAAGGGACCTTGGAGGTCATCTAGTCCAACCCCCTGCTCAGGCAGGAAACCCTATACCATTTCAGACAAATGGCTGTCCAGTCTCTTCTTAAAAACTTCCAGTGTTGGAGCATTCATCGCTTCTGGAGGCAGGTTGTGATGGATTTAAATGATGGATTTAAAAATATGGACTGGAGCACATAGGAGGCTTCAGATATTGCTGAGCTGCAACATCCAGCATTCTTCAATATTGGTTATGCTGGCTGGAATGACAGGACCTGTTCCACAGATTCTGGTGAGCCAAACATTTCCTGTTTCTGCTATAGGGAATCATACCTGGAACAGCTGCTTCCTATGTGACAGTCAGGTGTCACTTGATGGCTTTACTGTTGTCTGACTACCTGTTTGCTATATAGGTGGTCCTTGACTTACAAAATTTCTGTTGCTAAGCGAGGCAGATATTAAATGACTTTTGCCCGATTTTACAACTTTTCTTGCCACACTTGTTAAGTGAACCACTGCCATTGTTAAGTTAGTAACATGGTTGTTATGGGAATCTGGCTTCCTCATTGACTTGGCTTGTCAGAAGGTTCCAAAAGGTGATCACATGACCCCGGGACACTGCAACCGTCATAAATATGAACCAGTTGCCAAGAGTCTGCATTTTGATCACATGACCATGGGGCTGCTGCAACAGTTATAAGTGTGAAAAGTCACTTTTTTAGTGCTGTTGTAACAATGAATGCTAAACAAACAAACTACTGTAAACAGAGGGCTACTTTAATATGACAGAACAAGCCTTATATGTATATCAAGGCACTTCTATATAAATGGGATGGTGATCATCACCTGCCTTCTCTGTACATGCAACCCTTGCAAATTACTGAAGATTTCCAGTTCCCAAAGTTAATAAAGTATTAATCCTTCCTGAGTGCCAACATTAATTTTTGGCTATGGTTCAGAGTTTAATGTAATTCCAAAAGCGAAGGGAACAGCTTTCCTTTTAGCCTTTACCTTTAGGCAATCTCAAATTAAACCAGGAAAAAAGATAAATTTGAACGCTGCTGTTTTCTTACAATTATTCTGAGGGTTTTTTTTTAAAATCAGCTTTAGGGACTCACTTTATATCTCTTTGGCTCCGTCTATTTATCTCTCCAGCTGGAACAAAAACTTAATTCAAGCATATTGCGTCCTTGAGTTTTATAAATAAATAAAGGTTTGCTTTCAGCATATGCCTTTTTTATTCATTTATGGATCCTTCTACGAATAGACTGTGGAGGAGGATCAAGAGAGGTGAACTTCAAAGCAGAACGGAGTAAGAATCTACAGGCACAGAAAGCCAAAAGGTAAAATGTAGGTGGAAACAGCTACTGAGCTGGCCTAATAGACTGAAACCTTCCTTTAGGTCTTTTTCAGGCTGTAGCCGCCGTTGTTGAATGTGCAAAGGGGAGCAGAAGCAGTAGGCTGTTTGCTTTAATGAATGTGTCTAAGTGGCTCTTGATAGACTCAGAAGCAGGAGCCCTGTTGAGCTTTTCCATTACCATTTCCCTACAGGGCATGTGCCTAGCATGCTGATATGCTGCAGCTCCAGGGCATAGGAAGCTATGCAAGACATTAACCAATAACAATAACAACAATACATGGGGTGATGCAAGATGTAGGGCAGGAGGCTATAAAGTAGCAAACAGGAAAATGCCATTTGCCACATTACAGCCCCCTGCAATACATCTTGTATCACCCCATGTATTGTTGTATATCCTCTTCATCTTGCATCACTCCACAGCCTAACAGAGAAAGCTGAGATGTTGGAAGAAGTTGGAATCCTAACATATCTCTTGCATAAATTTGCCCTTTTTAGACCTCACTCCCAATAGGGTAGACCAGGGGTCTTCAAACTTGGCCCTTTTATGACTGGTGGACTTCAACTCCCAGAATTCCTCAGCCAGCGTGCCTAGCTGAGGAATTCTGGGAGTTGAAGTCCACAAGTCATAAAAGGGCCAGGTTTGAAGACCCCTGGGGTAGACTATGTGTGGGTGGGCAAGCTCAACTGTATCCTTTTTCAGAGGAAAAAAAAGGGGACTTCCAGTCTTAGCAATAGTTCTTGTAAGTGGATATACCAAATATGATGATCATTTGCAAAACAGGTACAAGTGATCATGCTCTGTATCTATGCTGCAATAAAAAAAAGGGTCATTCACATGAAGCCAAATGGCATGAAGAATGTAACGCAATTTGGAGTAATGGATGGGTGTGGATTCTAAAAAAAAAACAATTTTCTTGAATTTACTAGCATAGCATTAATAGGGTGAGTGTGTGTATGTGTCCTTCCATTAACTCTAGGAAGGGTTTATATCTGTTTATTGGAAAGCTATAGACGAGACGGGGATGGGGGGGGGGGAAAGGACATATATGGAATGCATGTATGCAGTGTTCATGTATGATACCTGGTGGGATGCCTGATATGCTGTGTTGAGGCATCAGAATCAGGAAGACCACTCCTACCTTTTTTTTCTTTGCCTAGTGAGTCAATCATAACTCAGTTCTTGCCACAAAGAAGAGGGAGTCAAGCTATTCTCCAAAGCACCAGAGGGCAGGACAAGAAGCAATGGATAGAAACTAATCAAGGAGAGAAGCTACCTAGAACTAAGGAGAAATTTCCTGACAGTTAGAACAATTAATCAGTGGAACTACTTGCCTCCAGAAGTTATGACTGCTCCAACACTGGAGATTTTTAAGAAGAAATTGGACAACTATTTGTCTGAAATGGTATAGGGTTTCCTGCGTGAGCAGGGGGTTGGACTAGAAGGCCTCCAAGGTCCCTTCCAACTCTTCTCTTCTCTTCTCTTCTCTTCTCTTCTCTTCTCTTCTAATCCCATCCCATCCCATCCTATTCTATTCTAATTTACCAGTACAAAATAGTGCATTTTTCCCGTTCTCTGCCTCACCCTGCTTCTATAAACCATGACTGAAGGGACAGACTGCTTTTGCTTCTGAAATTAGGCCATAGTTCACAATTTATTCCAGATCCCCCCCTCAGATGCCTTAAAATATTGTGACTCCAGTATGAGACTGAACTTCATAAATATCTGACTTGAAAAAGACAGAGAGGAATATCTGAGCACCAAATCTGAGACTGATGGGTCAGACTGAAAAGAAGCAGAAAAAGGTTTTGTATGACGATCTAAAAGCTGAACTGAGCTATAACCCCTATTGGGCCTTTGAATTGAATATTATTTCTTTCTTTTTTTTAACAACAGTATTATGTAGTTACCAGAGGCTTTCTCTCCACTGTGTCGACAGCTTCCGTAGATTTATGGGCTTCTTAGCAATTCACTAATAAAATATGTGATCCTTTCAAGTGATCTCACTGATATATTTCTCATTTCCAGAAAGAGCTAGCGGACAAAAAGTCATCTCTCAGATTGATAGTTTCCTCTTGTATCACTAATCAGGGAGAATTATGCAAACCAAAATTGTGCTATCAAATGCAAAGTCACAGCAATCAGATTCCTCTTTATAACTCTATTGGGCATATTGTTTTTACAATATGCCTAGACGCAGATACTGACAAGGTAATTGCTGTGGAAAATCAGAGGAATAGGAGAAAAATTCCAGGAGGTCAGTTCTGGCCTTTAAGGCTCAATGCTGATTTTACCAATATTAAATGGTTGAATAATGAGGAGAAAAGATTCCATTTATGACCAGGGCAAGAGAATATAAAAAGGCAAAGAGGCAATAAAAACCTCTTTTTCACCCTGCTTATTTTTCAGAAATAAAGATTTCTCAGTCAGTTTTGACTTCAATTTTGTGAAAGGAAAAATTGACAGGGAATGCTCTCAGTGAAAATTGTACACCTGGAAACACTGATTCCATGTGCCCTTTTTCCTCTTCAGATGCTTGTCAATGTTATTCTCAAGTCCGCATAACTCATGAAAACATAGCACATATAAAATGAGCATAAATCACAGGGCAAAACCAATCAGCCTGCACGCATCCATGCAAATGAAAATTGGGATGCTACTGTAGTTCCCAAAAGGTCAGCTTCCCATACTTTTAAAACTTCTCAATGAAAAAATGGTTGGTTTCATACATCACATAAATATTGATTTATAAATACAACTTGGAACCGTAAACCAATACCCACAGGTTTGATTAATGTGTAATGCTAAACCCAAACCATCATTTATGAATCACAGCAGCTGGGTTCACCCAGCACAGTGAGGCAAAATAAAACAGATCCTGTTATGGATGTGCACTCAAAAATATTCTCCATGAAATAGCTATTTCTTCCTATGCGTTATAAGCATCATTTATAAAAAGTGCAGAAAATGAAGGAAGTTCCAGACTTACTATTCTTACAAGTCTGAATGTCAGTAACTGGCAGTACTCTGTTAAAAGTTCCCATTCAGCTTTTAGTTCTAACCAGTTCCCTAAATGACCTTTTTCTTCAGAATTTTAAAAGATTTCTTTTCTTTTTTAAAGAGATTACTGATAGAGCTTTTGGACTATCCCTCTTCTCCTTCTTGTGATGGGCCATCTGCCTCAGAGTTAACACTTTGTAGCTGAGTTATCCATACAGCCATCTTCTCCTTGTAATTATCACTTCTCAATGTTTCATCTTCAGGAATATCTTTACACCCTGTGTTATCAATTCTTATTGTTGTAATAGAGCTCAGAGGGACTCTGATAATGAATCTTATGTTGTACTCACTCTGTAAATTTTTCTCCAAAGTTGTTTTCCAAATTCCAGACTCATTTATAGCAAAATAATTACAGCAATAATAATGAGCCAAATTAGTTTAAGTTTTACAATTTAATTTCTTAAGTTCTGATTAATTAGTATAGGTTCTATACAGCTTTCTCTACTGTCTAGTTTATAAAGATGGCAATTATGCTAAATAATGTAAACACATTATTTACCAAATAATGTAAACACGTTATTTACCAAACTACTTGTATTTTGAACTGCAATTTAGTGTTACCAGTGGAGGCTGCAAAATCAGATTGAACACTTACAGTGCTTAAATAACTTCTAATTTTTGTTTTCTTTTGTTCAAGGTTATTTAGTAAACCCTGGGAATTACGGGCCAGTTCTTCTTTGAAAGGACACTAGAGACTTCATAACTTAATTCCTGAAATATTCCCAGGTTGTTATTTGATGTTTGCTAATGACTTTTAATAGCATTTCTTCCCAAGGGTATTCCTAAAAAAATCTTGTGAGATATCTTTGCATTAAAAAAGTTTAGTAGTATTATGAACATAATGACCTTCTTTTACATTAAACATTAACAGGGCAGTTTAGTAACTTTGACATAATAAAATAACTCCAACCAGAAACTAGCAAGAATTGGTCATTCCTGGTCCAGAAAAGCCAAATGATTCTGTCTTGGATACACTGAATTTCTTGATGAGATTAGTTCAGCGTGCAAATGGTATCCGCTAAACGTTTTTGGAACTCTTTTAAATGCTTACTGCAAATGGAGAAAACTTTTTTTTTTTTAAATTACTTTTGTTACAATGCTTTGGTGAAGATCTGATATCTCAAAATTAATTTGTTCTGCCATGAGTTTTATGGCATTTTATTCCTTTTATAAAAGCCATGCGTTTTAAATTGCCCTATCTATCACAAATGTTAATGTTACTGAAAACACTGGGAGGAATAAGAATAGCTATACTTTCACGCTGCAGAATAAACCCGCATCTGAGGCAAAAAACAAAGCACTGATTCCTGCAGCATAAAAGTTTTAACATTCTCTGCATGAGAAACAGCTTTCTTCATGCTTGGAGTTTTTTTATATATTTATACCTCTTGGGTATAAATGCAGATGCCAGGATAATCTGAAAGATGCTGGCAATTTCTAGGACAGCCAGGAAAAAGAAATCAGCTAAAACCAGATTTAATCTAAAACTTAGTTCATAAAAATTGTATCTGAATTAACTGTTATAGCCTTACGTCTTTTACACATCTATGCCATAGATAGAAGATGGGCAACCATTTGAGGTTAAGGCTTAAACATAACATGTGGGGAAGGAGTTAAGGTTCATAAGGAGGAATAATGTCATCACATTGGTGCGCAGGGCTGAGTTTAGGACGAGAGTTATAAAGGGATAGTTTTAATTATGTAATGCCTATTTTACATCAGGATACATAATATGGTTATTACACTATCATTGTCAGGTCCCCAAATCCCTTTGTTTCCCTTTCATATATATCCTCCTGTGCCTTGCTTTGGGGCCTGCCATTCTGCTGGGGGGAGGGGGGATATTTGCTTTCACTTGGGATAACTTTCGCTGTCTGCTTTTCTTCTCCCGCCTCTATCCCCTTGAGAAAGGAATGTGTCTCCCTTATCAGGGAGACGGTTGCAGAGAAACGAAACTGGAGAAGACCTTGAGATGTGCGCCAACTGTGCCAGTTACCCACACATCATGCCACCTGTGGATTGGCTGGATTTCAAATGGACATTATGACTCTGGTGGGAGGAGGAATATTGCTGGTTTAACTATACTGTTTAAGCGGGATCTTCCCCAGATCTCGCCTTGACTTCCCTACTGTCACTAACCCCTAATAAAAGTTTCCTTTTGAGACAATGCCTGTTTCAAGAGTTCTGCTTTCTTGGGTGGTTAGCTGAGGTGGGTCCTTACAATCATACACTATTCTATCCCTATCTCAAAGGGGTGGAAACTAACCTGTCGGTTTTCCATAGTCTTTGTCAAGAAGTTGCACGGATCAAATTAAGCAAGGTTGTCCAACCTTGGCAACTTTAAGACTTGTAGACTCCAACACCCAGAATTCCATAGTGGCTACGAGTCTTAAAGTTGCCAAGGTTGGACACCCTGCAATAAAGTATTTGTGGACAGCATGCAATTCTGGGGTCACAGGTTGGACACCCCTGGCATAGATCAAAAATTGCTGCTTGATCACCACAGCACCATAGAAAACTTTATATGTATGCTTATCTGAGAATTAAGACCATCGAACCTGCTGGATTTGGTTCTGTAAAGGCACATTTTAAGAGTACACTGCACACCCCAGTTCATACAAATAAGGTGATTTTGTTCTCTGCCTTCAAGTATGGTGGTTTGTTTTCTAATAAGCTATAACTAACTGAGTTCACATATTACAGTTAGATTTAGAAGCCATAGCCACCAGTTGCACACATTGCATTAAGGCATAATCTAACAGACTATATGATGGCTTAGCACAACCCAGGAATCAGCCAAACATGATAAGCAGCTTTTGGTCTCACTATTTTCTTCTGCAAAGTGAGAGGGGAATAGCAAATTCTTAAATGACAGATTGCTCAGCATGGTATTTGAGCCCCCTCCTCCTCATTTCTTTTCAAATAGCTGCATGTGCAGATAAGCAAATCTGTCATGGGACTCATCTTTCTTCTTCTTCACTAAAAGAAAAACAAAACGTAACTTTATAAATGGCTCCCATTCTCTTCTGGCCATAGGGGAAAGTATCTCACTGCATCATGTATCTGCCACACAGATCTCCCTGGCACTAAACTGCATTGCTAATAACTAATTTAAAATTTCTCACCAGATGCAGTTATTGCTGCCACTATTGTTGCTATTAATAATATTTTATCTAGCTTTTCCTTTATAATCCATCTTAAAATGATCAAACAAACCTAATATCTATACATCAATAAAACCAGAAATGGATTACACGACACTGCATAGTTTTAAAATATTGTGTATTGTGAAAAAGAAAGGTCTTCACCAGAGCTTGATTTACAAATAATGCTCCTTCAGGATTAGGCAATCTGGGGTGGGGCTGTGATGCCTCCAATTTTGCATAGGTACTGAGCATCTTTGCAAAATGGCTGCCAAGTTCGGCAAGATCAACCTAGTCTACATTTATTTATGAAAAAGCAAACAAGCAATGCTACCCAGGATTCCTAGTGGGATTTTTAGTGGGCACACGGACATCGGTGTAAAAGAGGAGGATGCTAGAAATGGATGCTGTCAACTGACATTTTGGAAATCATTGCCTGTCTACATCTAGACTCCATAACTAAATGAACTAGTGGTCTGAAGTGGTTTAAAAGCAGATTATTTTCCTCCTCACCCACCTCTCAAAAAGGATGCATGTTGCTGACAATGGCTCTATAACTTCATGTTCAACATCCTGAAAATCTATGCTTCAGTGAGTCTGAGTCCTTCTGAAATTGCAAACTATATAAATTGGGCTGGTCTGCAAAGTCAGCTTTGCAGTTGGTAACGAAGAACTCCTTCAGTGCCTAATCCAGTCTTGCCTACCCTGGCCCTCAGCAGGAAGAGAAGCCTACACTGTTCAAGGCAACAAATGACCAAAGAAAATGAATCAAAACAGAACTCTGCCATGAATGTACAGTATTGTGACTTACTTCTGGGTCTACACATACGGAAGTCCACAAGTGAAGGTTTTTCTCCTTAAAGACAATGTCAAAGGACAGGATTTGCAAGTCATTCCTCCCATTGTCCAGGAAGTACCTATCTCTGCTGCAAAGATATACCTTGTTTACTCATCTCATAGCTTTGTCTAGGACTAGGTTATTTGGTGTTGCATTTCCACAGTATTACTGTAGCCTACTTTCCCTTTCTTATATGTGTCCCAGAGGATTCCTCTTCTGGCATATTTTTAAAAGGCAATGAGAGAAAAAGTAATGACAGTGAAAAAAACAAGGGCATGTCTGTTTTTTCTTTTTTTGCACAGCATTAGTAGCCTGGCTATTTTTTTTAGGAAACTGCATCTTGGCACAAAGATGCACAAAGAAAGGGAGGGAATATGAAATCTTCCTCCTCTCTAATTCAGCCAAAATGCAAGCTGAACTGTTCAAAGTGGAACAAGACGTATTTCCTGCCAACATTAACAACATGAAAGAAATGTACTGTCTTTTTAGCTCAGGGGTCTTCAAACTTGGCCCTTTTATGACTTGTGGACTTCAACTCCCAGAATTCCTCAGCCAGCATGCCTGGCTGAGGAATTCTGGGAGTTGAAGTCCACAAGTCATAAAAGGGCCAAGTTTGAAGAGCCCTGTTTTAGCTTTTTTCCTTATGCAAGGAAGGAAAAGAAAGAATGCTGCTACCTTTTTTCTAGGGATTGAGTAGAATCAGTGTATGATATATAACTGTTGATAATCCTTTTCTAAAACTGTCCAGAATTAATAGTAACATGGGAAGAAGATGCAGGCCTCTGACATATCCCTATGAAGATTGCCATTTGGGTTGTTTGGAAATTCATATTTGTGTCAGTCTTACTTGAAACTTTTTGAAACCTAAAGAGCTAAACATTAGCTTGCTATAGTTCTGAAGATTTCCCATACAATCCCTGCTTGCTGTATTAATTTAACAAAATAGTCCTGATATAATAAATACAAACTACCCACAGTTTCCTGCAAGGCTCACACCATTTATTATCAAATATGTCAAAGCCAGATAAGAAAAATAACTTTTAGGAGAAACTGCTACTAGAATCCCTGGAACTTGCAATTGGTCCCGAGGATACAAGATTTCTGGAACCGCGTTTCCTATTTGCAGGAAGATATCTATATGTAGTTCGAGGAACATATTTAGCGTCAGCCCCTGCTTTTACAGAGCCTACTAAAAAGATCCCTTTTTTTTATATTACAGAACTGAGCATTTTTAGAAGAAGTCTAGATGGGTTGTCTTTGATTGCTACAGTAGTGGTTTAGCACCCAGTGTGCAGTCAGTCATATCCAACTCTAACTGTTAGTAAATGTCACAGAAATGATTGGCTCAGAAACCCAACCTGTGGACATCCATCTCTGTCGTCCCACCAGGCAGCAAACCCTATTCCTCCTTGCTTCAGTAGTGGACAAATTCTGCTTGAAAGGAAAACGGAAGACTTTTTAATAAGGTTACACACTATTGGTCAACCTCCAGAGTCTCTAGGCCCCCACTTTCTTTTTTACTACCTGATATTGCACAGAAAATTGAGATGATGATTTATATGTTGCCAACTTTCCTGACATGGGTATTGCATCTAAGGTTTCTGCAAGACTCGGGCAAACTTAACAGGAGATTTCTCTCTCTTTTTCTTTAAAAGCCAGCTCCCTGCTTTCAAGTGCCTTCAAGCTGTCCAAAAAAGTGGACACCCACCTTTATCTCAATATCCTGAACCTTTTTGATGTTACAATGCTCCAACAAGAGCAGTAACCTACAAGAGCCATACAATGATTCAAGACTGATAAGGCTTGCCTGTATAACTAGCTAGATGACATTTCTTTCATTACACCCGAAAGGCTGACTGCGAATTTTCTGAGGCCTCATTAGGCAGGGCTGGAAGTGTTGCAACCATTTCCTGAGTTAAGAAAAGTTTCCATGCCTTTCAAGTCCTGAGATAAGATTAGTTATGAGTTATGTCTTCCTGAGTTATGTCCTTCAAGTTATCATTTCCTAAGATACGCCTTTAAAGTCTATATTTCCTGAGTTGAGATAAGCTATGCCTTATTAAGTTTCCATTTCCTGAGTTAAGTTAAGGTATGCCTTTTAAGTTTCATTTCCTGGCAAAACCCACCCTTTACAACCTCCTGCTGTGACGTAAGTGTACCAATAAAAGAAAAGCACGCAGATCCTTCTGGGCTCTCGCTTGCTGATTCAACCTGAAGAAACATGTTGTCCGTGTGTTTCCTATCTACCAAACGCGAGGTCCGTTGGCCTAGGCTAACGTACATCACTGGTCCGTCCAGCAGGCGCTGGACCCCGGGATTCTAATTCCCACAACTGGTGACCCCGACGTGATTCACTCTATGACGTGATTCACTCCACGGCGTGTTCTCTGTCTAGGGAAACGCTGCTCTGGCTCCTGTATTTACGCACCTGGCAAAGGCTTGATCAACGTAAGTAACGGCTCCTCACTTTTCAAAGTTTTGTCCAAGCATGTGGATGAACTTTCCTCTTTAGCCAGAAAGGCAAATTGTTTGCAAAAAGTTAACGGAACAACTGTCTATCCCCAGACCCTTCCTTTTAACCTGTGCCTACTACGGAAGACGTTCCAAAGCCGGCACAGCCAAAAAAAACCCCCCTCTTCGCTCTATCCTTCTCTCTCTCCTCCAAAACAGAAACAGGCAACCCTGTATTCTGTTCTGCAGAGTTTTGCAACTGCACTCAATGCTTCCGTTTCATCAAACTACCAAACAATAAATTTTCAGAACAATTTAGAGACATAAATTAACTCAAACTGCACTTCTCTGCAATGCGTTTTGAACAATTGGAATGTTTTGAAACTCTTTTGTAATCTGTTAAGTTTGAACCCTGTCAGACAATGTCTGGTGGTGCTTTGTGTTGATGTGTGTGTTTTGTTTTATATATGTTTAACTCCTAGAACGTTACGTTTGGACTTGGAATGGTGAGAAAAATAGGAGATGGTTAAAGGGCCCTATAAAAACCACATGTTTGGTTGGAATCATCTCATGATTTTCTCGCTTCTTGCAGGACAAGCCATATGTCTAAATAAATGTTGTTTTAATGGTATTTGTGTATATATGTCTGTCTGTGTTGTTTTGTGTTATTTCCAAGACTTGGAAAAGGGTCAAAACCCTCTTTGATAACAACAAACAAAAAGGCCTTAATTAAAAATAAAAAGTTTTGCTTGAAAAACATATGAAATGAAATATTTGTATATGGAATGGTGTAAGTAAACAGAATGGAAGTGAATGAGTTAATTTGCTGGTGTAAATGTGTGTGTTAGCCCTCACCCCTCCACCCATCCCACGCTGTGAAAGGAATAGTAACATTGTAGTTTTTATTGTTGTAACATGGGAACGCAATGGTATGAGTTTGCATGTGCAAAGTTTTATGGAAGAGGTATAAAAGAATTTATACATGTGACTGCATGTGAATTTTTTTGGTGGTGAGATTTTTGCAAAGTTTCTTTTTCTTCCCCCCCCTCCTGCCTCTTTCGTTTTTCGCTGGCTGTATTGTTTTAAGAGCAAAGGAAGGGCAGATAGAGGAGGGGGGGCAGCTGTCGTTTTAACTATTTTTTTTTTTCTTCCTCTGCTTAGAAGTCTGGGTTGAGGAAGGGGGGTGGATGTGAAATTTGATGCCCACTCTTGCAGTTTCAGCTTGCTATTTTTTTTACTCGAAAGAGGAGGCAGTAATTGTTGGGCAATTCTTTTGCAAATTTTTGAGTTTTAAATTGTTTAGTTAGACATATACATCCATCAACCAAAAGAAATGATTGAATTGTTTTGCTTAGATTTGTAAATGTTTTTCCTATTTCATGAAAATTTGTTTCATCTGAATGGAATTTGATTAAATTGGAACCACAAAAATACAATTTAATTGGCTTTTTGAAATACAAAATGATTCAAGTATCTATGGATTGCAAGTTGCCTTGGAAAAGATACAGTTACACTTTATCTTTATTTAGGGCATAAAATGTTGCAATCTTATTCTGTTCCAGTTTTTGTTATAAAAAAGAAATCAGGCAAATGGCGTTTCCTCCATGATTTACGTGCAGTGAATGCTGTTTTATAACCTATGGGAGCATTGCAATGCGGCCTCCCAAACCCAAATTTAATTCTAAAAGATTTTGACTTAATGATAATTGACTTAAAGGATTGTTTTTTGTTTTTGTTTTTTCATTCCTTTGTATCAACAGGATAAATATTTATTTGCTTTTACAGTGCCTGAGTTGAATAATTCTCAACCAACTCAGTGCTACCAATGGAAGGTTTTACCACAGGGCATGCTAAATAACCCTACAATGTGTCAGTTTTTTGTTTTCCATGTTTTGCAACCATATCGGGACCTTCATCCCTCCTTTTTGGTTTACCATTACATGGATGATATTTTGGTCGCAGCACCAGGCCCAAAGGGTACTGTTTTTGCAACTTTGCCAACCCTCACAACAATTTTGCAAAAAGGAGGTTTGCACATTGCTCCTGACAAGGTCCAAACCTCCCTTCCTTTTCAATATTTGGGCCATAAATTATTGGCCTCCCATGCTGCACCACTTTTTCCCTTTTTAAAATTACCACACCAACCAACTTTACTTCAATTACAGCAATATTTAGGTGCTATTAATTGGATTCGACCTTATATAGGTCTCACCACTTTTCAATTATCACCTCTTTTTCAGCCTTAACCAAAGGCAAACATCCTACAGATGTTATTCCACTGCAGGACAGTCATTTAAAAGTGATTCAATTGGTCAACCAAGCCCTACAAATTCAGTGGGTTGACCGAATGACCCCAAACATTCCCTTTTCTCTTTTATTGTGTAATACTATTTCTTTACCTACATGTGCTATTGTCCAAACTATTCCCTCCTTGCTGATTCTAGAATGGCTTCACCTCTCTCACACTCCTAGAAACACAATTGGTCAAAAACCTTTTCAATTTGCCTCTCTCATCTCTAAGGCTCGCCTTCGAGCAAAAGCCCTTGCAGGAATAGAATCTTCTGTCCTATATGTACCATGTTCTCTCACTACATGGGAAACCATCTATTCTAACTCTGAAGCCTTGCAGCTTGCTCTCACTGAGTGGCCTGGAAAGATATCCTGCCACCCTCCTGCTGATCCTCGCATTCAGCTCCTACAAAATATCTATGTTTCATGGGATACCCAATTACAACGCTTTCCCATCCCACATGCTGTCACACTCTTTGCAGATGGCAGTAAACAATTTGGTGCTTGTGCCTGGTATATTCATGACCAATGGCACACAAAAATAACGCCACCCCAACGGTCTGCTCAGCGTGCGGAACTAGCCGCTGCCATTCTAGCTTTTCAAACATTTTCCACTCAACCTATAAATCTCATTCTTGACAGTCTCTATGTCACTCAAATTGTCACCACTATTTTTCAATCATACCTCTCTCCATCCCTGGACCCTGATTTAACTTCTTTATTTTCCACCCTACAAACTGTAATATCCAACAGGAAACATCTTTACTTTGTCACACACATAAGAAGCCACCAACCTTTTTCTGGCTTCTTGCAAAAGGGAAATGATATTGCAGACGCTGCGGCCTCTGCTACCTGCCTCATGTCTCTTTCTCCTGTCTCCCCTTGGGACAGTCATGCTTATTTTCATCAAAATAAAAAAGCACTAATGAAACAATTTGGAATCACTATGGCTGAAGCTACAGCCATAATTCAACAATGCCCAACCTGTAGCTTACAGTCTAAAGGTATCCCACAGGGCGTTAACCCTAGAGGCACTGAAGCCTGTGATACCTGGCAAATGGATGTAACTCAATATCCTCCATTTGCCCCGTGGAAATATCTACATGTTACAGTAGATACGTTCTCCGGATTTATTTTGGCAACCCCACAAAAAGGGGAAGCTGCAAAACAAGTGATTAATCACTGTATTCGTACCTTTACAGTGCTGGGATGTCCAAAAATATTAAAAACAGACAATGGCCCAGCTTATGTCAGCTCACAATTTTCACAGTTTTGTCATCACTGGTCCATTGTCCACAAATTTGGAATTCCTTTCAATAGCCAAGGGCAGGCTATTGTTGAGCGAGCAAATCAAACTTTAAAAAATGCATTAGATCGTTATATGGGGTCCAAGGGCTTATGCCCCCCAAACCTCCCGGCACTGCAAAATGTGTTAAATGTTTGTCTGTATACTCTCAATTTTCTAAATCTCACTGGCACTCCTTCTTTGTCTGCTGCGTCTCGACACTTTATTAAACCTGTTGTCCCAACTTCAAGACCACTTGTATACTACAGGCAGCTCCCGGATCCAACTTGGAAAGGTCCAGCCGAACTCATCACCTGGGGAAGAGGCTACGCTGCAGTTCAACTACCTGACAGAGTTTTGTGGGTTCCTGCTCGTTGTATTCGCCCATATTTCATCACTCCACACAACCCACCAACTCCATCGGATGTGCCATCATTGCCTTTGTGAGTGCGGATGTACATGCTGTTATTGGTGTAACAACTGCATATTGCACCACCCATATTGTCCAGGGGTCCAACACTTTTGCATCAATCATGTGGACCCTGCTTTTGATGACACTCTTGACAAGTTCCTTCCCCATGATGTCCACACTGCACCTTCCCATGATGACAAAGCACCTGAGAATTCCTCTAAATTTTCATAAAGGCCTATATTGTGGTCCTGTTTTTTCTTTTCTTGATCTCAATACTACTGCCCTTTTTCATTGTTATGACCGAGGTCAATCCTTTTGTCCCTTTGTGTTTTCTCAGTATCCTAATCGTGGCATTCCTCTTCCACCATCTCCCTCTATTTCCCTCACCTATGCTCATTACCCTTGTCACATGACTCTTGCTATTCTTGTGACCCCTGAGACTACGGGGCGCTATTATGTGTCTGGATTTTCATCCTATGGTACTTATACTAACTCGCATCAGTGGCGAGCTATGCAAAACCTCCTTTGTCTCCTCGTTTACTTGCCTACAACTTTGTTCCTCATCCCCGCTCCTTCCTAGACCTGACCGCCCGTATTTTTACCTCACCTCACTTACAACACTTTCATTCCACAAAGCAACCTCGCTCACACCAACGCATCATTCATTCTCGACGACGGCGATCTCCTGATCCTAATCCTCATCGACCTCTCAACTACACATGGACTGTTCGTGACTTTGAAAATCAGGTATTATTCCAAATCTCCAAATACACAATATGGCCCTGGTTCCCTATCTTACATTTTGACTTTGCTGAAATGGGCACCGGGGTCAACAAATTTGCTTCAAAATTTCTCCAAACTAACAAATGGGACAAACAAGGTTCATGCACACCTTCTCCACTAGAAGCAACATGGTGGGACCTGTATTTTTGTCCCGAACCAAAGACACCTGAGGAAAAATATCAATGTGGCACTTTCTTGGATAAATACTGTGCCTCATGGTCTTGTGTTTCTACGGGCGCTATATCCTGGACTGCCCCTCGCTCAAATGATTATATCGCCATTACCCGTAGTAATGGCAAACCCCCTTCTTTTTCCTGCCCTTTTAATTTGCATTGTTGTGGTGAGCGGAAAAATCCAATGAACATTACATTCACATCCCAAGGAAAGACTTTGACTGCAGAGCAATGGGCTGTCGGATATTCTTGGGGTGGAAGAGAATGGAGCGATTCTGGAAACGACGGCGGAGTTTTTTCCATTCGTCTCACAATCCAGTCACCACATTCCCCTCCTATAGGTCCTAACAAAAGCATTCAACCTGTTTTTTTACAGTCCGTTGTACATAATATGCCTAATCCCTTGATTAACCTTGTCAATGCTTCTTCCTTTTTGCTAAAAAGTGCTGTTAATTCTTCATCACAAACCGACCACTGTTGGCTCTGTTTATCAGCCACTCCACCCTTTTATGACGCCGTTGGCTCTATTGAACCTATTAAAGGGCCAATTCCTCATCCCCGGTAACAACTCCATCTGGGCTTGCTTTACAGGTGCTACAGCCTGTGTATCAGGGGATGTCCTTATACAACAAAAAGCCTTTTGTATTCAGGTACGCTTAGTCCCTAGAATCACTTATTATTCCCCCTCTGATTTTGTTTCCCTTATGGAACCACCGGAATACCACCTACGTGTAAAACGTGAATTTGTTACAGCCCTAACCCTTTCAGTTCTTTTAGGATTAGGTGCTGCAGGAGCAGCTACTGGAGCTGCGGCTTTGGTTGTTAATCAACAACAAATACAAAAACTTAGTCTAGAAATAGATAATGATCTTTCCCGCATTGAGACTTCAATTTCTGCCCTTCAAACTTCTTTGTCGTCTCTTGCTGAAGTAGTTTTGCAGAATAGGCGTGCCCTCGACCTTTTATTTTTAAAGGAAGGTGGAACGTGTGTAGCCTTAAAAGAAGAATGTTGTTTTTATTCTGATCAATCTGGCATTGTGCGCGACTCTATGAATGAGTTACGCAAACGATTAAAAGACAGGGAACAGGAAAGGTTCTCCCAACAATCCTGGTATCAAAGCATGTTTAATTTCTCTCCCTGGATTACTACATTGCTTTCTGCTATTTTAGGACCTTGTATAATTTTGCTTATATTATGTATGATTGGCCCATGTGTTTTTTCACGCCTTTTGCAATTTCTCAAGGACCGATTAATTGGTCTGGATTCTAATCTTTCTAAAATTAATGTTATGCTTGCCTCAAACAATATATATGAACCCTTGAAACCCAAATTCCACCCCTTTGAAAAGGTTGCCCTACTGACACTGTCTGACACGGACTCCAACTGTTCCGATACTGAATCAGACTTAGCCATGGAGGCTCTTGCCCCCAAGCAAGAATCTCGTATTCTTATGGAGTTGCCCTTTTCTGTTTCGGAGGATGCAGATTATGGCCACGAGTAGGATGGAGATTGAACTTTAAAAAATAAAAACAGTGGAGATGTTGCAACCATTTCCTGAGTTAAGAAAAGTTTCCATGCCTTTCAAGTCCTGAGATAAGATTAGTTATGAGTTATGTCTTCCTGAGTTATTATGTCCTTCAAGTTATCATTTCCTAAGATACGCCTTTAAAGTCTATATTTCCTGAGTTGAGATAAGCTATGCCTTATTAAGTTTCCATTTCCTGAGTTAAGTTAAGGTATGCCTTTTAAGTTTCATTTCCTGGCAAAACCCACCCTTTACAACCTCCTGCTGTGACGTAAGTGTACCAATAAAAGAAAAGCACGCAGATCCTTCTGGGCTCTCGCTTGCTGATTCAACCTGAAGAAACATGTTGTCCGTGTGTTTCCTATCTACCAAACGCGAGGTCCGTTGGCCTAGGCTAACGTACATCACTGGTCCGTCCAGCAGGCGCTGGACCCCGGGATCTAATTCCCACATGGAAGAAAACAGAATTTCGCATGGAGAAGGTTTAAATCCTTGCAGCAATGAATCTAAATGCTAGATATCTGGTCACCAAGGCCTACATAACTAAAGCATCTTTAAAATATCTCCTTAAGAACAGACTTCCAAACCAGATATTTTTGCACAGTACTCTCAATGGATGATATTCTAGCTGATTGTTTTTAATCTTAATTTGACCTTCTGGTGTTTATTTGCTCCCCTCTGTCTCTCACCCAGTCCGGTATGAAAAGTCGTGTTGTGTCAGAAACTCCTTTCTGGTCTAATAATATGTTAAGCCAACAAAATGTCCATGAAAAAAAACACCCACAAGCAAACATAAACATGACACTTTCCTCTTGCTTATATCCCTAACAACTGGGTTGAGATATATTCTGCTTCTGCAGTTGGGGAAAACATATAAGCAACCACATGATTAGTAGTTACTGGTAGCCATATCTCGATAAATGGATCATGGGGAAAAACATCAAACTAGAAGTCAGCCCAGAATGTGATCAAGTTACTGGAGCAACTTCCCTAAACAAAATATGGACATTTCAGGCTACATAGCTGAAATAAAAAGCAAAATCAAATCAGTGGCAGCATGACAGGTATCCAACTGCAATGATGGGATTTTTCACTTTTTAAAAAATGTTGCCATCCCTGGCTAAGGTTTAAAGTGCTATTTTGACAGTTTTGCACCTTAAGGGATATTTTATTTTATTTGTCCCTGCCTCAATTGAGAGCAACTCTAGGTACTTCAACCATGTTAGAAAATCATGGATTATGCCTTTTTCACAGCAACTACCCTCTGTGTCAAAACTTTGATTGACTTACTCATGCCAATCTAATAATATCTTTCATCCATTTGCATCTATATAAAGTCAGGATTGCTGTTTTTGTAGTATTGGTGCAGTGTGCATCTCATTTTATTTGCTTGCACTGAACCACGTTTTCTGTTTTAATGTGCATTGCCTCAATTTACAGAGTTATTTCTGAAGCTTTTCACAGCGGTCTCTTTTATCTAAATCACAAGCCAATATGGCAACTTCACTGCACATTTGTCAAAGAATTATGAGTCAATGAAAAAATATAATTCTAATATTGATTGTAGGAGAATCACTGTTTGCATTTCTCTTTTGTGAAAATAGTCCATTTATTCCTAACTTCTGCTTCCTTAGCTGCCAAGCCTGCTTTGAAGTTTTTGGTGAAGGACTTGTGAGAAGTATTTTAATGTTCAAGAAGTCCAATCTTTTTCTATATTCTTAGTATACTCTCAAGGAATCTTAAAAGTTTATTGTGCCTCATTCAACAAAAACCAATTTACACAGAAGAGGAATAAAGACAATGCCTATAATTTCATGAATTGATATGGCTGATATGATGTTGGTTACAGTGTTACCTTGGCACTTAACTGCTTTAAAACTCATCAAATTTGGTACTCAATGCATTTTGACATGAAAATTTTGTCCTGGTACTCACAGTTTGTTTGGTACTCAACGCACAAGCTAGAACGTTTCGGTGTCAGCTGCCTTGTGACTCACTACATTATTCCTTATGGGAAAAAATTGTTTGGTACTCATCGTTTTTGGTGCCGATTGTGCCTCCCAGAACCAATTAGCGATGAGTACCGAGGTACCACTGTATAATGATTGACTTTGATTATACTGGCTATCTTCCAGTCATCCATTATACTATTTGCATAATCCTGAAAAATGTAAACAATATTCATATATTATGTTGCCATTACTTTTTTAACTATTTAACAAAATTAAAATGTTCCAATTTCTTCAGTATCTTTTTGATGTCAAATATAAACGTTTTTAACCTTCTTGGCAACCGTTCATTTACAAATACATACTACTATTTTTTTCATTCTCATCATGTTTCTACTTTGTTTGCTAATCCTCAAATTATCCAGTAGGTTCTGGGCATCATCTAAAATTAAGTTACTCTCCTCTGGTTAAGGCCATGTTATACTGCCTCTCCTACTTGGTTTTTGTTAAAAGTCAAGCTTTTTATTAAAAGACCATTTGTCCCCAAAAATTTTTTGCCTTGAAGCTCTGATGTGAATGCAATGGCACTAGTACAACTAATATCCTGTCTCTCCAGTTTTCGTCTGAGCTATGTATTTCAGTAGAATTTTCTTATTGAGCATTCATGTGATTAACAGTGCTCACAATGCTCTGGGCTGACAGCAAGAGGGCATTGCATGCACTATTCAGTAGCAACTCTTTATTTTTTTGACATACATAAATTTAAAACATTAAAATATCAGACCTTCACATTAGAACATGTCTCCTTGGGCAAAATCTGCGAGCAGCAACGAAAACCAGAATTTGAACCTGCTCTCTGCTTGTTTGCCTTCTATCAGCTCCTGACTCAAGGCATGGCGCATTGAATTAAACAAGATTTAAGACAAAAGAATTGGGGGATTATGCCAACTTACCATCTTTGGATAGGAGATTGGAGAGACGGTATATGTGCAACTACAGAGGAGAGAGATCATCTCACCCCTTTCAGTCTAGTTCAAAGTTGGCTTCAGGATAAAGTCTACCGTGGTTGCATTCTCAGATAACCTCCTCAGGTAACAGTTAACACATAACTGTTAACCCTGCTTAGTTTATAGAAGCTTTTTATACCACCGGATGTTCTCCTAGACTGGGCTGAAATTTGAGGAATTATAGTGATTCTACGTCTACTTTGACAGCTACACGATGGGATGCCACCAGTCACTATTCTGTTCCTAATGCTATTTCAAATCAAATGAGGGGGATGATCATTAGGAATTTGGTGCCAGGCATCTCAATATGCTGATGACACTTGACTCAGCTGCTCCATAATGGCTGTGGAACTTGTACAGTTTTTTTGCCACAATATGGATGCAGTTATGAGTCATAATAACTGATGACTGAATCTTGACAGAGATGTTGCACATGTGCACTTACCAGACAGGGGAACAGAGGAGCATCCTGGACTAAGTGGAGTCACACTCGCTTGTATATTGGTTGGGCATGCTCTCTTTGATTCTTAGCAGGACTGCGAGTTCTGTGACTAAGAGTGGTTACTGCCAGTTTTAACTGAGTATCTTCTATGGGCTTTATAGGACAAGGATAGCCTGGTTTTTGATGTTTGCCCATCATTTATCTTACATTTGGACTACTATAATCCACACCGTATGGAGCTATCCTGGGGCTTAAAGCTGCAGTTGGTGCCAGATGTGGCAGCCAGGTGGGACACCAGCCATGCTCATGTTACATCTTCCTTGAAGAAACTGCCAATTAGCTGTTGAGTAAGATAGAAGGATTTGTTCTTGATTCAAAGCTTTGAAACAACAGGAGACCAGGATACTTCACATATTGCTTTCATCATTAAAGATTTGGTTGATCACTGAAATCATCAGGGAAGATGCACCAGTATTGACAAACCACCATCTTGTGGGGTACTCACAAGACAGGCCTTCCCTGGGATGGCATCACCATCAGATGTTACTTGATCTCTAAATAATATATATAAAATAATATATAAGGCGGATCCAATTCTGTATAGGCTCCAAATTTATACAGAATTGTTTTAAATTGTCTAAGGCAGGCTCCCAAAGGTATAAGCTTCAAAACAACTAACATTTTACAGGGGTCAGCTATTTTATATATACACATATACACTCAACTGCTATTTTTAGAAACTTTGCTTTCCCATCGGAATAATGTTCAAAAAGCATAAGAAATGCATACTGCTACTTTTTCATGGCTTTCGAAAATCAGATTTTCTGCTACTAGATGCAGAAGCTGTTTTGCTCCCTAAGTCTCCCCCATTTTGGTTCATCAAAGGAAAACGAAAGTATCTTGCTGTGCAAAGTACTCCAGGGAGACATTTAAAAAACCTTCTCTTCTAACACTTTTAAAGGTTATTAAAAGTGTGAAGAAAATACTCCCATCAGTGTTTCAGTCGAAGCTTGTTTTGCAGCAGGCAAGATCAAAATCAAAACATTTCCCTTTTAAAGAGATTTCAATCCTAGATGTTGTTTGTGCTAATTATTTCTTGCAACATCCTGCAGAATAGATGAAACCACAGTCATTGGATTGTTTCAAGATTCCAGTTATATTAAATCAAACTCCCGTAATAGAAAAGGTTTCATACAGGAGTTGCACTACAAAGGAATAATGAAAACTGCATTTAGAAATATCAATAACAGTCAAGAGTGGAGAAGCACAATAATTGGATGAGCATGAATCAATCTATGTCTGTGAAAAAATGTCTAGTATCACCTCTTCATTGCAGCAGTAAGCAATCTAAGGCCCTGCAGATATTTTGAACAACAGCCCTCATATACTTGGAATGGTGGCCATAATAGTTGGGCCTGATGGGAATTGGAGTCCAACTGATTGCCTAATCCTGCCTTGGAGAACTTGTCTACGTCAAATGTCTCTTTGTTTCTTCCTTCCTTAATTTGTCTTCCCATCCTCTTCTGTTATGGTTGTTTCCTCTCTATAACATAGCTAGCAAGCTTCACAGGGCAGGGATATATCCTGCACACTGATGGTAAAATACTAATCGCAGAAACAAAAACATCTTAAATATCTTACATGACCCCATGGCTCTTATTGCTAGTGAGTCTTGTTTCAAACAACCAAATACTTCAACTACTTCCAAGAAAAGCAGTACTTTTCTTCTGTTTTGGAGAAAAAAACAATTGTCCACACTGACTGGCCTCTTGCCTCCAGAAAATATTGTACAAACCACTTTTCCTATGAAGAGTGAGCTGAGTTACCTCTCTCTCAATGCTTTGCCAAACCAAACAAGACCTTTCCCTGTGGAATAAAGATGCCCCGGAGGCATCTTTTTTCTGCCTTATCCTCATGATGTTGCCTCTAACTCTAACTCTAACTCATTCTCAACTCATGAATGAAACAGATTAAACTCATCATCTGACTTCAGATAGTATTTTCTCCCTTCTTCCAATTCCTTCCAAGGGCAGCCTTGGGATGTATAAAATTTGTTTTGTTTTGCTACCAATTACTTTAGAGGGAAGTCAACTGACTGCTGTAACTTTAAAGAGAAGCAATAGAAGCAGGGTGTGGATCAGCAATTTCATGCTGATACAGTTTTCAACCAGCTAAAAGACGGGTGGAAAGCACTTGAATTGAATAGTGGGAAAAGATCCAATGGATAATTTGGCGGGGCTCAGCTGCTATTGTTACAACTAAAAGGTTGCAAAGCAATAGGCATATTTTCAGATTTATCAAAACTCATTAGAAGAAGCGAAGCTTTAAGAAAACAAAAGAAGGAACACTGTTGAAAATTATTTAGAATTCTTGCAAATTTGTGTTTTTTACTGTGCTCATCAGGCCTTCCCCTTTTGGTTAACCAGGAATTCCAAAATAGCAGTGCCTACACTCCTATGTAGAAAATTTGCATAGAGAAAGACGCCAGACAATAAGGAAGATATTTTTCCCCAAAAGTCCCTCCCTATTTTTCTGTATTTTTAACTTAAACAGAGTTATACATTGGAGATTGTACATGAAACAATTTTAATTTTTGCAAGACAAATATTATCGTATGCTTTGCTATACCCACTCATCCTTTTCACAATCATTCATCTTTCATAAATTTGTACTATGTCCCTTTCCTTGCAGTGAACTCCCATGTATCCCACCTCTGAGCTCAGCGGGGTTTATACCCAGTAACTAACTAAAAAAAAAAAAGCATTTTCAGCCTGGAGTGTAGGTCCATTTTCAACCAATAAATGTTTTGCTATCAATGCCCTCACTGGCAACGCGCTCAGAAACAGTACACTCTTGAGTCCAGGACATGGTGTCCTTCTAAAATGACTCTGTACTTCTGAGAGTCTTAAAAATCAATTTGTTGCTTAGACAACCTAGCTTTACATATTTTTTTCTTCCAGCTGTAAACAGTAAGAAGGAAATTTAGATTAAAACCCATTATTGGGAACAGAAAATCCTTATCCCAGCAGAATTATTATTTTTTTACTTCTTTTCCCTCCCCTTTAGATGACAGGATTAAAAGCTTATATCCAAAACTGATTACACCAAAATTTCATATAAAACCACAACACAAACATTTTTATGACAGTGATTTATTTCTCAGAATATTGTTTTACTGTTTTTGAACAAGTAGTAGTATTTTCACTGTCTGTTTTATGTTTCACAAAACTGGCTGACATGATGATTCCCCAATAACGACAGCAATATGCACTTCCCCTTTTCATGTAAACTAAGCAAACATGGACCTCTTTTCATCAAGTTGTTCAAATAAATATGTCACATTTGAGGTGTTTCTAAACCACCGAAATTATGGTGCATAGGCTTTTGATATCAAAAACCCACTCATGGACTTCAACCTAATTTCACTCTCCCTGTTCATCGTAAATACCGAAATCTTTATTTCATGGAAGTCTTTAGGGCAGTGATGGTGAACCTTTTAGAGACCGAGTGCCCAAACTGCAACCCAAAACCCACTTATTTATTGCTGGGTGCCAGGCGGGCGTGGCCCACTGGGTGGGCGTGGCTGTGGTGGTCATGGCAAACTGGGTGGGTGTGGCCAAGGTGGGCATGGTCACCTCGATGTTGCTCATGGGGAGGGACGCCTGTGGGGGCCGGGCAGGGTTGGGGGAGATCCAGGGGTCTCTGGCAGGTGGGGCAGTGGGCAGGAGGCTCGTCCTGCAGGGTGAGGCAAGGTGAGGCGAGGCAGGGCGGGGGTGCCATTGTCCCAGGGCAAGGCGAGGCAGGGGCCGGGGCGGCTGCTGCCTGACTGACACCATCGGCTCCCGCACGCAGAGGCCAGCGAGCACATGGGGGCCGACAGTGTCTGTCAGCAGCCACAGCCTGCCGGCCCCTCGACCAGCACACTTTGGGACTCTGCAGCCCGCCGCCAGCAGTTCAGAGAAGCCGCCTCTGAGCTGGACGGCCGGCCGACAGCTGAGGAGGCGATGCAGTGGGTCGTGCCTGGGAAAAGGAGAGCATGTGAGGCCAGGAGGGATGGGACGGGGAGAGGGAAACCAGCCGTGCTGGGATGCATCCGGCCACGTGGGACCTCGGCAAGTTAGCAGGCGGCTGGTTGAAGAGGGACGATTGCCATCTCTGGGGCATGGCATGCGTGCCCACAGAGAGGGCTCTGAGTGCCGCCTCTGGCACGCATGCCATAGGTTCGCCACCACTGCTTTAGGGAAAAGCGCAGATTTGAAAATGGATGGGAATTTTCATCAGAAACAGGCAAGAGGTTATTGTAAAAAAGCAAGGTATTTTGTTGTTGATCTCTGAGGAAGAAGATTTCTCTATAATACTATCAGTTCCAGATAAAAAGGCATTAGTGAAGTAATAAAACAAGCTTAACTTTTTATTGCTTGTAGTAAGTCTCAGAATGGGAAACTACAAACTTAAAGACACCCAGACCTTTTACATAATGACAATACCTGTGCTACATAATAAGGGCAATCAAATTTGACATTTAGAAAATACACTGCTTCTTGAAAGTGTTTTAATGTAGGGGTTACGTATTCCCTGAAGAAATACGTATGTAGTCTACAAATGTAAAGAAATTACATCAACTTTTTTTTTTTTTTTGCATAACTTGCATTGCGAGACAAAATTGCAAACAGTAAAAGTCCCTTATATCACAATGGGATTGTATTACAGTATGTTTATCAGCATTACCTGCATTACTAAAGTTCTAAACTATCAGGTAGGTAGTTGTATTAGTCAGCTGCAGAAAATTTATCAGATATGTGAAATGTTATCTGGGCCCAGATCAAGCAGTTCAACTTGGTTACACGTGACTTCCTGGTTTATCATTCCAAAACTTAACAGAAAGATTCTGGTGTGAACAGAAGTGCAATGCACGTTGAAAAAAAGGAAGAGCTTCCAATTGTGCAGTTGTGGCTACATCCTGCTTCTTTTGACCTGCAGATATCTTGGACTGCATTTTAAAAATAAAGTTGGATTTCGTTGCATCTTTTATGGCTGGGGATGTCACATTTGGAATTCTGAGAGCATATTACAGAAAATTTATGCCATGATGGGTCTGGCAAATCACAAAATATCCATCTATCCGAAGGCAAATGTGTGATGTTGCATCCCATCATCCTTCCTTTCTCCCAAGATCTTCTTTACCTTTTTTTTGGTTTGTTTGTTTCTGTTTTTCTAGGCAGGTAAACACATTTCCAAGCTGAGCCCTGGGTTCTGGCAGTCTATAATTTTAATGGTCTAAAAATATGTCCTGGGTGTATATGGAACCCAGAATCTTCGTTAATGTAAATCTTATGTTAGACGGTGGCATTCTGAATACAGCAGCCTCACTTTTCATTTAATTTCAAAGATCTTCATTTAATTTAAAAGAGTAACATGTTTAATTTTATTTTAATAATAAAATAAAATTATGGGGAACATGAAACGTAGCATGCACCAAAGAAGGCATCTATTATGCACTTGGTAGTTTTAGGGTGACTACAACTGGGATCTAGACTTCAGTGTAATCATCACAGTTTTTATATTTCACATTTCATTTCCATCTGATCTCACTATAATTTTTATTGCTCAACATTTCAAATGTATAGAGAGTTAAGGAGGATGACCTTGACAGAAATATGCAACAACTGTTATCTAGGCAAACATTCTTTATGCCCTGAGAAAGCAGATAATATTTTGAAGTGGCCACTTATATCCCAGTGATTCAATGGATTATAAGAAGGGAGAGAGTATATAGCACAATCAGACTTGCCGGATTCTTGTATAATAGCCAACATAAACAAAAGTAGTTTTAGAACGACTTGTGGAATTGATTTCCTGGTCTGGTCTACCTAGCGAGGCTGACAATATGCTTGTTGTCTGTCAGACCTTAAAGATAGGGTACTGCAAGAATTCCTGGAATATTATTATTGTAGGGTAGAAAAACAGCGATCTGAAAGCCTGCCAGAGTTCCCTTTTGCTGCCTCTTATACTAAACAAACTCAAGGGGATTATTTTGACTTTCTTTCTCATGTTTGCTTCAATCTCTGTACTGTGTAATCACTTCTCCTAATCCTTCCTTAGAATGGAGACTTCCTACATAATACAGTAATATATGTATATGTGTATTTTGATTATGGATTACACTACCCTAGGGGTAAGAAATGCAATAAGGAATTAATGATAGGCAAGAGTATTGGCTACTAATTTTTAACAGTGCTGGGAATTCTGGGAGTTAAAGTCCATTCATCATAAAGTTGCCAAGCTGAGAAACACTGGTTCGAACCAATAATGGAAGATTTCATTATGAGGTGCCACTACGGTAACACCACCAGAACTTTTGTTATTTGGAAAGCTTCTGCTTGGGCCCTGCAAAAACAAAAGATGCAAGCTCTCTCTTAATACTCAATCCATGTCTGTCTAATGTCCTAAGACACGGAGGAAGGCAACACTGAGTAACATCTATTTTATAGTGTTTTTAAGGAAAATGTATCAAGATAAAAACAGGCCGCTCTACTGACATAAACCAATTTAACTAATAGAAGAGCTTTGAGAAATTATTTTAAAAGGCACCTCTCAGTGAAAATGCAGGCTTCTACATGATGCACCCAAAACGACAATAAACATATTGTATAGAAAAGTGAAAGCATTTTCTCAGTCTTGAACATTGTGCCTACCAGCAAGAAGGGACAATGCAATATGGAAGGCATTTGTTTCTTAGTTAGAATTAATTAGCTCTCTGGGGTTATTAAATGACCTTGTTGGCCTGATGCTAATAAAACCAGAAGCTGTAAATTTGAGTGAGAGTAATTACAGTCACTATGTTTAAAACTGTTCAAAATTAATATTGAAGAACCATATTACTATAGAATGGATTAATGATAATATTAAGACAACCATTTTATACAGTTGGAGGGAAAGAGAAAATATATCTCAGTATTCTGAACAAAAATGAAAAAGCTTCAGCATATGAAGCTTGTGTTTTCTGAACTTAAGGACGAAACTACTGCTGAAGCTTCAGAACTCTGGTAAGTAAGCATCCAGGTCTAAGTACATATATTTCTTAATTCTTTCAAAAGAAAAACAATGTAGCAGTTCCTTTGATTGGACCCGAAAGTCTTATGGTATGCTACTGGGTGATAAACATAAGGTAAAGGTAAAGGTTTCCCTGTCCAATTGTGTCTTACTCTAGGGTGCAGTGCTCATCTCCGTTTCTCGGGCAAGGAACCCAGCATTGTCCGAAGTCATGTGGCCAGCATGGCTATATGCCAAAGGCACACAGAACACAGTTACTTTCCCACGGAAGTGGTACCTATTTATCTACTCACATTTGCATGCTTTTGAACTGCTAGGTAGGCAGAAGCTGGGGAAAGGAACGGGAGCTCACCCTGTTGTGCGATGCTCGGGTCTCGAACCCAAGCTGTCAGCTTTCCAGTTGACAAGCTCAGCATCTTTTACCTCTGAGCCATCATGCCCTGATAAACATATGTCTAATGGAACTTGAATAAGCAAAGAAAACTGCCATATTCTATGCTTTTACCTTTACAATAAGATATAAAATGCTGCTCAATGGCCTTAGTTGCCTTTCTTCAACAAGGCCTCTATTTGAAGTCTCAGAGCTATCAAAATGATGTCAAATGTGTCCTGATGCCATTTGTGTGATGATGTCTTGACACAAATGACAACAGTTGCTTGTCCTCCCCCATGGACATCTATGGGTCAGTTGCTGACATCTAAAACAGGCCATTCAAATCTCTTGAGCATTCAGGAACTATAGCAAACAAATTGTTCACCCTAGCAATAAATGACGTACTCTTCATCTTATTGAGCTGGAAACTGCTCCCACTTACCCAGATTCTTTTATTATGTGTAGCCAAGCCTGATCTTTCTGTTGAAGTAAAATAAGTACATTAAATCGAGTGCAAGTGTTTTTATGTCTTCTTTTAAGGATATAAATGCTGCCTTTCAAAACAGAAGTTTTCCCAAGGTAAAGTACTCAGTGCCTCAACCAGGCAGTTACTGCACAACTAAAACCACCTTAACTCTAACTGAGGCGGGAATGATGGAGTGACATCAGTGTCAAGTTACATCAATTGCTACATCCAAATAGAAGAAATTCTTGGCACCTAAAACATTGAGACTAAATCAAATGATCCATACAACCAGGAATAAAATGTTACAATTCTCTCTTTTAGCAGGAAGAAAGTAGGAAAGTCTTATTTGCTATACCCGTAGTGTGGTAATTGTGGCGGGGTCTCGGAGGCGTCCATCTTCATCTTTGAGATTATAGCCCTCTGGTCTTTTATCTCGTTCACTGACTTTCCATAGTTTCACAGTTTTATCTGGAAGAAAATCAGAATGCTTCATTGATTTACTGAATGATTATGCATTTTGTGACAGTTAGGATTTATTGTTACTTATCACTTGCACAGTTCATCAACAGTGACCTTTTTAGTTATTTTATCACTGCTACCATCTTCTATATGGGAGAACGCAGATGAAGAGTCTTAAGAGAACCAATGACTATGGGAAAATGAGAAATGTGTAACTGAATCTTTGTCAATTGCAGTATTTTTTTAAAGTTGGCAACTTTATGATATATGAACTCCAATCCCCAGAATTCCAAGCCAGTATGCTGGAGGAAATTCTAGGAATTGAAGCCCAGATATCTTAAAGTTACCAAATTTGAGATACACTGATCTATTGGATCACATTAATTAAGCAATCTGTTAAGAGGCAGAAGCCCAGAGACCTCTTCAAGTAGCTTCAGCAGTCTTCTTGCTCAGACAAAGAATGTGTTTTTACAGCAGCAGACACAAATAGTAGGAACTTCCAAGGATATATACGAGAAGTGATATTTTTAATGTATTAAAAATGATCTAGAGTTAAGATCGAATAGAGTGGTGATTATATTTGCAAATTGCACTATAATTTAGCTTGGTTAAAGAACAGTAAGAGACTCTCTCCAAACTAAGATAATGCATGATCTTCAGATTCTGTGGCATTCATGTCCTATTTACAGAACATACTGAACATACAGATGAAGAAAAGGGGAAGTGTGGCCATTGAGTTGTATATATCCCTTGACGACTTCTTAGCCTTCCAGAGTCCTTCTGAAGCCCCCTCCAGTTATATCTGACATTTGATTAAAAAAAAAAATCATGGCCTGCTTTCTCCTTCCATCTCATTTCTGAAAATTTCAAATCAAGACTGTAAATGCAGGTCTGCATGAACAAGAGTTCTGATTACAAAATGGGTGCTAAAACTGAGCACCCTGTACGTTGGATATGTCAAGCTAAATTAATTTTACTTTGGTCTAAGAGGAGGAAACAATTTAGACTGAAAGCCAGCACACACAATACTCCATAAAAGCAATTTTGAGTTACATGAGGTCTAACTGCTCTAGCTAAGCTTTGATTGCAACGTATTACACTACAAGTACAAAGGGTAGCAATGTATGCATGAAAAAGGAACCCAATCGCGCTGGCAATTTACTCAAAAGTCAGTTTCAACCCTAGTGATAGGAATAAAAACTGACATTTTATCATTGACTGTGAATCCATGTTAAATTCCACAATTGCCAGCTTGCCTGGCAGGTGAATATTTCCATTGGCTTCATCATTTTGCTGTCATTCTGTTTACTGTGTGCCACAAAGTCCTGTAGGAAAAAGAGCCTCAGAAACATGCGGCTTTTATTCTGAATAATGGTGTTTTCATTTCCCCCTCCTGGTGGGCATTCTATCAGCAGTTTGTCATTGTTCCCACAAGTTTTAAGGACAATCTTATTCATCTTCATTTCTCCTATCCCCATTTTTCACTTAAGGATTGCAGTTGACTCCCATAGATTCCATTGTATTAACTTATCCTGATAAAAGTTAAATTTTCACGTACTGTGTTTTTGGAAAAGAATATTAAAGAACATTTACTGATAGCAGTAATGTCTGAGCTATTTGGAGGTCTTCCCAGCATATGAAAACACTTTCTGGAACTGCAAACTAATTCTCCTATGAATTAAAAAAAAAACTATTTAAAAACTCAATTAACAGAACATTAGGCTATATAATTAATCTTCATTGTGTTTCAGTGAGTCTTCCCCTCAAATGAGTTTAATAACTCTCAGAATTTTATTACAATGATCAATAGGGTAAATTCTCCAACACAGAGTAAGTTGACGATGAAAGATAATTAGACCCCTTTCCTCTGTAGTAATTAAGTCACATTCATCTTAAAGCACCATCCATCCTGATAACAACACTGGATCCTAGTGACAGTTATGTGAACATAATCTAAGATAATGTTTAGGAAATGAAAACTGAAAGAAGACCTACACAAATACATATATACACAAAATAGGAGATAATTCTGCCATGGTCTTTCCAGCACAATCAAGAGATTAAAAAACCCTTACTAAGTTTTCAGCCACTGCATTAGGTATATTAAACCTGATACAATTTGAAGCTGAATCAAGACAAAATTAGAGTGTGCAAGTGATTTTCTTACATTAGAGCAGGGGTGTCAAACTCGCAATGTCATGTGATGTGTCTCGACGTATCCCGGCTTTTTTGCCATTGCCAGCAATGGGGTGGGCGCGGTTTGGCTGTGATGCATCTGGCCCATGGGCCGGCAGTTTGACACCCCTGCATTAGAGTTATCAAAGATAAGTTGTCTCCAATCACTGTACTTGTAATAAATTGACCACAAGAAGGCTGAGAATAGAGAAGCCAGAAAGATTCATATTTAGGAACAAATTGATCAGCATTTTTCTGCTGTTTGAAGATTTTTTTTTCACCAGGTTATTGGCAAGCCCGTGTTTTTCCATTTTACCCTATAATAAAACCACACCCACATTTTAAAACCAACATTATTTGTCTTATCTTACAGAGTTCTCTATTGTTAATCAGACCCACTTTATTAGGTTTTTTTTATTAGATGCTCAGTAGACAATGTAGAGTTTTTAGAGGAATCTGTGCAATTTAGTTACCATTAAAATTAACAAGAATCCTTGTTTTGAAATTGACAATGAAATGAATACATGTCACAAGATAACGCTAGGAAATGGCATACTCAAAATTTGGTTCCTTGTAATTAGAAGAATATGCTATAAATTAAAATCTTCTGAAAAATCATTATTTTTCTTTTATTGCCCAAGGTAACATTTTAAAGATCTCTTCTCCTCATGAGTCTTTCTAGTTGAGAAAATATCCATATTTTATCGCCAGATCCATACTGGAATCCAGCATCAATGACATAACCACTCAATCTCATATAATGAGCAATGAAGTAGAAGTCCTAGTTTTGTTGCACAAAGAATTTATATATGCATGTGTACCTATATGTTTGTGTCTTTTTGCACATACAAACTCCCATATTAGGAGGAAAGACAGAAACTACTGAAGTAACCAACCAACTAATTAATTAAAGGGGGTAAAATTAAAAGTCTTGGTCCATTTGGCTTAAGATAGCTTGCATTTCCTTTTCTCGTCCTTCAAGCAATGTTAAATGGAATTTAATGTTTGGAACCTTTTTAAAAGCTTCCACCACATGCTTTATTATTATTTTATATAGACTTACAACTTTGGATTCAATGCTTGGTCAGAAAGATACTACTTTTCTGCAACTTATCAATCATATGTATTTTCTCCTGGGATTGCTCAATGGCTGTTTCCAAAGCATCTTATTTCCTTCAGGTGCAAAGTGCTTCACAGCCCTTGTTTTCCCTTTTCATCTCAGATTATGTATTTTACTTTGCAATAAACACTTAAATGGTGTATATATATATTTTGCTGAAAAAATATATGTACTTGCCTAGGATACTACTGTAGATGACATGTATTTTGCATATTAAGTAGTGAATTAATACAATAAACTTAATTGTCAAGGAATGCATCATTTGGGGGGGGGGAGTCTTAATTCTATCTGATTTTGTTCCCTATCCACCACAAAGCCTAGATCATTTGCAAAATAGTAAGAACTTTCAAATTCAATGTTTGTTTACCGCAGTTTGACGTTGTGTTACTATATCTTCTCCAGCACTTAAGCGTTGCAGGATCCAAGTAGACAAGAATTCCTACTGTGCAGACAGACCTCTAGGCACATCTGTCTCAACTATCCTTCTTTGATAGTTGATCTCTGATCATAACCAGCATCAGATTTTATAGGGAACATGCAAATCAGCAACCAAGGAACATAAGTAGCATAAAATTCCCCCACACCCGCCCATATTTCAAAAAATAAGGCACTAAATTCGTAGGTACTAAATCCTGAACAAGAACAAGGGCTGCCAGAGGGAAGAGGGCATCGATTCATTCTACATAGCACCTGAAAGTAGGGCGAGAAGCAATAGGAAGCTGGTTAGAGGAAGATCAAACCTGGAAATGAGGAGGAATTTCCTGATAGAGAAAACTATTCAGCAGTGGAACAGCCTGGCTCCCGGAGGGAGAGAGCTGAAGAAAACAAGGTAGAAGAGACAATGCTGGGATAGGAGTTATAAGATATCTTGTTAGGCAGTGGACAGCCTAGGATAATGTTTTTCAGCCTCATTAGCAACTTTAAGATGTGTGGACTTCAATTCCCAGAATTGAAGCACCCACAATTCCAGGAGGCAAGCTATTCCACTGCTTAATAGTTCTCATGGTCAGGAAATTCCTCCTTATTTCCAGGTTGGATCTTCCTCTGACAAGCTATGGGTGCTATGGAAAATAAACTAATGCTCTCTTCCCTTTGGCAGCCCTTCAAGTATTGGAAGACTCCTATCAAGTCTCCCTCAGCCTTCTCTTCATGGTTAAGTAAACATACCTAGTTCCTTCTGCTGTTCTTCAGAGAATTTAGCCTCTAGACCCCTTATCATCTTTGTTGCTCTTCTCTGCACTCTTTCTAGGGTTACAGCATCTTTTTTACAGTGTGGTAACCAGAATTGTGGACATAGAGTTCTAAATGTGACCTCATCAGTGTAGGATAGAGCAGAACTATTACTATCGTTGATTCATCAATACTCCCTTGTTTCATTAATATGTGTAATCACAGAGCTGTATAAAGGCAGGAACTCAGTACTAATAAAAAAAAAACCTGACCATCTGTTGAGAAGTCCTTTTTACTCCCAAATACTGTATTTCTTAACTGCAGATATTCTCCTGAGCTAGCATTTCAGACTGGGCTAAGACTGGACAATGTTTTAACTTCCTGAAGTTATTTCCTGACACAGAATCCTTGGCCCCATGCAACTGAAGTTGGTATTGCAACAATTTAAAAATCCCTAACAAATCAGGATCTCCTGTAGTCCACTGCTCTGCCAGGACATTAAAGACTTGGGAGTAGAAATACTTTATCTTCCAAAAGTAACACCCTCAGGCATGACATAAATGTCAAATCAAGTAGCAAGAGCATGTATTCTTCCCTCTGAGCAGAACACCATGTTATGTGCAGGCAGTTTGAGAAATTTCAGCCTGCCAACTCAGTTCTCATCTACTACCCTGGCCTGGTGTTTTCCAGAAGGGTTGGGGCGATCTCTGATTCCAAGACTGTGGAATTACACTCAACACATCAGAAGATACCAGGCTGAGGAAGCCACCTGATGATATTGTTGTGAGGCTGTGTCTTTCTTTACCTTGTAAATGATCTGAGAAATACGCTTGGGACATTTTAAGACATATTACAGACAGGAAGAGAGAAAATTCAACATTAGGGATATCTCCACCATAATTGCTCTTATGTTGCTCTCTCTGGATCAAATAGAGCAATAAATACTTGTCCTGTAGAGAGATTACAAGTATGAATGATCACAACCTATCAAAGCAGGATATTTTGGCTGGAAAGCAAAAAGGTACCTGTTGTTATAACATACCATTGGTGGAGAGAAGGAAATAGGCTGCATTCTGCTGTGGGAGCCATCGTATTTTATTGATCTTTTCCTCTATCTCTAAGCTCTTCAGGTAATCGAACTCAGGTTCATGGCTCTGGAATGTGCTGTAAACATTATATTCTCCCCTGCGATGGGGCTGATTTTTGCTCTGCAGGAGTGGGAAAGAAACATAAAGAGATTCTTAGACGTGCCAGAGCTAGCAAATTTTCAATTGATTCTTTTGTTCTCTGAAGATTGTTAAAAGAGAGGAAAAATGTCTGATTACGGTGACAGATTGCAGTTTGGGTACCAAAGCAGAGCTATTTCTTGCACAATGCCTTCTCCTCCTGTGTCACTTTCTATGTTCACCAATGACAGGAAGCAGGAAGAGCATCTTTGTTTCATTTTGATTCAAGAATGCATCAAGGTCTCCCTATCACTCAACTTAAAGACAAATTGTCATGAAGCAACAATCACTCACTTCAAAGAACAAATCCAACTTGACTGGTGTGCAAAATTCTCTCCCACAGAAAGTACCCAGTTCTAATGTACAAACCAACCACACATTTAATATAATAAATAATTTCACACAGCAAGGTAAACTTAAATATCTGGAATACAGTTTCTAATAAAAGCGTTGGGGGGGGGGACCAATAAAAAATAATAAATGAAAGGACTGCAGAAGATATTAGCAAAATCCTTCTATATTTAGGCTAGTATTGGGCAATAAATGGAGGGGAATGGGAGATAATGTCACTAAAAACTGTCCATAATGTTTTTTACTCTCTAGCTGTTCTTTCTTATTTTGCACTTTGTATATGTTAAAGGCTTAAATAAATAACAGAGTTATAGAAATATAGTAGTAAAGTGAACCAAATGACTCATATCTGACTTTTTTTTTCAAAGGAGCAAGAACATGGTATTGAAGCACTTCTGAATGGTACTATCTGGCTATACTGAAATCAGAAAGCTGGTTTGTATCTGCAGAGCAGCACTTAAGGTAGAACTAAAACTCACAGTTTCTCATTTCTAGTCTAGCACCTTAACCACTACACCAATCAAAACATAATATTTACTAATATGGAAAAGGTTATTAAAATCTGCTTTATTTTATTTATATATTTAGTTTTTCTTATATGTTGGCATAGATCCAGAGCATCATTCAGGAGCACAATACACCCCATCAATAGAAACTATAACAAAGCTTGGTATATGATTGTTTCTTTATGTTATACCAGTTTGGGAAGAGTAGGGATCCTGCTAATTAAAAACAAACCAGACTTCAAAAGCATTACAACTAAAATTCTCCTTGTATTTAGGACATTTCAGCAGCAGAATGAAATCCTCTGCCAGTAATCATTGTTCCAAGATGCAAAAGGATTCAAGAAAATCCAACATTTGTAGGGTGTTCTTTAAGAAAGAAGCTGCCCGACTGATCTTAATGGCCTTTTTTTTGCAATTTTCTGTGTGCTGCGATAGAAGCAGGCTAAAGAGTGACACACAAAGATTAGGAAACAGCAGGAAACTTCTTTTAAAAGGATAAAAATGGGCATTTTTGAATTCACCAGCACTTACCTCCTGCTCACGTTGAAATATTACAACACGACCCCCCTTGTCCCCTGTCGCTAGTAATTCTCCTGTGTGGTTGAATTCTACTGTAGAGATAATGTCAGCTAAAAAGAAAGAGACAAAGGCAATTTAAGTTAACTGCAGACCAGCTTTGCACTGGCATCTCAGAACATCAGTGCCTACACAGTTAGAGGAAGAATGCTTGCTAAGCCTTTGCCTCCCTGGTATAATTTCTATGGAGCACTTAGATTTCCAATTACACTTGAATCTTGTTAAAGGGATTCATAAACATGATTACTGAAGAATACAGCTAGTCCCCTCGACTTTTAACAGTTCATTTATTGACTCTTCAAAGTTATGACACTGAAAAATGTGACTTATGACCGTTTTTCACACTTATGACCCTTGCAGCATCCCCATGGTCATATGATCAAAATTCAGACACATGTCAACTGACTCATATTTATAACGGTTGCAGTGTCCCGGGGGAGGGGGTCATGTGATCACCTTTTGTGACCTTCTGACAAGCAAAATCAATGGGGAAGCCAGATTCACTTTAACAACTATGTCACTAACTTAACAACTGCAATGATTCACTTAACAACGGTGGCATGAAAGGTCATAAAACGGGGCAAAACTCACTTAACAAGTGTCTCACTTAGCAACATACATTTTGAGCTCAATCATGGTCCTAAATTGAGGACTACCTGTATTGTGGCTTTAAACTCTATTCAAACACTGTTAGTATGACACACACACACACACCCCTTTCCCCGTTTCTGCTGATGCTGCCTACAGCCTTGGCAAAGGCCAAATAATTGGTTGGAGGAAGACACTGAGGTGGACAGCACTTTTCTTGACTGGCCAACAGCTTACTAACTGTTCTTCACTTAAAAAAGAAAAAAAAAATCAAGGCAGTATATATTTCTAGTGCTAGAAAGAAACATGCCGTCTTGGAATAATCATTTTGCTTGTTTTAAGATGCATAGGTTCAAGAGGATGAGTTGTGAACTTTTCTCACCTTAACTAATAATTACTGGAACAACTCAGGATCTGAAACAGCACCAGAGACTTGTATAATTATGTCACATAGGACAGCGTTCCCCAACGTTTCCAGCTTTGCAGACTGGCGGGGGGGGGGAGAAGAGAGGGAAAAGTTCTGTGCGAGCAGCCGGCAAGCACGCGTGCAGCTCTATTTTATGAGCGGCATGCACGCAGGCCTGCCGCTCACACAAATGGAGCATGCTTGCCCGCTGCTCGTGCAAGTGAGGATGTGCGTGCATGCACGCGTGCTCGCCAGCCATGTCCATGGCCTGGTTGCAACCCCCTTGCGGCCCACTAGTGGGCCGGACCCACAGGATGGGGATCCCTGACATAGGACACTTACAGTTTTGATTGGCGGGTGGAAGCCAAATTCTCTTTTCTAGCTCTTGAATTGCAATTGACAGAAATGTGATTCCACAGAAAGGGTCAGCATCTCTCATAATAATAGATTAATTTGTTTCTACTACAAATTGACTAGTAAGATTCAGTAACTCTTCCAGCACATATCCTATTCCCTGCCTCAAAACCATGAAACAATATGAGATGTTTCGCGACTCTTCTCATTTAGAGCATCAGGAAATAGCAACAGGTAACTAGAAACTTCGTAATATTAAACCCTTCTTTCTTTTCTCACTGTTTTCCATCACTTGGATCCACTCCAATAGAATCGGCTTTCAAAACATGCACTATCCTGTATAACTGACCTATTCATAACCACACACAGGACGTATACAGTATAGACATGCAATGTTTCAAATTAAATTCTATATTAATGGCACAACATGGACAGGAGCACATTACTTTTTTATTGCAACAGTGAACAAATAATCTCTCCTCTCTTTGGAGTAGCCTCTGGGTAGGTCTATCATTTTGCAGTGGGAAGAACATCATAGGTCAAAAGAAGAGTTGGCCTCATTAGGGACACTCTGATTTCGCAAAATAAATCACTTGAGGGACTAAAAGGAGTGCACGTTTGCCTTCCTTATTTGTCCTTCTCTCAATTCCTATTGCACCAATGCCCCCAATCTTAATGAAGGATAGACAAGAAAGCATCAGTCCTGGGAAAAAGTCCAGAACTGAGAAGAGAATGGAAGTTGATAAAACAAAGGAAGAAAAATCCTTTAGATGGAAAAGAAAGGCCAAACAAAGAGGTTTGATCTGGGATTTTCCAGATTTTGAATTATTATTGAAGTTCATATAAACCATCTAGCTACACAATCTTCAGAAAGTAAAGAAGTAGCACAATTACAAACACACTCATTCAGAAATTAAGTCTCATGGGTTATCTTGTATTTAAAGTTTCCCCAAATCCATGCATTCCATATTTTCTTATATTGACAATTCAATGATGCTGATGCTGATTTTTTAAAATTATGTTTTTGGACAACTCTTACCTAATACTTCTGTTTCTTATTTTCCCACACAGCAACAACCTGGTGAAGTTGGCTGAGCTGAGAGAGAGTGATTGGCCCAAAGTCAAGGAACTGGGTTTCATGCCTAAAATGGGACTAAACCTCACTCTCCTAGTTTCTAATCCAGCAGGTTCATCATTAAACAAAGCAGTTCCTCTTTTGCCAAATCAGTTCCCAGGTCATAGGTTCTAGAAATCCACATGGAGAGAAGTAAGCAGTGGGGTACCACAAGGTTCCGTCTTAGGTCCAGTACTCTTCAGTATCTTCATAAATGACTTAGATGAGGGAATTGAAGGGGAACTCATCAAATTTGCAGATGACACCAAACTGACAGGAGTAGCCAACACCCCAGAAGACAAACTCAGGATCCAAAAAGATCTAGACAAACTTGAACAATGGGCCCTATCCAACAAAATGAGTTTCAATGTGGAGAAAAGCAAAGTCTTACATTTAGGCAGGAAAAACCAAAGGTACAAATACAGATTGGGTGAGACCTGGCTTAAAAACAGTAACTGTGAGATGGACCTTGGAGTCCTAGTGGACGATCACTTGGCTATGAGCCAGCAGTGTGCAGCAGTAACCAAAAAAGCTAATACAATCCTGGGCTGTATAAACAGAGGCATAGAATCAAGATCACATGAAGTATTAGTACTGCTTTATAAAACCTTAGTAAGACCACACCTAGAATACTGCAGCCAATTTTGGTCACCATATCACAAAAAAGATGTTGAGAGTTTGGAAAAAATTCAGATAAGAGCAACTAAGATGATCAAAGGCCTGGAGACTAAAACATATGAAGAACGGCTGTGGGACTTGGGTTCGGCTAGTCTAAAGAAAAGAAGAAATAGGGGAGACATGATAGCAGTATTCCAGTATCTGAGGGGCTGCCATAAGGAAGAGGGGTGACAAACAATGGTTGGAAACTGAGCAAAGAGAGAAGCAACCTGGTATTAAGGAGAAATTCCTGACAGTGAGGACAATCAACCAGTGGCTTGCCTCCAGAAATCGTGGACGCTCCATCACTGGAGATTTTTAAGAAGAGACTAGACCAGGGGGCGATTTCATTTTTCAGGGGGGCGATGGAACGAAAAGGGGCGATGCGGGGGCGAAGGAACGAAAAGGGGGCGATATGGGGGCGATGGAGCAAGAAGTTTTGGGGACACTTTTGAGCCTTCCCCTGCGGTTCCGAGCCTCCTCCGCCATTTGCAGAGAGACAGAGAGAGGCACTTGCGCTTCCCTTCTCTCTCTCTCTCTCTCTCTCATGCAGACTTGCCCCCTCATAGGGCTCCTGATTGGCCCTGCGCCTGGGTGCCCCGCCCCCTGGGAGAAGCACGGCCAGGAAGTCCCTTTCCCTGGCTGGCCCCATCTGAGGTGCACATGGCCAGGGAGCCGTGCGGGGAAGCCCCGGGATCCCCGCTGGGAGTGGCCCACCAGAGCCTCAGCTGAGCAGGCCAGCCCTCCCGCAAACCGTGGCCCCGAGGGAGAGCAGCCCCTGCGATCCCCAGCCGGTGGGACCGTTGGCCCAGCTGGCCGGGAAGGCGCGCCGGAGTCCCGGCTGCTTTGTCGGCGAAGAATGTGAGGTGAGCAGAAGATGGGGGGGAGAGAGAGAAAGGGAGGGGGGAGGCATTTTCCAACCAGCAGCAGAAGAGCCCCGGCCGGACCCGTGGGAGCGCCTCCTCCTGGGGCCCGGCACTGGCTTCCTTGCCCTCCTCCTCCCCTTCTTCCTCCTGCTGCCCCCCAGGCGGCACTCCCAGCTGGGGTGGCGGCCGGCGGAGGTATTGCTCCCTGGGCCGTCTCCAGGCCACTCCCTGGGCAGCCGAGCCGGCCACGCGTCTCCCCGGGCCGGTCCGTGGTGCCCTGGGCGCCTTTCAGCGCCTTCTGCTGCCTCCTGCCCCCCTCCCTGCCCCTTCAGCGCCGTCTGCCTTTCGTTCTCTCTCTCTCTTTCCTCACCTGGAGAGAGAGAGGGGGGAGGGAGAGGAAAGAGAGAAAGAGAGGGAGAGGGGAAAGAGAAAAAGAGAGAGGAAAGAGAGAGAAAGTGCAAGTGCCTCTCTCTCTCACACACACACACACACACTGAGTGGGGGAAGAGCACTGGCAGACCAAGGGCAGAAAGAGGGAGATGGAGGGAGGGAGAGAGAGACAGACCCTTTTGACATCTAAAATGAAGATAACACTGCATATATCCTTTTTAAGGTAAAAAAGGATATATGCAGTGTTATCTTCATTTTAGATGTCAAAAGGGTTTTGTGGCTCCTAGTGTTTTCTTTTCGGTGGGAAACGGGTCCAAGTGGCTCTTTGAGTGTTTTGGGTTGCCTACCCCTGCTCTACCCATACAGTGGCGCACCATTGGCCAGAATGGGCAGTGATGGTATCGATATGTCCTGATGACAATTTTAAAGAAAACAAAAAAAAAGTGTTTGCATAAATTGAAGAATTATTTCCTATGTTGTGATTGAGAGGTTATGTTGGGGGAGGGGGGCGATGACAACTTCCGCATTGGCTCAAGGGGGCGATTCGTTCAATAAGGTTAAGAACCACTGGACTAGACAATCACCTGTCTGAGATGGTATAGGTTCTCCTGCTTGAGCAGTGGGCTGGACTAGAAGACCTCCAAGGTCCCTTCCAGCTCTATCCTATCCTATCCTATCCTATCCTATCCTATCCTATCCTATTCTACTCTACTCTACTCTATTCTATTAATAGCTATTGCTATTATTTAGTACTGACTCATCTTTGCAACTTAAAATATAATGCAATATATTATACAACTAAAAGAAAAACAAAGACTCTGATGCAGAGAAATTACAAATAATGTGTTTTTAAAAAGCAGCATGGAAAAGGGTTTGCACGGCATCAAGGTAAGCAGGGAACCTGCTGATGAGTAGTTTTATCAGAGCTATTGTTGGGGGGGGGGAAAGTCAGAGGTTAATTTTACTGCAATTACTCCCTCTCTGCCTTCAGTGATTACGTTCGAGTGCAGATTTCAGCAAATGCGAAGCATGACTGAGAAGGGACACAGAGAAGGCTTCAGAGGCAGGAATACTGCTAACTACATTTTCTTTAAAACAACAACAACAACGATGCTTTCACACATTCTGAACCTTTGGCATCCGTCTTCACTGTGAGAAGAATAGATCTGATGGTGTTACTTGTTTTAAATCCAGTATTTACATAAGCTTTTCCAGTTTCTTCAGAAGCTTTCAGTAGTGCTGCTAAGAGAAGCATAAATATCGGAGTACTGTAACTTTCTATAGTCATGCCTAATAAAAAGGACTTAGATATGCAATCATAATCTTGAAATGAGATATGCATAACCTTTGGATGCCAGAAGGAAACAGAATGTGTGCATTTTTTGTACATTTGAAGTCATGGGCTGTTTTGGAGGTAAGAATAAACTATGATCTGTGTGAATAGCACAGCCTTGGTTGTACATGAATCCCTCTTCTTTTCTGCCTAAGATTGCTGCAAAAAAGAAGAAAAGGGAAAGGTTTGATTTTGGATTTGACTGAACTAACACAACCCCTTCCATCCAAACTCAGATAACTGCAGCTATTCATACTATAGGAGTCGTTATAGGTTTGGAAAGAATACTGGTTCTCAACATTAACTGCAATCCAACAATAATAGCCTAAAGAATCATAATATGTGCTTGTTTGCACACTTACTTACTTGATAAGTACAGCTGCTCATCTCACATTTACTCTAGCTGGCTTACAATAAAACAACTAAAATACAAAAAATACAAAAAACAAAATAAAAACACAGATGGGCTATGGATGTATGTGTGTGTGTGTGTGTGTGTGTGTGTGTGTAAATATGTATACACACGCACATATATAAAACATAAGTATGCATTTAATTATTCTTGCCAGAGTTATATCTTAATCTCAAAAAGGAATACTAATAAGCAAAACAATAAGATGCTATTTAATACAGTACCACTTCCTATGGTCACAAAAAATTGTTTTACAAGGTGATTTTTCAGTTCAGCCATTATATTTCATTCTAATTTCCCAAGCAAGTATTTTTCTCCCCAGCTGGTAGCTTGTGCTGCCTTGTCATCAGAGGGCTATTTCCATAATGCTACTGTAAAAACCTTTGCAATGCCGATTCTCATATGCAACATATGGAGCTTTTTCCCCAGAATCCTGCAAATTCTCCAAATATAGAAGCAAGAGACAACACTACACAACCTTGTCATGTTCAAAGGCATAAGACCTTTGTTTAAAGGAAGTGGTGACTGCTCTATGTTAGTAATGTTGCTGCATAATCAAAATGCATTTCAAACTCCACTTAACAATAACCTTTACTGCTAAATATATTTAAATTTTCATAATTGTGCATTTGGAATTTCACTGGTAAGAAATGGACCTTAGAGAAAGGGGCTCTAAGTATTAAAATAAATACTGAAAATTACTGATCCCCTTTTATCTTTTTCCAAAATATTGTCTCTATTAATACAGTATCTTACCACAGATATGGATCCCCTGCCACTTCATATTTATTTAGCACAATGTATGGAATGGAATCGTCGCATTGGGTTTTATTTCAATGCTGCTTTATAGACCAGGAATTGGGGAAAATGATGCTCAGCACTATGAAGGTATTTCATATATATAAATGTGACACTACAAGGAAGAAAATCACACAGTGGCCAATTTGTGTTTACTTCTGCTTTCAAAAATACGAACAAGTAGAAAATGGAAAATTTCTCAAGGAGATGGTATGTTACAGATTTCTGTCTTCATACGTGGTGATGCATTTCCTTGCAAGTTACAACTTGGTTATGCCTAAGTTTCACACTCTATGATCCATGGCTCCATCCATTTTGTTTATATAAAGCCTGTTCTTTTTATATCCCCTCTCCCACTCTTTGCTGTCTATAAGACAGATGAATAGTGAGCTCTATGCTGCTTCTTTCCTAACTATAGATTTTTTTTTTTACATTTTCTCCATGTTGCTCTAACTCAATGTTATCAATCTTGCCAACTTTGAGATGTGTGGGCTTCAGTTTTCAGAATTCTCCCGCCAGCATTGAGCATGCTGGCTGGGGAATTCTGTGAGTTAAAGTTCACACATGTTAAAGTTACCCAGGCTGAGAAATACTGCCCTAATCCCACCAAATAAAGGTGTATTCTGGATCTCCATTGTTTTTAAGGTTTCTTGTTCATTCAAAATTAAAGAAAATAAAATTGGTATATTTTAGTCACTTAACTCTCTTCATCAAAAAGATTACTGGAATAGCTTATTCTCTAGTTTAATTTGCAAGTTTAAAATTAACTTCATTGAAATCAGCTACGCAGCTGTTTAAATACAGCCATGGCACATGCAGTCCATTTAGACAATATTTGTGAAAGCATCATTATTACCATACAGCCAGCCAATCAGAATTTAATTGAAACATGAACATTAGCCCCAGGATACAAATGGAAAAACAACATCAAGTTCTATAAAATGGATTATCCACTTTCACAGGACTGGAGAAACAAGTATTGGAGAACTCATATTTTATGGCAAATCAAATATATACGGACTATCTGGATGTAAGTGCTTGTGAACAATCCACATAAACTGTAAAAATTCAGTCTCATTTCACAAAGTGTATTTCATGTAATTGCTCTGGGACTCAATGGCCAACATAATGGTGACAAATCTGACAATTTTGTAAGCATTTGCTAATTGACATCAATGTACAATGTAGAAGCTTCAGAAGTTACTCAAAATAATGTGATAGTGATCTTGTTTTCTTTTTCTGTTTTTCTGTTTTGTTTTGTTTTAAAAAACTTTACCTTGTTTTATTGTGAGCCACCCAGAGTCAGTCTGAAATCAGGAGGTCTAAATTGATACTGACATGGAAGAGAATTTTAAATGATAGAAAAGCAAATTCCACTTAAGAAAAATATCTTACACTAAGAGAGCTTAGACAGCCAGTTTGGTATAGTGGTTAAAGGCCTCAGGTTAGAAACCAAGAGACCACACATATGTGTGTGTGGATGTGTTCTATCACTGCACAAACAGAAAGAAGGGAAGACACCAATTTGGCTAATCGTATTCTTTTTAATCCATATTTTTTCTTGCAATATTGCTAAAAAAATGAATGGGTGAGATCAAAGTACCACTTTGGATGGGAAATTCTTGATTGTTCAGTCACGTCCTTCCTTGGTTAGCTTGGAAGATGCTCTCATTTCTTCCAAATGATGGGTTACATGTGATTAAAATCCATGTCAGCTCTTACTGAGATATTGCTGTTTTCAGATTTGCTTTTGACATTCTTGAACATTATAATCTGAACCTGCCTGTTGCCTGCTACTTCAAGCAACCTCATTTAAAAGCTGGTACACTATAATATTAATTTGGATTTCTACGCAATCAACATTTGAATGATGTACAATTACTAACTTCACTCAAAGGACTCCAGCAGCATATTGGTAGAAACAGCAGGAGGACGGATAAGAAATCTTGCCTTTTACTTGCTTTCCTGTATCTTGGGTGCCTCCCTTCAATAAAAGCAATTCAACAAAAACAGTTTCCATGGTGACCCTTCATTTTCCAAGTGGCAGATGATATTACGCTGTAGTTTTCTCCTTTCTGAAATACATTTATGTTCCTTATTGCTCTCAGGCTAAGTATTTTGAAGACTGGGTTTGATTTCTTTATGAGCAATAGGTTAGAATTCGGGGGGGGGGGAATTAAATATAGTCATAAAGCTCAGCATTATTTTAAGACATAATTTTTCATGTATTCCACCCACAGAATGACCTGTTGGACAGCAAGTGGGTGGGACAATACTGAATTCTCAGGAACGTCTTCACTCCAGGGGGGGAAATATAATTTTTTGTTAGCTGCAAAAAGAAAAAAACAAGCCTGAATTTAAACAGTAGGGTGCTTTTGATAATATTTCTGTCCCTCAGTCCCTCCCTGAATTTTTTTCAAGAGTGACTTGAAAGAATGCAAAGGGAAGAAGTGCCTTTCTCATTCTGGCTGACATAATCAGTTACCACAATTGCAGAAGTCTAAGTCTACTTTTATTTTTATTATGCAAATCATGTGGTGGGTTGGCAAGAAGTAATCAACTCCTTTTGCAGATTTTTTTTTCCACACCAAACCAACCTTTTCAAAGCAGCTGCACAAACAGTAAACTTAGGGACTGAGTTTGTAAAGATCTCTCAAATCCTAAATAGAAAGGAAAATAACTAAATGTTGGGGGGGGGGATTGTGAATTGTGCAGATTTTTCAGAGCATAACTTTGCTGAACATTGTTCTAGACTAGAGAAACATGCATTGGACTGTAAAAACTATAAAAGTTAGTTTACAAAGACTGCAATATTCTTCATAATTTGACTTTCCTTTTCCTATGGATGTGATTTCCTTTTAATATTTTCCCCCTGTATATAATAATAATAATAATAATAAAGTTGGAAGGGACCTTGGAGGTCATCGAGTCCAACCCCCTGCTCAGGCAGGAAACCCTATACCATTTCAGACAAATGGCTGTCCAGTCTCTTCTTAAAAACTTCCAGTGTTGGAGCATTCACCGCTCTGAGCAGGTTGTTATCCACTGTTAATTGTTTCTACATCAGGAGTTTGCTCCCCAGTTCCAGGTTTGCCTTCTTTCCTTGACTAGTTTCCTCCATTACTTCTTTCCTGCCCTCAGCCGCCTTGGAGAATAGTTGACTCCTCTTCTTTGTGGCAACACCTGAAGATATTGGAATACTGCTATCATGTCACCCTAGTCCTTCTTTTCATTAAACTTAGACCTACCCACTTCCAGCAGCCGTTCCTTATATGTTTTAGCCCTCCAGTCCCCTAATCATCTTTGTTGCTCTTCTCTGTACTCTTTCTAGAGTCTCAACATCTTTTTTTACATCGTGGTGACCAAAACTGGATGCAGTATTCCAAGTGTGGCCTTACCAAGGCATTGTAAAGTGGTATTAATACTTCACGTGATCTTGATTCTATCCCGCTGTTAATGCAGCCTAGCACTGTGTTGGCTTTTTTGGCAGCTGCAGCACACTGCTGGCTCATATTTAAGTGATTGTCCACTAGGACTCCGAGATCCCTCTCACAGTTACTACTATTGAGCAAGGTACCCCCTATACTATACCTGTACATTTGGTTTTTCTTGCCTAAATGTAGAACCTTACTTTTTTCACCATTGAATTTCATTTTGTTAGATAGCGCCCAATGTTCAAGTCTGTCCAGGTCCTCCTGTATCTTAAGCCTGTCTTCTGGAGTGTTGGCTATTCCTGCCAGCTTGGTGTCATCCGCAAATTTGATGAGTTCCCCATCTATCCCCTCGTCCAAATCGTTGATGAAGATGTTGAAGAGCACTGGCCCCAGAACAGAGCCCTGGGGCACCCCACTGCACACTTCCCTCCATGTAGATGGTTCCATTGAGGACCACACGCTGAGTACGGCCGGTCAGCCAGCTACGAATCCATCTGGTGGTGATGCTGTCTAACCCACATTTTTCTATCTTATCAAGTAGTAGGTTGTGATCTACTTTATCAAATGCCTTACTGAAGTCCAAGTAAATATATCCACAGCATTCCTCTGATCCACTAATTTTGTCACTTGGTCAAAGAATGCAATAAGGTTTGTCTGGCATGATCTGTTTTTGACAAACCCATGTTGGCTTTTAGTAGTGATTTTGTTTGCCTCTAGGTGTTCGCTGATTCGTTGTTGATTATCTTTTCCAGAATCTTCCCAGGTATTGAGGTCAGGCTGATAGGTCTGTAATTTCCTGGGTCCATTTTTTTCCCTTTTTTGAAGATGGGAACTACATCAGCTCTTTTCCAGTCCTCCGGTAATTCCCCAGTGCTCCAGGATCTTTGAAAAATATAGTTCAATGGTTCTGAGATCACATCTGCCAGTTCCTTGAGAACCCTGGGGTGTAATCCATCTGGTCCTGGTGATTTGAACTCGTCTAGGCTGGACAGGTGCTCACTTACCGTTTTCTTGCCTATCTTAACTTGCATTTCTATTCTGTTTTTTATGGCACTATTTTTGGTAGGTTGGTCTGTTTTTTCCCTTTGTGTAAAGACAGATGCAAAAAATGAGTTAAATAGTTCTGCTTTCTCCCTGTTGCTTGTCACCTTTTTGCCACTTTCACCCACTAGTGGACCAATCATTTCCTTCACTTTTTTCTTGTTTTTTACATGTTGAAAGAAGCTTTTTTTGTTATTTTTGACTTTGGTCGCAAGCCTTAGTTCATTATGAGCCTTAGCTTTCCTCACTTCATCTTTGCAGGCTCGGGCTATTTGCTGATAATTCTGTCTTAGTTATGTGCCCCTCTTTCCACTTTCTATATTTGTCCCTTTTATCTTTCAATTTACCAGAGAGTTCTTTATGCAGCCATGCTGGTTTCTTTTGAGAGCTGTAATTTTTCCTCTTTGTTGGTATTGTGCTAGACTGGGCTTTTATAATCTCACTTTTCAAAATTTCCCAAGCTTCTTGAGTTGTTTTTCCCTTGAGGATTCTCATCCATGGAATCCTTCCCAAACCCTCTCTAAGTTTATTGAAATTAGCTCTCTTAAAGTCCAAGACTCTAGTTTGACTGTGTTCTATTGCTTGTGCTTCCATAATGTTGAATTCCAATATTGCATGATCACTTCCTCCCAAGGTTCCTGTGGCTTCAACACCTTCTATCATTTCATCCCTGTTAGTGAGAATTAGATCCAAAATGGCTAATCCCCTAGTTCCCTTCTCTACTTTTTGGGAGACAAAGTTGTCTGCTAGGTTTGCAAGGAATCTGTTTGATCTTCCACTTGGTGCAGAGTTTGTCTCCCAGTTGATGTCAGGGTAGTTAAAGTCCCCCATTACTATTGTGATGTGCTTCCTACATACCTTAGTTAGCTGACTAGCAAAAAGTTCATCTATTTCCTCTGTTTGGTTGGGTGGCCTGTAGTATACACCTATGGCAATGTCATTTCCCCCCCCTTTTATATTGACCCAAATGCATTCAAGACAGTTTTCATCATTGTTGTGCTCTAGTTCTGTAGAGATGTAGTTATTTCTTACATATAGAGCAACTCCACCTCCTCTTTTATTTGGTCTGTTTCTTTTAAATAATTTAAATCCCTCTAGCCTTGTGTTCCATTTGTGGGTTTCATCCCACCATGTTTCTGTAATGGCAACAATATCATATCTGCCCTCATTAGCCTGAATTTCTAATTCACCCTGTTTGCTGTTCATACTCTGTGCATTGGTATATAGACATTTGAGTCCTTTATGACTGACCCTGTGTTTACTTTCTACGTAACCTGTGTGGTGCCTGAGTTCCCCTATTGTCTTACCACCTATTTGGTTAGTGCACTTTGTGTGGCACTTGCTATTAGAAGCTTGATTTTGCTTGACAGCAAGGTTGATATTCTTGTCCACACACACATCTATGTTACATGCACTGATAACCCTATAATTGTTAGATTGCCGGGGACAGGGATGTTCTGTATCAATTAACTCACTGTCCCCGCTGTTTAGTTTAAATATTCCTCCAGAAAATCTGTGAATTTATAGCTGAGTAACTCAGTCCCTTTCTTTGATGGATGCAAACCATCTCTTTTGTACATTTTTTCATTAGACCAGCTACAGACATCGTGACTAATATATCCAAAGCCTTCCCCTTTACACCACTCCTTTAGCCACATATTGAATTCTGCTATACGCTGGCCTTTTCCATTTTGCTCCTTATACACTGGTAAAACCTCTGAAAAAGTAAGCCTAGAGCCTATTCTGCTAAGTTCCTGCCCCAAGCTCTGGAAATCATTCTGCACAGAGAGTACATCTTTTTGGGACAGATCGTTAGTGCCAAGATGTACAATAGCCTCCACATCACAGTCCTTGCTGGCATTCTTGATTATTTTAGAAATACGCTTCTTGTCCCTACTGGCAGTAGCACCTGGAAGACACCTGACCTCTTTTGAAACCTCTGTGTCCTTTCCTAAATTTACATCCCTTATAATTGAATCACCTACCAGAAGGTGGCTTCTCTTTTTGGATGCCTTTCTGTTCTTGCATGACTGATGTGTAATACCTGATTCACACTTCTCCCTGTCAAAAACAAGTTCTTCATCTCGGACCACGATCCCCTGCTTATTTGAGTTATCATCACAATTACTTTTACCTGCCTCCTTAATTTCCCTATTAAGGTCAGCAAGGGCACTGTATCTGTTGTGCAGGGACACAGCGAAAGCTTTGCGTTTATGGTTCACAGCTCTCACCCTGCCAGATCCCACGGTTGTCCACACTGCCCTTCTCCTGCAGGATCTTTGTGGTAGAGGGGGCTGATAGCGCGGAGGATCAGTAGAGTAGTGGGATTGAACTGGACACCTAATTTCTGCCTGAAGAGCAGAGATTAGAGACCCTAATTAGAGACTATATATTATAGTCCTTCTTTTTAAATTACAGATTGTGCTTCGTTAATTATGGTGATTGGGATTAGGAACTCCATTGCTAAGTGACATGATTATAAAGCATGACATCACGTGACTGTACAGATTTGCAGTGGTAGTTCCAGTTGTTGGATGAATCCTACGTGGTCATTTGGTATGATGCCAGGTAATTGCCATTTGTGACCTTTCTACTCACTTCCCCACTGACACTGTTTGTTGGAAGCAAGAAGTGAAGGTCACAAATGGTGATCACGTGGATGTGTCCAGTTTTGGTCACCAAGTTACAAAAAAGATGTTGAGACTTTGGAAAAAGTGCAAAGAGGAGCAACTAAGATGATTAAAGGCCTGGAGACTAAAACATATGAAGAACGGCTGCAGGAACTGGGTATGGCCAGTCTAGAGAAAAGAAGGACTGGGGGGGGGGGAAATTAAAGCATTATTCTAGTATTTGAGGGGCTGCCACAAAGAGGAGGGGGGGGTCAACTTATTTACCAAAGCACCTGTAGGCAGGACAAGAAACAATGGATGGAAATTAATGAAGGAGAGAAGCAAACTGGTATTAAGGAGAAACTACCTAACAGTGATGACAATTAACCAGTGGAACAGCTTTTGCCTTCAGAGGTTGCTTCATCACTGGAGGTTTTTAAGAAGAGACTGGACAGCTACTTATCTGCTTTAGTAGAGGGTTGGACTAGAAGACCTCCAAGGTCCTTTCCAGCTCTATTCTGATTGATTGACTGCAGGATACTGCAAGGCAATTACCAAGTGCCAAAACTGGGATCTTAGGACTGAGGGATGCTGCAATAGCTGCAAGTATAAGTATCTTCATTCAGCAATGTCCTAACTCTGAACAGTTGCTGAGCTTTGGACAAATAAATTAAGATCTCCTGAACATCCAACATCTATTTGGATCTATTGTGGGAAGATTGACTAACTAGATGCTCATTTTTATTTTATAATCTTCACCACTATTATTGTATATATCCATGTATTAATAATTTAATTACTTGCCTTTTCTATTTAATTATATTAAAGTTTCTCCTTAATGACGCTTTGTCTTAAAAAGTAGCAAAAAATACACTGATACATTTTCCCTGACTGCTGAGTATCCCACAGCCAAGACCTATCTTAAAGCAAAAGCAGGTTTCTATGGAAGTAGATGGCCTCTAAATTAACTTGGCCATATATTTTAATAGCTTCAGAAGCCAAAATCAGTTTTTAGTATCCAACGTCACAGAAAAAAAAATCAGAGTTATCTATTCTAACTTGTGGATAGAAGCAAAAAGTTTGCAACTGCCAAATCATTTAACACTGATAATGGAGTTCATTGTCATTATTTGCCGATTGAATATTCACACAAAAAGACAGATGTCCAAATTTGTTCTTTCAGTAAGAGCATTTAGTTTTCTAAGCATACTAAAAAGCAGAGACGTCACTCTGCCAACAAAAGTGTGTATAGTCAAGGCTATAGTTTTCCCAGTTGCAATGTATGGCTGTGAAAGTTGGACCATAAGAAAGGCTGAGCGCCAAAGAATTGAGGCCTTTGAACTATGGTGTTGGAGAAGACTCCTGCGAGTCCCCTGACTGCAAGGCGATCAAACCGGTCAGTCCTAGAGGAGATCAACCCTGACTGCTTTTTAGAAGGCCAGATCCTGAAGTTGAAACTCAAATACTTTGGCCACCTAATGAGAAGGAAGGACTCACTGGAGAAGAGCCTAATGCTGGGAAAGATTGAGGGCAATAGAAGAAGAGGACGACAGAGAATGAGGTGGCTGGATGGAGTCACTGAAGCAGTAGGCGTGAGCTTAAATGGACTCCAGAAGATGGTAGAGGACAGGAAGGCCTGGAGGAACGTTGTCCATGGGGTTGCGATGGGTCAGACACAACTTTGCAACTAACAACAACAACAAATTTCTTTTTCTAGACCAGGTTGAAGCATGTTGTGAGGATTACACTTCAACTTGTTCATTCCTATTCAACTATGCATTGCATGAATTATATACTGACATAAATTCTGCTACTAGAGATGAAGCATCAGTAATAATAGACAAGGATAAACACCAGATACTTAAAAAAAAAGAGGAGAGGGAAAGGGAAAGGAAAAGGAATTCAAAACTTAATTCCTGAAAAGTTGTTAATGAAACCTGCCACTTCAAACACTCCATGTATGTTACAGCAGTTGGCTCAGTGTCAATCTCATTATAAGGCAATCCAATAATCATACTGCATCAATCCAATCATTAAAAGCAATGAACATTCCCAGAAAATACTACCAACTGGCACCATGATAAAGGTAGGGCAGAATGGAAGTGGGGAATGAAGCAAAGAATTTGAAATAAAATTATTTGTTAACTCTCTTTGTTTAGAAGAAACCCTTCAAGTAAGGATATATAGAACTTCAATTTTGGACTTAAATCCTATATATTCTTATCACTGAGATCAGTACTTATTTTTGAGTAGAAAATGATGACACATAAATGAATCTTCCAGCTTTCAAGATATTAGAAATGTCTACTTTAATTCCTTCAATCTGATGTTACACTTAGCAATTTCAGGTATCAGCTAGTATCTCACATCGCAAATCAGAAATACCACGTGGACAGAGAGATACATACACAGAGTTATCCAAGCATTTCTACACTATATTGTTTATCATCAAAGTAGAATTTGAATCAGTCCAGGTGTGATATTAAACTTAATATCAATAGGTTTCTGTCAATAAAGATACAACAATATAACAATTTAAAATTTTGATAGTGCATGATTTCTTTGATTGTATGTATTGTTACCTTTAAGAAAATTAATACTATGTTTGTAAAGTTATTGAGACATTCTATTCCCCATGAAAATCTGTATAAAAATATATCTTCAAATATGGTTTTAAGAGAAAAAGAGTACATAAATAGCAATAGCACTTAAACTTATATATCACTCCATAGTGTTTTACAGCACTCTCTGAGCAGTTTACAAATGTCAGCATATTGTCCCCAAAAATATGGGGTCCTCATTATACCAACCATAGAATAGAATAGAATAGAATAGAATAGAATAGAATAGAATAGAATAGAATAGAATAGAATAGAATCTTTATTGTCACTTTAAATGTACAGTAATCAGCACACATTAAAATGAAATTTTGTTGCATTCAACTCAAACAAAAAATACCATTATGCATATAGCCACATACACATGCGTATATGACACAAACATCACAGTCTAGTTCAAATGTATACATATACATGGCGGAGGAAAAAAGAATCCTGCGAATTTACAAGATGGATGGCATAAGGAACAAAGCTATTATAGAATCTAGCACAGTGATGGCAAACCTTTAAGAGACTGAGTACCCAAACTGCAACCCAAAACCCACTTATGCATCATCGAGTGCCGGCTGGGTGTGGCCAATTGGGTGGGCGTGGCTGCAGTGGTAACGGCAGACTGGGTGGGATTAAAAAGTTCAATCAATCAATTCCAACTTTGCAAGATCTTTTTTTCCCCCACGAGAAGTTGAAATTGACTGATTGAACCTTTTTTTTTTTGCACATGGCGGCGGAGGCCTAAAGCGAAAAGGTTTTATAAAACCCAGCTGAAGGCCTAGGACTGGGGCGACGGCGCGCGTGGCCACGGAGAGGGCTCTGAGTGCCGCCTCTGGCACCCGTGCCATAGGTTCGCCACCACTGATCTAGTAGTTCTGCTATAAATACTTCGAATCCTCCTCCCAGCAACAGAAACCGACTGTGAAGTGGGTATGTGGGGTTTCTAACAATGCTGTGAACTCTAAGCACATAGCACTTATAAGCAATATCCTGAATAACACGAAGCGAGCTTCCTATAATCTTCTCAGCTGTCCTTACCACTCTCTGTATGGACCTTCTATCTGAGGCACTGCTACCACCAAACCAAACAGTGATGTAGTTTGTTAAAACGCTCTCAATGGTGCCTCTGTAAAAAGTGGCCAGGACAGAAGGAGAAAGATGTTCTCTCCTCATCTGATGCAGAAAATGCAAATGCTGGTTTGCACGCTTCACTAAAGATGACGTATGAGGAGACCAAGTCAGATTGTTAGTTATCTGTACCCCCAGGTGCTCAACACTATTGATCACCTCCACAGCTGCAGCCTTTATACAAAGTGGATTATGACTATGCCGGTTCTTTCTAAAATCAACAGTGATCTCCTTTGTTTTATTAACATTCAAAACCAGGTTATTTTTATTGCACCAGTCCACCAAAATCTTCACCTCGTCCCTATAAGAATCCTTGTTATCGTCCTGGATAAGACCCACCACTGCCGTTGAAATCCTGGCTCTGGGCAGAGTTAGCCTGCAATATTGCATTCTAACCATTGTGCCAACAGGGCTCTTATATATCCTTGTTATAAGTCTTTTGAGCTCAATGAAATCTTGGAGAAAGCACTTATGCCTAACATTTCAAGCACATACATGTGGAACTAATGATACAAGCAAATAGGAAATGGCTTCACTGTGTTGGATAGAGATGGGGATGTTTCAGACATTATGAGAAATAAACCAAATGTTAGGATTCATGCTGCCTCTCCCCACACTTTTAATGTGCTTATTACTCCGTGGGGAAGTAAGAGTTACTTCTGGAGCCTTGGACATCTCATCCCACGAAAAATAGGAAGTATGAATTACCTGTATTGAATGAACCCTGTTTGTTACATTTTTCATAGACATTTGAGATTCAGCTTCCCAAATCTCCATTTTTTAAAAAAAATTACTACTTTCTACCATAAGCAAGGATTTCAAATTTAGGCATAATAAATTAAGAAGTAGGTTTAAAAAAAACTCTCAAGAAACTGAAGAAAGCTCTAACTCATTCAAATTCCAAGGTAAGGATATCATATGTAGTTTAACGCTGGTAACTCATGGCATATGGTCACCCTTCCTCCAACCATTCAATGCTCACTAAGGAGGTCAACAGTAGATTTACTGAGGGAACAGGAGGCTGAGAGATGAACTGCCTGTCACGGCACATCTATTCTTTGAGCCTGGGGTCTGATATGTAGTTGAAGTAAAAACAAACCACAATAAGATGTAAGATTCTAGCAGCTGCAGACCAGAATTAAAGGAGGACTTCTTTTGTTACAAAGGTTAAAATCAAGGGTGTTCATAGGAATCAAGATGGCGGTCATACTCTTATGATTGAAGCCCCACTCTTGTTTACATGCGCTGCAACACATATATAAAAAATGGGCAGAAATTTCTGCAGGCACTGACACATCTTGACTTTTTGACTCCTACTCACAGACTTTCCCAGGTAAATAAAACTGACTGAGTTAAAAAGGATGGTCAAGAAGAACAGATGAGGCTGCTGTTCTTTGGCACCAATCTCTCCAATATTAGATGCTCAGTTTCTTCATGATTATCACAGAAGTTATAAATAACTATGGCTATTCCTAGCAAGCAAATAAAATGCAGAAGACAAATTAATTGTTGATATTTCTAGGGTTTAAATGCCAAAATAAGAAAAGTTTCTGCCAAATTCAATGATTTTTCAAAATCTATTAAATATACACAATGTCACACAAGCTAGCATTTAAAATAGGTTTTGAATATCAGCAGAGGAATTAAAGACTTCTCTATATATAGTGGAAAATGACACAAATGAGGCAAAGCAATCATGGAAACAGTGATAAAAACTTTATCAGTTTACCGATTTGGTCTTTACAGAGCCCCCTCTCAGATGACTTCGATCCAGGCACTGCTCTGATTTACACAGAGTGCCCATGAGTGAACCTGGCTTGTCATAATCTTAATAATAATAATAATAAAGTTGGAAGGGACCTTGGAGATCATGTAGTCCAACCCCCTGCTCAGGCAGGAAACCCTATTCAGACAAATGGCTGTCCAGTCTCTTCTTAAAAACTTCCAGTGTTGGAGCATTCACAGCTTCTGGAGCCAGGTTGTTCCACTGATTAATAGTTCTAACTGTCAGGAAATTTCTCCTTCTCTCTTTGCTTCTTGTCCTGTCCTCAGGTGCTTTGGAGAATAGCTTGACTCCCTCTTCTTTGTGGCAGCCCCTGAGATATTGGAACACTGCTATCATGTCACCCCTTGTCCTTCTCTTCATTAGACTAAACATACCCAATTCCAGCAGCCGTTCCTTATATGTTTTAGCCTCCAGTCCCCTAATCATCTTACCGCAAATATATCCCATGCACATGAATAGTGGATGTTTAATGAATGACTGGACAATATTTAGATTGAAAATGTACCAAAATGTAGTACATTTTACCAGTAATTTTAAATTGCTTAAATGATGCTTGGGCCTAATTGAAAGTGTATGCAATCAGCCAGGGATCAGGAATCCAAGAAACTGACAGTACTATCCAGTCACCTATTGCCAAGGTCCAAGAAAAAAGTATTTGCTTAAATGGGGTGGGATGTAGAGGGCTGGCGAACAGGTAAAGATGTAGACAGTAAAAAAAAACTCTCAAAAGTAGCAATGCTTAAGGATGAATGTTATTTGGAGGTGGGAGTGGATGGCTAAGTATTATCTTCCAATTGGATCTTCCTTGTTTTTCCATTTCTGTTGTGCTTTCAGGTGGGAATAACCATGACTCTTTTAAAGGTCAAGTTACATGGCCTGCGAGCCTCCACCTGGCAACCACTGGAGAAGGTACAGGATGGGGCTCTGCTTCTTCTTCCAGCCAAGATCCAGGCCACCCCTCTGCCAGACCTTGCAGGAGGTATTCTGCTAGTTACGATCAAACCAAGGATCTCTCCAGAATTCAAGACCAAAGCAGTGAAAGAAAAAGGACAGAATAGCCACATAATTGGTTTTTATTTGAGACTGGTGGTATTTGTCCATGTTGGAAGCATACTTGAGATAATCAAATAATGCATTTATCCAAGCTATTAAGAAAAATTAACAGATCAGATAGGTAGGCAGAATTATCTTGCATTCTGAATAGAATAATGCTTCTGTTTTTCCTTTAATTCTTGCATGTTACTCTGCTGACCATAAAGTATATTGGCTATAAAGTCTCCAGTTAAATTATAAAAACCAAGCTAACATTATAGTGCAAATCCAGGCAGGTTTACCAGATCACAGCTGCAAAAATCTGGATGACCACTGGATGGGAGCAAAGACTGTGTATTCAGTGTTCAGTAGTTGACTGGAATTCTGAAGCCCAGATCTGGTAGCCATACAAGAAGGATACCTTTCTAAGAAGCCAAAAGATATGTCTTTATTTTAATATGGAAGGACAATTTAACAATAAACGTACCACATCTCTATACATAAGAAGAATATTTTATATTTCTAATCAAAATTAAATATTAGAATTAGAATTCTTTATTGGCCAAGTGTGGTTGGACACACAGGAATTTGTTTTCGGTGCATAAGCTCTCAGTGTACATACAAGTAATGATGATAATTATGATCATATACAACATGAAAATACATTCATCATAAATCGTGAAATAGAACGCTTCATCATAAATCATAAGATGCAACACTTAGTGATAGTCAAAGAGTACTAGCTAAGCAAACAACATAAATCATACTAGGGTACAAAAAAACCCAATATAAATTGTAAGATAGAAGCAACAAAGTTATACTCATAAGCAGATAAGGATAGGTAATAGGAAAGATGAGGAGTATCATAGTAATACAGCTTTACTAAGTATTTTGACAGTGTTTCCAACTTATTATTGGAAAGCAAGTATTAAGAAGCAAATACATTTCTTAATTTTAAATGCTGTGGGAGATGGAATTTATTTCTTGTTATCAGATTTGATTTAGGAGGAAAATAAATGGCCTGTCTAGTAGCTGGCCCTTTAAAGCATTGTACTCATTGGAATGATCAACTGTTTAAAGCTTAGAGATGTAATTAAAAAAAAAATCAAAATGTATGGATTACACCTTCTTATAAAAAGTCATCTCAAGTGTTAAAGGCTGCTTTTGTAGGACAATGACAAGAGATACAGAGTGTTAATAGAAATAAAAATGAAAAACAATAACCAGTATGATTCATTCCTCCAGTATAAATTATCAAGAAGTGGAATGACCTGCATTTAATAATTAGATTAAAAAGTATTAGGAAAGGAAGAACTGCTCTTGATGTTTGAATGGAAGGGTCATGCCCAGATTATCTGAAGCAATCAATCTTCTTTCAAACTGTGTGGTCCACAGTAGGGGAGGGGGCAAAAGAGGTTAAATCAGGCTCTAATGGCATGCAAAATCACAGATGATTGATCTGTATTGATTTTCCCCTGCTGAGGGGAATGATAGGCTAGCAAACAGAAATCAATTCCACTGCATTAAACTCAGTATGCATCTGATTTCATCAGCAAAAACGGCTTGCAACATTATTACCCAATCACTGTGATGGGTGCAAGCTGTACTCACTACAACTATCAAATCTACTTATCTAAACGAATGTCTTTTGAAGTATTCCTATTCTAATACCAAATTTATGAGTTTCAAAGGGTTACTATTTGAAAATGGTGGAGAAAGTCTAGACCTTTTATCAAAATTCATGAACTATGCTAAGTTCCTGAGCTATTGTAAAATTGCATAACTATGATAAAAATCCAATTGATATTTCGGAAAATCTACTAATTCTCCAGCTAATTGGAACTGTCTCTGGACTCTTCAAATATTTTGTTCCATTTTTTTTTAGGTCAAGTGATTATCTGAACTAGTAGTAGGGAAAAATATAAGAATATTAGTAGCAGTAATAAGTTTCATACTGTAGTCCTTTGCTTAATTATTTTCTTTTTCTTTAATCAATATGACACAATGATGTAATATCAGCCACATTGCTTATTAAGAATGACCTAGGCCAGTCAGGTGTTGTATTTTATACTAGGAACCAATTTTTGTGTGCAAAATGGCTTTCCTGACATATAGCTATAAATAAAGAATACATATAAATCATGGCATTTTCTTTCAATATCTGAAAGAAGAGAAGAGGCCAAGTTATTTCCCAGTTTGAAATGCATGTCCAAAAACAGAAGTTATCCTGCACTATGTTAAGATTTCCAGTTTTATTTCCAGCAGAAATCCTTTGCCTGCTAAAAGGCCATGCATTGTCTCACTGTCTCATAAGTGCTAGAAATAGAAATAATTATCCAAAACGATAGAATATGGCAATGAATCTAACAGCAGCAATGAATCTAGTATTGTATCGTAGTAACATGCAGACATGTTTCCTTCTGCAATTGTAAGAACAGGACTCTTGCCCATGTTTATTCTATGCATATCATTTTGAAACATTAGGATATAAAAACGGAGAGAGTCAAAGTAAACAACAGAAATTGAAAATGGGAAAGGGAGAAGTTTTCTTTTAAAAATTGCTTGTATTTCATTTCATCATCATCACCATCATCATGGCCTTAAATATTTGGCTACATCACCATGCATGGAGGTTGGGACATATAGCAAAGGCTCTGGGCTAGTTGCAACTAATCGTTGTGGTGGGTTATTTTTTTAACCTTAGTTACCAATTTGTATTTATTGGGACATTGTAACATTATTGGGATATTGTGTTTTTAAATTGTTGCAAGCCACTCCAAGTCATGACGTTGAAATGGGAATTCAAATTAATTGAAATAAATGTATTTTAAACCTGGATGTTCCTAACATAATTTTGTTTTTATTCTTAACTCTGAAGACTGGTCTTCAATTATCTGACTATAATTATATGACTACACAGGTAGTCCTCGATTTACAACCATTCGTTTACAACAGCACTGAAAAAAGTGACTTATGACCAATTTTCACACTTAGGACCATTGCAGCAGCCCCTTGGTCACGTGATCAAAATTCAGGTGCTTGGCAACCGGCATGTATTTATGACAGTTGCACAGTCCCAGGGTCATGTGATCACTATTTGTAACCTTCCCCTCTGGCTTCTAACAAGTAAAGTCAATGGGGGAGGGGAAAAGCCAAATTTGCTTAATGACTGCATGATTTACTAATCAGCTGCACTGATTCATTTAATAACTGTGGCAAAAAGCGGTTGTAAAATGGGATGCAACTAACTTAACACCTGTCTTACTTAGGAACAGAAATTTGGGCTCAACTGGGGTTGTAAGTTGAGGAGTATCTGTAATTGAACATACCATGTGTCCACATTTGAATAGAACAAGAATGTATTTTTATCTATCTATCTATCTATCTATCTATCTATCTATCTATCTATCTATCTATCTATCTATCTATCTATCTATCTATCTATCTATCTATCTATCTATCTATCTATCTATCTATCTATCTATCTATCTATCTATCTACCTACCTACCTACCTACCTACCTACCTACCTACCTACCTACCCACCTATCAATTTATTTCATGTGTTTGCTGCCCATCTTGCCGCAAGGTGACTCTGCTCTGGGCAGCTTACAAAGTATCTTATAAATAACCAAATGGCACATTTATTTTTAAATTGTGATTTCATAATCAAGAATATGTGCTAATGGTACCTCCTTCTTCTCAACTAAAAAGAAACCAACTATTTATATTATATTTTTTTCTAAAGGGCAGGTTTCAAAGTTTTCAAATTTCAGTCAAGGATACAATGAATAAAGACTCCAAATTACATGGAAGACCGAGTCATGTCCTATTTCCTCCTTTTCTGCCTCCTCCCCTATGATATATGGGGATTTGGCTTTTTTAAACTCCCCAACATGTGTCTTGCGGCTATACACATGTCCCTTCATTAAACCTACAGAATCTGTGCTAAAGAGATCAAGAGGTTAACAGGCCAAGTGTTGAAAAAAAAATTATTAAGCCCCTCATTCTCCACAGATTCTATTTCCCTTTGTCAGGAAATGGAGACTTATAATTATTAGCTGAACATCTTCTGGGGAAACTGTTGGCTATAAAAATATTCTTGATTGTGTCCAATGTTTTCTATTTTGTACAAATAAAAGACATGGGCCTTAACTTTCATAATTAAATAACACAGCATGGTAGATTTGGGATTAAAGCCTGAATGTTTTTGCTATCCAGAAATGACCAATCCAGGAATGTTTTTGCTACCCATTAATTGTACAACTATCGTAGCAAACGTAGTGCAAAAACAAAAGAACTCGAACGGGTTAAACTAAATGATGACTCTTGTTTATGCTGTTTTCATTTCATGAGGTTCCAGTTTTTTCTTTCCAGGGAATCTGATTGAAATGTAGCATGCAAACCTTATCCTACAACAAAGAGAAGTGAATTCTGCTACAAAGTATTAGGTGTCCTGCATTTTACACTGGAATCAATATTCTGTGGGGTCCAGGAAATTGTGAAGTAATAAGTACTGAGTAAAAGTTTTTCATGACAAGGAATAATTCCAAAGAAACCTCTGTATAATGGACCAAACTCAATTTGAAAAATGTTTGTTTAGCCAAAGAGATTTTTAAGTTCATCTAGGACAGGGGTGTCAAACTGCAGGCCCATGGGCCGGTTGCATCATGCGGAGGCCACGCCCACCCCAGCTCCAGCAATGCAAAAAAAGTCACGATACGCCGCAACATGTCACGTGACGAGTTTGACACCCGTGATCTAGGAGGACAGCTAATTCCACCAACAACTCAATTTAAAAAAACATTATTCCAGCTAGGTATTTGCTAAAAGATACTAACACTTCTTGGGCTAAATAATTTTCAGTATTGCCTTTTAAAATTTTCTTATTTTTGGATGCCATTAAGTTACAGGTTTTACTGTTAATTATTACTTTTTCAAATGCCAGGTAATCTTATCATTATACTCTAGGACAGCGTCCCCCAACCTTTTGGGCATCAGGGACCGGTTCTGTGGAGAGAAATTTTTCTGTGTATTGGAGGCAGTGTGGTTTTGCATGCTGCCTGCATCCCGTGGGTGGGGCTTCACTTCTTTGCGTGGCCCGTTTCTGGCATGCCATGGACCGATGCCAGTCTACGGATTGGGGGTTGGGGACCCCTGCTCTAAGAAAGGGCTGCTTTAAAATTTGCTCCATGGAATTACAAAGGAATCATCATGACATCAGCTTGTAGCACATTATTTTATACATCTTCATTTTGCATCACAATAAAATACTATAATACATGTGCCATCAGCACCCACCACGTTCTTAAGATTGTTAGCTTTTGAAAACCAATGCTAGTCCTGATATTAAAAAAAATCCAGGTCATGGTACAAGATTTCCTCTAGCCATGCCAACATCTGCTCCAACAAAGTTTCACCAGTCACATTTCTGTCATGTTGCGATACGACTCAGCAGCCAAGACAGATTTTTAAAAGGCTGGATATCACATTTATATATCTTTTAAAGTACTCATCATCATTAAAGTTACATCCTCCAAAGCATGAGATATTAGTCATAATAGCAAAATCATGAAGAAAGGGTTAATAGCAAATGTAGATAAGGATGATCTTCATCTAGATCATGATATGTAGGGAAAGAAGGCTTAATTTTTCTTTAACACTGAGGAATCCTGAAGAAAATTCAGCTCTTTTATCCACTAGCCCCGATTGGCAAGCCTCTACTGACAACGATGGCAGCTCTCCTGCCAGGGAGATCCTGTGGAATGATTTTTATTAATAACCAAAAGGGGAGGACGAAGGAAGGATTAAACCTCACCTTCCTGCACAACAGGATCCCTTTTGCTTGCTGAGAAAATTACAATTTTCTCTCAACAATCCAGGCCCACCACACCAGAATTGCAATAAGGTTTGCCTCCTCTTTATTTCTTGCCTTTAGATCTAAGACATAAGATGAAAGATTCTTCAGCTTTATCAAAGTCTGTGCCAAGACAGGTTAAGAGAGCAGTAGTTCTGCAACTGACTAAAACTAAGACATCTCTGCATATTTTGCTTACCAATGGAAGCAGGAATTACTTGCAGCATATCAACTAACAGACTGATCACAGTTCTAAACTACAGCGGTTTTTCAAGACCTTTTATTTCTGGGCTGTTAAAACAGAAACTCTGCATTTAAAACAGGAAGTGTTCGACATGGCATTTTGAAGAATGATTTATTTGGAGGAGTTAGAAGAGATTGATATTGCTTCCTAGATTCAGCAAATTTGGAAAGGTCCAGCAAAGCTGATTATTGATCCAACATTATTTAAATGGGGTTCTCTGTTATTTTAGAGCTTGTATATTTTGAGCTGGAAATGAAAGCAATCCTTCCCATAAACCAATAACGGTGAATAGTCAACAATGATTTGAAAACACATATGCAAACAAAGGTTTTCTGGGGTCCTTTTCCAACTTGGCCAAGGTAACCTTGAACAGATCACTGTGCTGAATCTTTCCAGAAGTTAATATTAATTTTCTGATTTTCCAATTCGTTGCCAAAGAGTTCTAAGCATTTTAGGCTTGTATTACGAATCTAATCTCCAGTGTGAAGATAAAGCAAAGAGAAAGATTTGCTGTGCTGGATTTCAGCCTGCTATAATGTTATTAAAGTTTTTTTAAAAAACCATTTAAAAAAAAAAGGAAAGAAAAAAGAAAGCACACTGTTGATCTCTGGATTCTCTCCCTATCCTACAGTTATTGAAGTTACTCTCCACAAACCACCTTAGAAAGAATTAAATGTGCCCCCATTTCCCTCTTAAATCAGTCCCTATATACTTTCATCTGGTTTGGCCCTGTTGAGTACTCAATGTTAACAACAGATTTCTTTCTTGCATGTCATAAAATCTCAGTGGTAATTTCTCTATATTTCTTGTTACAAAGGACATAGTCTGAATGGAAGAGAAGTGTGGCAGTTTACCCTGAAAATTACATTAGCTGGTAAAATTAATGGCTCTGGAAAAACACTATTCTCTTACATCTCAAATCTTGCTAATATTGCTAGCCGAGGGCTTAATCTAATTAATACATAGTACAAGAGTTCCTTGATGAGTAAGAGAACTGAAAACTGCAAGCAAAATTATATTCAATATTCATTCGTGATTCTTTGCATCAACACAGTAAAAGTGGGTTGACATCAAAGATTAGCTTTAAATGAATTGACAACCTGGAAGTTGATGGTAAGGCTCTTTTCTCCTTCAATTATTGAAAGTACAATGGATCCTCTTGAAAAGAGGTAGCAAAGTTCTTATGTTAGGCAGATTATTTCTAACTTAATATAATATTAACCATATTTTGACATTTTAACCAACCAAGATGCGTGACCAAGGATTTGTATGCAGAGGCATCCACGTAAACAGGAAAACCAAGGATTTATGTTACAAATGTACCTGAGATATGCACAAAAGTTCTCTTGCTTGCACTGTCACATGAACACGCAGTCATGAAATGTTTGCATAGATATAACTGGAAAGGAACCTTACCGATCGTTAGTCAGCACAGAGCCACTGTTGACTGTGTATGGTATGAATAATTTAAAGAACACCTGAATTAAACAATGCACAAAAGTGAATATCAGCATACAAAGTAAAAGCTACAGCAAAAGATGCATGATCCACTTCTCACATTCACTATTCCCCTACTTATCTTAAATTCAGAAGGAATGGTACATAAAATCATAAAGGTACAGAATAAGTGAAAATGTCTTGTATTTACAAGGATGCAGTTACTTTCTGTAATATCCATCAGATATCCATCTGGGGGGTTGTGATGGCTCAGCGCTTAAAGACGCTGAGCTTGTAAGCTGGAAAACTGACAGCCCAGTTCAAGACCTGACCACCGTGTGACAGTGTGAGCTCCCGTTACTTTCCTCAATTCTCACCCACTTAGCAGTTTGAAAGCATGCAAATGCGAGTAGATAAATAGGTATCATTTTGGTGGGAAGGTAACAGCATTCCCTGTGCCTCTGCGTATAATCATGCTGGCCACATGATCACAGAGATGTCCTGGGACAATGCTGGCTCTCTCGGCTATGAAACAGAGATGAGCACTGCCCCCTAGATCGGAAACGACTAGACAAGGGAATCCTTTACCTTAATTTTTTAGTTATTTTCTCTCAAGCCACACTGCATCAAATTGCATGTACATACCCCAAAGTTCTACTGTCATTTGCAACCTGCTGTCCTATTGGCAGGCTTAAGTAAGGCTAGCCTTTTTCAAAATTTTCTTTCTTACTAGACTTGCCTGTAGTCAGATACTTTATTTGTGCTATGAAGAACAATGCTGCAGTTTCTTCCCCCCTATGATAGATTCAACTCTTTTCATCCCCTCTGAAATATATATTCTAGAGCAACAGAAGGGACAACCTATACTTGATTTCTGCTCCTTAACTCTACATAGAGACATTACTCTAAGGGATTAGTATGTTTCTAACATTACAACCGCATTTCTAGATTTAGCTTCTGTTGCTATATGAAAGAAAGAACAGGATACCCATGGGGATAGTGTTTGCTTCTATTTGATTCAAGATCTCTACTCACAACATGTTTCCTTTAACACAACATTGGAAAACAAACTTGGCCAAGGACATTCAATGGGGTTCAGTCCACCAAAAATAATGTTCTTATTAACTTATCTAGCTGAATAAAATTCCCAGCAGAAATTAACGCTGGAATCCTTCTTAAAGGAAACATCACTCTCTATGTAATATTAATTTTAATGTCATTAATTTTACACCAGAGACTTAATCGAAGCTTTAACCATCAAGTTATGTTTACCAAAATTGCATCTATATATTTAGATGTATTTAATTCAACATATTGTGAGTTATTTCAAGAAAGAAATATAAAAAACAAAACTGAAGACTAGAGAAGACAAGAAGAATCCTTGACAAATGGTATCATAATTTATAGTGAGAGATTATTTCATTTATAATAATTCCATTTAACTTCAGTATCTGAATGCAAATACTAAATTGAAATTCAATGATGGAAATAATCTCTTCTTTGAATGCACTTCATAAATTCAATCTGAATCATTTTAAAAGTCTTTTTAGAATTTTAATTTATAGCCATAATATTCAAAATATCAACCAGGGAAATATTGTCAGATGCTCGTCTATTTTTTTTAATAAACCCAAACCGAGATGTAAACTTTATAATTTCTATTACTTTCTGTAACTTTCTAGTTAATGTTACAGTTTAGATATTTGCATCCACAGTAAGCAAAAATATTTGGTCTATAATTTGCAAGGAGGGTCTTTCTTGGACTTCAATATGACTGTAATATAAATCTCATTAAATGATAAAGGAAATATAGATTAAATTATTAACCTTTAACATTATAGATTCTATGAAAGTTGTCTACCATTCAATTAAGAGGGCCATCTGGCTTGGTGGTGTCCCTGGATTCATATACTGAAATTCCTTTGTAAACTCAGTTATGAGTTTATTTTTCTCTGCCTGTGAAAGGTCTTCCATTTCATTAACTTCCATGAAACCGGTAATTTACAGTTCAATTAAAGTAGTTCCTAACATTTATAAATGAATAGAAAAATAATAAAACTGATTAAAAATCAATGCTGTCTCAGTAAATTACTATTATTAACCTGAACTCCAGATAACACTTTCACTGTTCCTCTGTTTTAAGTGATCAGCCAACAACTTCCCAGCTTTCTCTCCTAATTCCCAGGAGTGCTGATTAACACATTTCAAAGAGCATTCAAATTGTTCTGAGTGTACTTTAAGTATTTTTTTCGGTAAATGCTTGAAATGATTTGTCTCTGGGGATTCTGGTATATAATAAAAGTGAATCTTGAACAACTTGCATAAAATTAGAGTTTCTAAATCTCCTTTTTGGCTGAGGTAAAAGCAACGATTCTTTTATGCCTTAAATATATCCCCGAGAACTAACATATTGGTTCATACTTAATTTATCTAACCTCTCTCTCAACAGATTTTCTTCTTAATATAGTTCACCAAAAAAAGAATCCTTTAAAAGAGAAATATTCAGATATCATCTAAAATTGACTAATTTTTAAATTAGAATCCTACTGAGGATTCCATGAGTTCATCCACTTAAAGCAGAGTAAATTTTTAAAAATGTAATCTAGAACAGTTTTGATCAGCATGTGAAAAAAATATCCTCTATGTTTTAGATTTAATAAGAGCCAGTTTGGTCTAGTGATTAAAGCACCAGACTAGAAAGCAGGAGACTCTTAAGTTTTAGTTCTGGTTTAGGCATGAAAGCTGGCTGAGTTGATTTTGGGCCAGTCACTTTCTCTCAACCCAACTCACTTCACAGGGTTGTTATTGTGAGGAAAATAGGAGGAGAAAGAAGTACTGTATTAGATATGTTTGCTGTCTTGAATTATTTATAAAAATAGTAAAGACAGGACACAAACCAACAAACCAACAAATAAATAGCTAAACTGAGGTTATTTTACAATGACTACAGCGTTAATCTACCAGATTTTCAAATGTATCTTTGAGTTTTTATATTAAAATCTATCTATAAAATCTAAATATAAAATCTTTATTAAAATCTATAAAATTTATATTAAAATCTATAAAATGCCTGCCTTTTAATGAATGTTTCATCTTTGGGCCTGCTTGGAGAGTAATTGTGTAACACCTCCGAAATCTTGGCAAGTTTTAAATATTTAAACAGGAATTTTCACTGCCAGTCTGAAAGCTGATGGGCATATTTGGTTAACAGTAGGTAAGCCATTACATTTTGATCCCACATAACAGAATAAATTGACAGTATGGAACAATCCTAATTAGAAAATAGGAGAAATGTATTATTGCAAAGCTGTGACCATTATATTTATTCAGACAATGATTTCAATGATTTCATGTTGTTTTTAATTATTCTTGCCCTTTTTAAATTTTAACTTTTATATATTGTTTCTATGCTTTAATATTGTATTGTACACTGCCCAGAGTCCCTCTGTGTGATAAATAGGCAGTTCCAAATGAGACAGACAGACAGACAGACAGACAGATAGATAGATAATGTCTGCTTCAAAGGCTTCATGAGCCTGCATTTTGAAGGTGATTCAACTACAATATTTTCTTGGCAATAAATTCGACTAAAGCACATTCTAACTAAACAGTATATCCCAGATGCTCTAGTTGTCCTCCAAGGCAGGGCTTTTCAACCAGTGGTACGGGTACCACCTGTGGTACATTGGCACCTGGCAGGTGGTACGCAACCATCCTAGAAAAGTGGTAGCGGGGGAGGGGAATGAGCTGAACCAGTGGTAGCACTGCACAAGCCTGAGCGAGAGATGGCTGGAGCTGCAGGGCTGTCAGGGCTCAGTGGAAGCACCAGGATCAGCACCAGGCTCCAGCTGGAGCTCGCGCTGATCGTGGCGCTTCTGCTGAGCCCAGAAGAAGCGCCGATCAGCTGGAATGTTGCAGCATCTCCAGGGTCTTGTGATTTACATTCAGATGCTTGGCAACTGATTCATATTTATGACGGTCACAGTGTCCCAGGGTCATGTGAAGTGACCAAAACCTGCTGCAACCACCCAGCAGATGGGGGAAATAAAAACCAAACACCCCCCCACCCCACCCCCACTGCCAATCCTCAACAGAAATGCTCACAACAATGGAAACCTCGGACAGGAGGAAGAGCGCCGCAGGGCGGGCAGGCAGGTGTCTTTTTTCAGTGCCATTGTAACTTCGAACAGTCACTAAGCAAACTGTTGTAAGTCGAGGACTACCTGTACTTTATCACTTTTTCCTTTTTTTTTTTTTTTTTTTTGGTCATCAAGTTTTTGACACCTTGCTAGGCGATTGGTGGTACTCGGATATTGCCATATCCTAAAAGTGGTACAATGGGTGAAAAGGTTGAAAAGCCCTGCTCCAAGGCACTTGCAATTTTCGGATTCTTATTTATTTATTTATTTATTTAACACATTTATATGGCTGCCTGTCTCATTGAATGTAAGATGCAGCACTTGAACAGAAATCAACAGTTCAATTTTATAAGGAATTAAAAAGTTAAACAAGTGAATTAGTTATATTGGTGGATTGTTATATAGCTGAATTAAGAACTGGGATATTCAATTTTGGAGTATCAGTGGGTCCAGATACGGTATTAAGAAACATAAAACTTGAATTAAAAATGAAATTAACTCATCAGAAAATATTATTTTGTGCTCATTGGATTCTTCAAAGAGTGTTTAAAAATAGATAGAGATTATGGGTTTTTTTTCTGTGCTGGTATTGTAAGAAATGTGAACGCTCTTTAACTTAAACAGTCTGATCTTACTGAGTTACATCTTTGCTTTGATTACAAATCATTATATATATGTTATAACAATTGCAAACTGAAAGAAGAAAATGAACCTGTATTCCAGAATAGTGGCCACAAGGATTCTTGTACTTTAAAATCTGGGAGAAGGGGTATTATGCTTGGATTAATATTTTGATGAACACAGCATAATAAAAATTAAAAAGTCTGAAACATGCTCAGTGTTTGAGATCCCAGATAAAATGTTTGCCAGTTCCTTGCATTAAGGAATATTTGGCTGTATGAGGAATGCAATGATGAATATTTTATTAGAACTTTTGAACAGAAAACAGATTTCTAACCAGAAAACAAGAGTTCGTGATAAGCAAGAGTTCATGATAAATCTGGGTTTGACTAAAACATATTTAACAAAAGTTAGCATGGGCATAACCTAAAGAATCAAGGTACAAGTGTATGGGACTCTTAAAGTACATTCAAAGAAAAGCACTGTTGTTGCTTTGTTTAGTGCTGTCTAGTCTCACAAATACTAATGGTATGCATGCAAGAAACTGATTTTAGTAAAATGAATTTCCGTGTTTTCCTGAAAATAAGACCCGGTCTTATTTATTGTTTTTCCTCCAAAAGAGGCAGTAGGTCTTATTTTCGGGGGATGTCTTTTTCCCCGACACCTGCCTCGCCTTGTGGTGGTGGCACCAGCAGCCCTGTCCAGCAGGAGGCCGCGTGGTTGCCAGCCCACTTCACGGCCGCTCGCGGCAGGAGGCTGCATGGCCTGTTGTGCTGTGCCGCCACCAGGCAAGGCAGGTGGGGGAGGGGGAGGAGCTGCCCCAAGCGCTCATAGGCACCCAAACACTTTTCCAATTAATGGAGATCTGATGGAGACTAGAAGCTCCGTCTGCTTGCAAATGGGGCACTTGGAGATGGAGATAATCGTTCTGATTCAAAGCGCCCCGTTTGCAAGCTTCCAGTCTTCGTCAGATCTCCGTTTGGGGGAAAAGTGTGCTTGGGATCCGAGCAAATCACTGCTGCTTGTGCTGGCCATGCCCACCCCCCATGCTTATTTTTTGGGTAGGGCTAATATTAGGCCCACCCCAAAAAATCAGGCTAGGGCTTATTTTCGGGGTGGGTCTTATTTTTGGGAAAACATGGTTCCTCCTGAAAAGCACCAAGAATTATTATTATTATTTTTTAGAAATCCCTATTTTAAGAAATAGATTGCACTAACTCTTGAATTATGCCTGTAATAGCAAAGATAAAATTAATCCAGTAATGTTTTACCAGAGTAAACCCCAGAACCGAAATCATTATTCTCTTCTGATGGAATTTTAAAATCACAGCAAGGGATTAACGTATTACTGCAGTGATGAGAGGGATTCTGAAGGGCACAATGGCTTGTGGGTCTATTTGTTCTGCTATTTGTATTCTAGGACTGGTACTTAACTGTCAGGTGTCCAGAGAACTATGCTTATAATTTCAATGGGGCTAATATGACTGGATTGTGTTAAATAAAGGTTAGCAGAGCCAGGCATGGATGCCACCGCACACAGCCTGTCATATTCTATTTCACTCTTAATCCCTGTGATCTGTTTAAAGCCATGTGCTTGGGGAGTGACTCTATATACTGTTCCTTGCTTCAAGCATTAAAAGAACAATGTTATAAACGAAACAGGGACAGGTGTGAAATGTCAGCATCAGCTTCTCAACAGCTAAAGAAAGGTTTGGCTTAGCCTACACTGTTGTGTTGAGTTACGGTCAACCCAGGCTGTGCAAATTACTCATTAGCAAATGCTTGCTGCAGAACCTCCAGGATGGTTCCGCTGATAACAAAATAATCAAGGAGAGAAGCAACCTAGAACTAAGGAGAAATTTCTTAACAGTTAGAACAATTGATCAGTGGAACAACTTGCCTCCAGAACTTGTGAATGCTCCAACACTGGAAGTTTTTAAGAAGAGATTGGACAACCAAAAGTCTGAAATGGTATAGGGTTTACTGCCCGAGCTGGGGGTTGGACTAGAAGATCTTCAAGGTCCCTTCCAACTCTGTTATTCTGTATTCAGGCCAGTTCAGAATCCATCACAAGAGCCCAGTGAAATCACACTAGCTCCTCACTCCTCAAGAAAGGCACCTTGGAATTGGAAAGACCGTCTCAGGCTTGTTATTGAATTGGCTGCTACCCCTTTAACAGAGGAAAGTGACAGATGTGCTGTAAATTAAGTGTGTGGCTTTACCAAAGTAATCATTGTTGAGGTGAGAGAGTAGCACAACAAAGAATAGAGATCTATCACATTCCATGGATTCATACGATTGCTTTCTTTTGCAGCAAAGAAAAAGAACCAACTCACCTTCAGCTAAAGTGATAGAAGGGATAAAGGACAGAAATCTTAGGTTATGTAGTGCAAAAATAGCCACGGTAAACAAATCGAGCTATTATCTGTGGAATGTGCAGCCAGTAATCCTCCACATTTGTACAGAACAGGGGCTTTTAAAGACTGGCCTCAGGCCAGAATTTCGTTTGCTCACTTTGCCATTACCATTTTCTTCATGCTGCATCCAATGATAATGTCATTTTATTTTTTTCTGTATTGATAACTCTAGCCTAGGAAATGGGAGTTTCAGGAAAACCCAATATTGAAAACTCAATATTGAGTTTTATAATATAGCCCATTGCCTTTACTGGCTTAAACTAACAATTCTGATTCCTGGAAACATTTCAGATACTTTATTTAAATGTGTGTGGGGTGGGAAAGGCGTCCACTCAAAGAGAATCTGCCAAAGGTCTTTTGAGGGAGGAGCCCACCTCTCCAAAAATCATAAAGTCTGGCAAATCCTTACTGAACCCATTAATGTGTTTTACAACAATTGTTTTAAAACATTCATTGTGGATGTTATTTCATTCCATATAATACAGGTCTCTGTAGCTTCTCTGGTGTTTAAAAGTCTTGTTTGGCTTTTAAAATCATCCAGCCAAACTATGACATTTTTTCCCAACCTGGACCTCCAGATATTTTGGATTACAATTCCATCAGCTCCCACCATGATGGAATAAAGGATCGTAGTACAAAACCAAAGGTGGAAGCTTCTCCATTGGAAAGAGTGCTATTGAAATATCTTTATTATGGTCCTCAGAAAACCATCTGGTTCAGATCCCTAGCAGCTTTTTGAACATCTGTAGAAAGTGGGATGACTCTGCTAGAATCAAAGGTCTGCTTACGGCAACTCTACTTTTGATTCAAGCTTCATTCTTAAAAGCAATTCCCTGGCCACCATGATCCTTCTTTATAGCTATGAAATTAATGGATGTAAGATTACTGGCAGATCACTCTGTTAATTCTCAATGTGGACGAAGGAGGTTTTTGTGATATTAAGCTTTCTATTACTACTTCCAAAATGGAGCAGCATTAAATAAACTGGTTCAGTGGGTCAGAAGCGGAATAAATTGACCTTTTATAACCTAGCTAGACTGGAAGCAGAGATCACTCTTGTCCTTCCCAATAATTCATTTCTCCATCACTATGACTTTTCAGAGACTGCAAATGTCAGAATAGATCAACTGTTTTTGTTGCCAGAAAATACGACATTTTGGGCAATTCCCACCCATATAAGCAATGTTAGGGCACTCAGTCATTATTAATAAAAGAGCTACTGAAAGCTTTTCCAGTTCAAGTGCTTCTTTTTTATCGTTAATAAAGTGAAATAAACAACTAAGTGTTTTGGTATATATATTGCTGTTAAGTTATTTTAATGGTATATTTAACGTGGAGATGCTTTTCATGACTTCATGGGCTAATTCAAAACAGTGTTGAATAGTTTCTTCCTGTTCTCACAAGCACTGGACAAGCAGTAGCAACTACGGAGAGCAGACCCATACAACAGGATAAAGTTGTACTTTCTGGAGTGATCCACTAACTTATTTAAACTCATGGTGAGCTTCCACTAGCCTCTACATTATTCATATTCATTGACATGTTTTTATGCTATTTTAAAAAAAAATAATCTCAAACATCTTCAGAAATAACCCTCACCAAAACACAAAGCATTAATGCTTAAAATCTCTACAATATAATAGAAAAACCTTTTATTCACCTCCCTTTGTACATTATTCACAATGCTGTGCAAGTTCCCTTTGAAAAGGAGTTTCCTATACTGAATAGGACAAAAAGGCTGTCGAGAACAGAAATACTATAACGATTTTATGGATTTTTGCCTATGTTTCAGTGGCCAAAAATATTTTGGAAACCAATGCTATACAGTATACTAGAGTTGTACTAGGTTTGTGAGGATCTAAATTCAACTCTCTTTTTAATCAGTTATAGTGTGACACCCTGGTTTTTTTTGCAGAATTATTGGGAAGAAGAAGAAAATAAAGTCATCTTGAGCTGAAAAGGATAAAGGAATGTAAACTATTCCAGTTGTTGTGAGGGAGCTGCAACAGTCATAAGTATGAAAAATGGTCATAAGTCACTGTTTTCTGTGCTGTTGTAACTTCGAACGGTCACTAAATGAACTGTTATAAGTCAAGGACTACCTGCACCTAAAGGTTTACTAGTCACTAGTGTGGTCTAATAAACATTTAGGTATTTTGCTCCATTCCATTGGTGTGTCACCATAAGCGATCGACTGGCTGTGTTCAATTTGATGGATCAAATAATGCAAGTTAGCTTGGTATGATAAAAATTACTGCATCAAATAGTATTGAGATGTTTCTCATCTCTCTCATAAGAGAGGGCCTGTAGCTATTACTGTTCTCTAACCTGACCTAGCTTTTGATATTTCTATCAGCACATCACAGAGATATCTCATGCATCCAGGTAATTTGTATGCAAAATCGTGCCAAACACACAGGAGGAACTGAATGGCAGAGCAGGGCTTGGAAGTCAGAATGACAAATAGGATGCCTAAAAAGGAAAAAAAATGCCTTACATATTAAGTTCTAATGAAGTCTTTTTAAGCCCTTTGGACTAGGCTCGGGACACAGTAGTAAACTAAATCAAAATTGTTTTTCAAGACTAAAATGCAGAAAAGAGAAGGGTTTCTTTAATGTACTAATTCTCTACAAAAATGCTTCTCCTTCATAATACATTCCATAAGGGATCTGTGAGTTCCCCCCTTTAGGGGTTCTTTTCCCCTAAAGGTACTTTGAATACATTTATTAGTACATATTCTATCGATACTCAATTATCTTCTTTATTTAAAGATCTAAAATCCAAGGACTTCTCTACTGATATGTACATAGTCTCAATTTAGTATTTTTAAAGACTCCTGGTATCATCCAACAGTACATTTTGATAGCTGCCAACCAAAACATCATATTACAAAACTGGTTGGCCTGTGATAAGCACCCAATTATTCCTGCGCATGGGGTCCTCTCATCTGAAGATACTTATTGGTGGCACTCAAGCATGCAGGAGAGGAGATAAAATTTAATTAATAATTTTGACAGCTAGGCCAATAGCATATTAAAGGGCTGTTCCTTGCTGTTTTTCCTCCATGACCTTCTGGCTTGTAAACATTACAGACCTTGACTGGTCATGAGCTCATTGTAAAGCTTTAATTTATGGCACAGGTTGCTAGTCATAATTAGCTGGGCTTAAATGGAAGCTTTTGCAAGGCTCTTACCGAAAGACTCAAGATATTTTGCATAAAGAGATTTGCTTTTTGCTATGCCCTGTGCACAGAATATAAAATGTAATTTCCCATGGGTTAAGGCCATGTCACAAAAGAAAGGTAGACAAGCAATTTCTCCATAGTTCCAAAGATTATTACTTGTTTCAATAAAATGTTGGTCAGTGGCAACTAATGGTAAGTGTCTACAGCAAGTAGTGTCGTCACCCTTATTGCCTTAATTATCCTTGGTCTTGCAATGAAGATACATATCTCCAGCTATATCTTTAGACAGCATTGAAGGCCTGGATGACCAAGCATCAGCTTCAGCTAAATATGCAGGTTTGGAAGTAAATTTCAAGGAAATACATGACACTTATTTCCAAGAAACTTTCTTTTGGATGCCAGTGCATCAACAATATGACTGAAGAAAAAAAAAGAATGAATATGTTATATTCCTTCAATAGATCTCAAGATATAAGATCTGGCATTTCTACAGGGCTTTAAGAGTGCATTACAAGTACACATAGTCCTTCAGTGACCGTTCAAAATCACCACACTGAAAAAAGTGACTTCTGACCGTTTTCCACAGTTACGACCATTGCAGCATCCCCACGGTCACGTGATCAAAATTCAGATGCTTGGCAACTGACTCGTATCTTATCAAAGCCCTTATCTTTGAGAATTTTTTAGAGAACTGGTGAAGAGCCAGATCAATGAAAGAAAACAAATGTCTTCAATATGGGACAGAAGGAAGTCCCAGAGAATTAGAGAATTAGCAGATCATAAAGAGATGAATATATGATGGCATGGACTTGTCAAGAGTAATGAAGAAGATACGTTCTTATTTCAATTCTTGATCAGGTAAATTCCATAATAGATTGTAGGAATACTATAGACATAATATATCTTGTTTTCACAAAGTACTCCCTGATATGCTAATTAGAAAGCTAGTTAAGCATGATAATTAAGTGGATACATAATGCCTTGAAAGTCATACCCCCAAAGTGTTCATCAAACTGGAAAAAATATCAACACTTATTAATGACTTCAATTAGAGACAGAAAAACACATTAAACAGATGGCTTAATATTGGATGGAAAAACTATTACTATGGAATATGTAAAAAAAGAAAAAGAATTGCAGCAGCAAGAAATGTAACAGACAAGTGCAAAGTCCACTTAGGAAATAAATATAAAATACATAGGAATAGAATGTGACTTTACCTCATATAGAACAGTTCTTATGAAAAAGATCTTGAAATAATACTTAATTGCAAATTGAATATGTGACTGTAGAGTAATGTGGGTGCACAAACGACAATATACTGAAATATACTGTAATTTCAAAATCACAGAATTGTTCCACTTTGTTCTACTTTAGTCTGAAATAAATGATATTTAGCTGACCCTATGCTCTATCATATATAGTTACTGAATTCCAGATGGTGTCCAATAAAATATGCTTACAATAGAATTGAAGGTTTAGAAATGCTTTTGTTTGCTTTTCAAACTATTTTCCAAAGCAGCATATTTACAAAATTGGTTTTACATCAGATTAAACAGGACATTAAGTAATTCATTCTTTAAAAGCTTGTTCCTCTGAGACAGGGACTCTTATTCCTGTTTTAAAAGAAAGAGCACTGGTAGAAAAATGAATGTAACGAAGGGGGAAAAATATTCTTCTTGACCATTTTGACTGCAATCTGGTGTTAGAATCCAACATATCTAATGGGGAGCAGGGCTGAGTAAAACTCAACTGCAAAATGACAAGCCCTCGACTCTTCCAGTGAGACACACTATTTATAAATCCTGAGATTTAGAGAGTAATCCATCAGATTTCAGTTTTCAAGATTTCAGATATCCGTATTTTTGCTCTATTTTCTCTCTTGCTATGGGGAAGGGAATTGGAGAGCAGGACAAAAGGCAGAGATTGATCCAGCTACCTAAATCTGTCCCACGCTGCCAGCCCGGTGAATTCTCAGCTAACTGGGAGTATTTTCAGATGGGTAATTAGCATTCCTGGACTCTGAGGAATGTTTACTCTTCTAAGGAAAGTAAGGCTATTCACAAAAAATGCCACATTTGTAATCCCATCAAAGAGGGGAAAGCAGAAAGGAAATGGCCCATCAAGACAGTATCTCAACTGCTTATGTGATCATGGCTAAAGAGAACTAGATTCTATTCTGCCAGCATGCTCACAGGGGCATCTGGCAGATTGACCCCCCAAGAAGGATGAATTGAAGAGTGTACATAAAGAGAAATCAAGCTCACACACAGGGAGAATGTAATTAACTCAGGAGGCCGCAAGCAAAGCCTTTGCAAGCCAGCCTGCTTGAGCTTGGTCCAAGAACTGCAGCCTGAGGCAGGAGATTAGCAAGCATTCACATAGTTCAAAGCCCAGGAACTCCTCTTATCCAATAAGCTAGTTGGGGTTTGCACATCTAGTACAGTAAGCAAAAGAAATGCATTCCTGCTTTTCAACTTCTTTTTACATTGTTTTAAAACTTTTTATTCAAAGATTTTGCATTGATAAGAAATACATTCAAAGAAAGAAAAAAAATAGTGAAATAAATGTGAAAAAGAAAAAAGAGGAAAGAAAAAAATAAAATAAGAAGATAGACAAAAGAAAAAGAAAATAAAAGAGCAGAAAATACATACAGGTAGTCCTTGACTTACAACCGTTCATTTGGTGACCATTTGAAATGAGAATGGCACTGAAAGAAGTGACTTATGACCATTTTTCCACACTTATGACCTTTGCAGCATCCCCATGATCATGTGAACAAAATTCAGACACTTGGCAATTGACTCATATATATGACAGTTGTAATGTCCCGGGCGCATGTGATCACTTTTTGTGACCTTCTAACAAGCAAAACTAGATTTATTTAACAACTGTGGCAAGACAGGTCATTAAAATGGGGCAAAATTCACTTAACTATCTCACGCTTAGCAACAGAAATTTTGGGCTCAATTGTGGTCGTAATTCGAGCATTACTTGTATATGAAAAAGTGCTTTAGATTTCAGCAGTTATACAAATAATTCTAATCAAATCTCTGTCACACAGATCTCATCAGAATTCCCTTCTTTCAATAAAATACGCTTTCTGATCATCAAAACCGTAAGTCACAAAATCATTTTCTTTCCCATGCAAAAAAATCCATAAGGAGTTTCCAGTCATTGATGATTGTCAATAATGACCTTTCTCATCAAAGAAGTCAATTCTCTCAAGCAGAGAATTAATGCTGAGCTGGACAAGCTATTGCAGCAAGGCATTTTAGAGCCTGTGGATAGCAGTCCATGGGAAACCCCCATCGTCACGCCACTTAAGGCCAACGGAGAAGTCCGCATTTGTGCTGACTATAAATGTATGTTTAACAAAGCTCTCCAGCAGCACTCCTATCCGGTGCCTGTAGTCAGTCACATTCTGGCGTCTTTACAGGGAGGTCGCATTTTCGCCAAATTAGATTTGGCCCAGGCCTATCAGCAGCTGCTGGTGGATGATGCCACAGCAGAGGCCCAAACAATTGTGACCCACCAGGGAGCCTTCAAGGTGCGAAGGTTACAGTTTGGGGTTAAGGTAGCCCCTGGCATTTTCCAGAGTGTCATGGAGCGCACGCTCCGCAATATTCCGGGCATATGCCCATATTTCGATGATGTCCTCATCGCAGGGGAATCAGTCGAAAACCTCGCTGACAGGCTCCGGGCCGTCTTGCGGCAGTTCCGCAAAGCGGGGCTGAAGCTCAAACAAGAGAAGTGCAAAATTGGAGTCACTTCCACTGAATTCCTGGGGTTTTGTATAGATGCCGAAGGCATCCATCCTGCTGAATCCAAGCTCAAAGCGATTCAGCAGGCTCCCAGTCCCAAAATGAAGGGAGAGCTTCAAGCTTTCCTGGGACTTCTTAATTTCTACCATGCTTTCCTCCCCCACAAGGCCGCAGTGGCAGAGCCGTTACACCGGCTCTTGGACAAACAGGCCCCATGGAAATGGACAAGTGTCCACGAGAGGAGTTTTGCTGCGGTTAAAACATTGCTGTCTTCCAATGCGGTGTTGGCTCATTTCAATGAGCAATTGCCAGTTAGCATAGCTTGCGACGCATCCCCTTACGGGATCGGAGCTGTCTTAAGCCACCTCAGGGCTGATGGGACACAAGTCTCTATAGCCTATTACTCCAGGACTCTGTCTGCTGCTGAGCGCAATTACACGCAAATAGATAGAGAGGCATTGGCCATTGTGGCTGGCATCAAGAAGTTTCACGGCTTTTTGTATGGCCCCCATTTCACGGTCTTCACTGACCACAAGCCACGCTGGGGTTGTTCACAACAAACAAGCAGACACCCCAAATCATCTCTCCTAGAATGTTGAGGTGGTCAATATTCCTATCTGCTTATGACTATTGCCTGGTTCACAAACCGGGTAGAGAAATGGGCCATGCAGATGGCCTTAGTAGATTGCCCTTATGGCAATTGGAGCCAGATCCTGCACCGGCTAGCCACATCCTGTCTATCCAGGATTTGCCGGAGTCTCCCCTTAACGCAGGGGACGTTGCTGCAGAAACAGCTTCTGATAGCACATTGAGCCGCATGTTGAACTGGGTGTATACAGGATGGTTGGAAACGTGTCCTGGCCCTAGCTTCCAGAGCTTTTGGAAGAGAAAGCATGAGTTATCCATCATTAAGGGTTGCCTCCTGTGGGGAAATAGGGTAGTAATCCCGACCTCACTGAGGACTAGAGTCCTTGATTCTCTGCATGAGGGACATCCGGGCATAGTCTGGATGAAGGCGCTCGCGCGTAGCTACCTCTGGTGGCCTGGGCTCGATAAAGACATCGAGGCCCAGGTCCACGGGTGCTCCATTTGCCAGCAGTCAAGGCCAGAAATGCCACATGCTCCTGTACATAGATGGGAGACCACTCAAGCCCCTTGGTTGAGAATTCATGTCAACTTCACTGGCCCCTTTCAGGGGCAACTCTTCCTCATTGTTGTGGACAGTCACTCTAAGTGGCTGGAAGTCGTTCCAGTGTCTACTTTGACGACCGCCATCACCATTAGGGTTCTTGGTGGCATCTTTGCCACACATGGGCTCCCAGATGTCCTTGTCTTCGACAACGGAGCTCAATTTACTTCCTCGGAGTTTCAGTCCTTTGTGAGGGCAAATATGATTAGACATGCCACTTCGGCTCCATTTCACCTGGCCTCTAACGGCCAAGCGGAACGCATGGTGCACACCACAAAGGAATCCTTAAAGAGGATCACCCACGGCAACTGGCACCACAGGTTGGCAGACTTTCTCCTCTGCCACCGCACAATGTCGTGCATGTCTACGGGAAAGAGCCCAGCTGAGCTTCGATGGGATCGTCGCCTTATCACAAAGCTGGATCGCTTACACCCTGATAGGATTGCATCGCAGGTGCAGCAGCCGAAGGCACTGAGGCGCTTGCAAGTGGGCGATCCGGTTTGGGCATGCAATTATGCACCAGGGGCACTGTGGGTGGTAGCTGTGGTTTGTAAGGTGACTGGGCCGCTTTCTTACGAAGTGGCCCTGGAAGACGGTCGTGTGCTGCGGCGGCACATTGACCAGCTGCGTTGGAGGCTGCCACGCCACTCTTCCGCTCCTGACTCTGCTCTCGGGGGGGGAGGACCACGATTGCAATCGTGAATCTGAGTCTCTCCGCGAAAGCGGGACATTGCGTTCACAGAACGGGGTTTTTGCCAATGAGGCGGCTCCTAACTCTGGCACTACGTCCATGGGACATTGTGCTCAACCGGCTTTTCACGCCGCTCCTGCTTCAGGCAATGCACCAATGGGCCATTGCTCTCAATCAGCTTTTCACGCCGCTACTACCTCAGGCATCGCACCAACGGGACATTGCTCCCAATCGGCTTCTTAGGCCGATCAGGTGGATTCCACTCCACCGCGGAACTCTGGTTTGGGCCTACCGGAACAGGCCGGCCAACCATGAATGGACAAAGGCTTGGGTCTACCAGGACAGGCCAGCATTCCCGAATCGGCTTCACCCGTACTGGACAGGTCCCATAGCCCCGGTCTGCCGAGCCTGGCAGGCGAGCTTGTAGATCGGGAGCTAGCAGCAGCTCCGAGATGTTCGGAGCGGGCCAAAGGCCCACCGAAGTTTTTAAAGGACTACGTGAGGTTTCTGTCATTGCAAGTTTAAAATGCTTATGTATTTTACTGCAACTGAAATGCTTATGTATTTCCTTCGAAATTGAAGTGCCATGTACTATGATGTTGTATGTCTGTAAATGGGCAATGTTTTTATGTTTCTTGTAACTGGGTTGTTTTGGCAGTATTATTTCTGACAAGTGTGAAGAAAGACTTGTGTCTCACCGAGTGTTATTGCATTTGAATGTATGACTCATGGTACAACAAGTAATTGTGTATGTGTTAAAGAACCAGGAGGGGAGGGGTGTAATGTACTGAGCTTTCCTTTTGCAACAGGTGCAAGGAGCTGCACCGGGATCGCTAGCAGACCACGTGGCCTGCTAGCTAGACTTGCTGTCTCCCAGCTAAATCTGTAAGCTTTTGCACGGGAGAATATGTTGCATTCATTGGCTGACACTGCCCAAGCTCTTTGAATAAAAGGGGCGTTGTCTTACCTGAACGCCTTTTCTCAGCGTGATGAATGGAGAATCCACCAATGGGTTATCTTGGACCTCCTGCCCACTTAGACCAAAACAATCAAAGCTGCCACGCCTCTCTGGTTGAGGGCACGCCCCCAGTTTCGAAAGGGCGAAGCCAATGACTGTACGACGTGTTGGCTCCCAGACCCTAAACACTGGACCTGACTGCGTCCAAGGGATGGGTGTGGATTCTCCATTCATCACGCTGAGAAAAGGCGTTCAGGTAAGACAACGCCCCTTCTCCAGCGTGAAAGAATGGAGAATCCAACAATGGGACTTACCAAAGCCCTACTGTCCCAATGGGAGGGGAGCAGACTGGGCCAGTGTCCCTGCCGCCGGCACCACCTGTTGCAGTACCCTGCGGCCAAAGGATGCCTCCGCCGAGGCAAACTTATCAAGGCGATAATGGCACACAAAAGGGGAAGGCGAGGACCATGTCGCCGCCCTGCAAATGTCCTCAATGCTGGCCTGTGTGGCCCATGCTGCTGAGGTAGCAGCACTGCGAGTAGAATGGGCCGTCAAGTGACCTGGAACTGGTAAAGAAGATGTCTGATACGCTTTGGAAATACAGGCCCTAATCCACCTGCCAACGGTAGAGGAAGATACCTTCTTACCCTTGGAGGCCGGGTGGAAGGAAACAAAAAAAGGCCTCAGATCTACGAAAGGACTCCGTCCGCTTGACGCAACAGCGCAACGCCCTGTGAACATCGAGAGTGTGCCATTGCCTTTCCAAAGTATGAGACGGGTTAGGACAAAAGTTCGGTAACACAATCTCCTGTGCCCTGTGGAAAATGGTGTTCACCTTAGGAACGCATGAGGGGTCCAGGCGTAGGACCACTCTGTCCGTGTGAAAGACACACAGGTTTTTTCTGACAGAAAGAGCTGCAAGCTCCGAGATGCGCCTAGCCGAGGTAACTGCAACCAAGAAAGCAACCTTAAGAGACAAGGACCTAAAAGTGCAGGACCTAAGGGGGTCAAAAGGCACCTGAGTAAGGGCCTGTAAGACCCAGGGCAAATTCCAAGAGGGATATCTATATACTACCGGCGGTCTACTGTTGGTGACCCCTTTTAGAAAGGATCGTACCTTGGGGTGATGGGCCAGTGGCTCTAAGGTGTCACAGGTAAACACCGTGGCTGGAGCCGAGATCAGTCGGCGAATAGTGTTGGGCGCCAAGCCTTTATCAACACCCTCCAACAAATAGTCTAATATCCGTGGAATGGTTACCTCTGAGATAGCTAAGTGATTGCTGTCACACCAACAGCAGAAATATCTCGAAGTGGAGTCATAAATGCGATTGGTCGCCGGTCTCCGGGAGGCCTGAATCATAGAAATCACTCCCGAGGAATAAGATTCTTGGGTCAAGGCCCTGCGTTCAAGTGCCAAGCGGCTAACTGCAGCCACTGAGGCTCCGATTGTTGTATGGCCCCCTGCACTAGGCGAATCCGATTTGGAGGAATCCTCCATGGAGGGACCATGGAGAGGCTCACGAGGTCGGCAAACCACGGTCGTCTCGGCCAGTGCGGGGCAATGAATATGACCTCTGCCTGTTCCTGCAATACCTTCCTGATAACTGCTGGGATCAGAGGGAGAGGTGGGAAGGCATACAGTAGTCCCCCTGGCCAAGGGCTGCGAATAGCGTCCGTCCTCTCCGCCCCCGGAGAGGGGAACCTGGAACAGAATCTTTGAAGTTGGGAGTTCGCTGGAGAGGCGAATAAGTCTAGGACCGGCAACCCGAATCTGTCCGATATCTCCCTGAAGAGATCCGGATGTAGGCTCCATTCCGAATGGTCCACTGATGCCCGGCTTAAAAAATCCGCTGACGGTTTGCCTTCCCTGAGATGTGTTCGGCTTTCAGGGAGAGGAGATTGCTTTCTGCCCAAGACCCCAATAACATGGCCTCGGCCATGAGAGATCGGGATCGGGTACCGCCCTGACGGTTCACATGGGCCTTTGCCGCAACGTTGTCCGTGAGGACTAGCACGTGCTGCCCCGCCACCTGGTTGCAGAGGTGGCGAAGGGCCAGATGAATGGCTCTCAGTTCCAGCCAGTTGATATTGTGTGCCAGATCTGCTCTGGACCACCGACCCTGAGCCAACTGAGATTGGAAATGGGCCCCCCAACCAAACAGACTGGCGTCTGTGGTCAATGTCAGCCTGCTGGGCTCCTTGAATAGTGACCCTTTTGCCACCTCTGGGGAGGCCCACCACAGAAGGGATCTTAGGGTCTGAAGGGGGACCCGTACCCTTTGGTTGGAAGAGCTTGTGCCCAGTCTTTGGAATGGGAGCAAGAACCATTGAAGGTGTCTGGAGTGTAGCCTGGCCCAAGGCACTATCTCTAGGCAAGATATCATCTTTCCCAGTAACTGGGAGAAGACAGCCAGTGTTGCTACACGCTCCCTGCGGATCTTGAGAACCATGTCTCGAATGTCGTCTTGTCCGTCTCGAGATAGATAGACCCGGCAAAGGTCTGTGTCTGTTATCGCGCCCAAGTGTAGTAGGCGTGTTGCGGGAGTCAATTGACTCTTGTGAAAGTTGACTGAGAAACCGTGACCCTGGAGGGTCCTTATGGTGAGGGCCAGTTCCGCTTGGGCGGCCAGAGCGGAGGACGACTGGATGAGAATGTCGTCCAGGTAACATTGGACGCGCATCGATACTAGTCGTAGGTGTGCGGCAAGTACCGCCAGGATCTTGGTGAAGACCCTGGGCGCTGGGGATAGGCCGAAGGGGAGGGCCCTGTACTGGTAATGATTGTTGTAATAACAAAACCGGAGATATTGCCGATGCTTTGGATGAATAGAAAGTCCCCCCGTCGTACGCTTGCCAAGATGGACCGAAGCGTCTGCATTTGAACTTTCGGTACGACAGGTGAGAGCTCAGGCCCTTGAGGTCTAGTATTGCCCTCCATCCCCGAGGCTTTTGGAACCACGAATAGGATGGAGTAAAAACCCCTGTTTCAGCTGATCGACTGGAACCCGTTCAATGGCTCGTATGTGCAATAGATGCTGGCAATCTCTCATCCAAGTACTAACCAGGCACAATCCTTCTTAGCTTCTAAGATCAGTCAAGCTCAAGAAAATGCTGCCACCTGCTGAGGCTGGCTTGCATATACAATAAGAGGACCCCTATGTCCCTTGTGGCCTTTTGAGTCTATGTTTGAGTGAACTGAGATGGGCCAAGGGAAAACGAAAGTAGGCTGATCGGCCTCTTCTTAGTCAGGAGAAGGCCGGCCTGAAAGCTGGTGAGGTGGGAAGGTGAAACCGAAACTAATTCAGTCTGTGCTCCACGCAGTCCAAAAACGGAGGCCGCAACTCACAGGTAAATTTGGGCACCCTGGGACAGCTGGAGAATAGGGAGCAGCCCCCTTACATCCACAGCTCTCCCAAATTGACCCAGCACCTCACAGGCTTGTAATAAAGCAGCCGATCGGCCTAAATTTCCAAGGCTCTAAGCAGTCCGGAGAGGGGGGGGAATGCACTCCCACCCCCAGGGGACACCCCCCAGAGAAGCCTAGAAGGCTAAACAAGCAAGGAGAAGTAGGAAAAAACCGATTGGGATCGGCAGCCGCGACGATCAGCTGTGGGGGGGGAACATAAATTCAACGAAAAGGCACTCACAAAGAATAAAACCTTTTTTCCCTTCTAGAACAGCGCTGATCCCAGTGCTGTCCAGAGGAGAAAAAACAATGAAGAATCCACCAATGGAATAGTTTTAAATAAAGCCTCATTCTCAAATAGATTTAAATAAAGCCTGATTCTCAAAATAGTTTTAAATAAAACCTGATTTTCAAATCGCTGGGAGCCAAAACTACCACGTCTGTCTGGGCTGAAGACCAAAACAAAACTGGGGGCGTGCCCTCAACCAGAGAGGCGTGGCAGCTTTGATTGTTTTGGTCTAAGTGGGCAGGAGGTCCAAGATAACCCATTGGTGGATTCTCCATTCTTTCACGCTGGAGAAAGGGGCGGAGCCATTTTGTTCTGAGTTCTGTTTAGTCTTCAATAAAGATATACCTGTTTACTACTCCTGCCTTTTCAATGCTGGGCCCAGCAAGAAACAGAACACATCCCATATCACTTTTCTTGGACTCTTGACCCCTGATATATCTGCCCCTCTGAAGTATGTCCACTGAGGCCAAAGAGGCTCCGTGCAAAACAACAGGATTGTTGAACGTCTGAGATTTATAGGAGTTGAAAAGTGGCTGCCTAGTTTCTTCTTCCTTTTGACTCCTGTTCAAAATGCTGTTTGTGGGGAAGGGGCTTTGAGGGGGTCCTGGCTGCAATTTTCAGACAGGCTCAGTCATTCATACCAGCTCAGTTCATTCAGAAAGACACAAGATATGGGGTGGGGTCAATGAACGTGTTTTCACTTACACTTCAGGAGAACAATCCCAAATACCAAGAATATGGCAGTCACAATTCCCATAGGAATCCACCGCAATGCAGCTAGAGAGAAACATGCTTTCCATTAGAGAGATGCTGAGTTCCCTGGAGATGCTGAGCAATGGAAGCATTTCCCAACCTGCACTGCCTCCAGGAAGCGCCCCCACCTGAAGGGAGCTCCTCCCAGGCTGAAAAGGGAAGAGGGAATGGCCTGGAAGGGCAGAAGGGAGAGCCACAATCAAGGCAGCAGTCAGATAAAGGGGGGCTTCAGCCTGGGCCAAGAAATCAGGTTAAGGAAACATGTCCAACAGATCCCTTACAGTGCTAGGCTGTATTAATAAAGGGATAGAGTTAAGATCACGTGAAGTGTTGATACCACTTTATAATGCCTTGGTAAGGCCACACTTGGAATACTGCATCCTGTTTTGGTCACCACAATGTAAAAAAGATGTTGAGACTCTAGAAAGAGTACAGAGAAGAGCAACAAAGATGATTAGGGGACTGGAGGCTAAAACATATAAGGAACGGTTGCTGGAATTGGGTATGTCTACTTTAATGAAGAGAAGGACTAGGGGTGACATGATAGCAGTGTTCCAATATCTCAGGGGTTGCCACAAAGAAGATGGAGTCAAGCTATTCTCCAAAGCACCTGAAGGCAGGACAAGAAGCAACAGATGGAAACTAATCAAAGGAGAGATGCAACTTAGAACTAAAGAGGAATTTCCTGACAGTTAGAGCAATTAATCAGTGGAACAATCTGCCTCCAGAACTTGTGAACACTGGAAGTTGTTAAGATGAGACTGGACAACCATTTGTCTGAAATTGTATAGTTACCCTGCTTGAGCAGGGGGCTGGACTAGAAGACCTCCAAGGACCCTTCCAGCTCTATTCTATTCTATTCTATTCTATTCTATTCTATTCTATTCTATTCTATTCTATTCTATTCTATTCTATTCTATTCCATTCCATTCCATTCCATTCCATTCCATTCCATTCCATTCCATTCCATTCCATATCTTTACTATCAGGAAAGAAAATTCTATGAAGCAAGATAAAAAGTAAAAATGAATGCAACAGCGTAATAAAGCTATATAATAAATATTCTAATTTTAAAAGAAATCACTAGTGCCGGCAAGGTGAAGAAGAAATCATTCAGAGCGAGTCTTACAGAAAATCCAAATAAATGTATATCGACAGAAACAGCCTGAAATTGATTTCATTTATGTTCTATCTTTCTCCAGGGCTCAAGAAGGTTTGCATAATTTCATTTTATCCCCACTAACAACCTGTGAGATAAGCAAGAATCACAGATTGGCCGTTACCTAATCAATTTTGATTATCTGATGGTAAACTAGAATAATAGAATACAACTCATGCTAGCAAATTCATTTTAATTTTTCATCCCATTTAATATTTCTAGGCTGCAGTGGGTAGCATCCAGACATTGCAAAAACAAAAACAAAAGTCATTTCAGGTTCTAATAAAAAGAAGACAATCGATTAATTCACAATGGCAAATGCAGGCTGTTCTCTGGGTGCCAACACCCACCTGAGCATCTTTCTAAAACAGTATAGGATGGAATCCTAATTAACCCCAGCTCTTGGAACAACGCCCTAAATAAAACATGACTCAGAATGGATTGCAAATCATAAGATAATAATAAAAACAATCCACAATGCTCTGGAGACATTAAGTGATTACATAGAATTGTCATTTGGTTGATTTTCACACTTCATTAGCATATGTATGTGAACATGTTGAGAATTGGAAAGACGTTAAGAGACCTCTTCTTTAAATGTGAACTGTAAATTGAGGTGGCCACGCTTAAGAGATCGTAATCATAGTGGAAAAACTATCACGATCAATTATTAAAAGACAGTATAAAAGAAGTGGGCTCTTTTCCAGTCAAATAGGATGAATACCAGGCAGGTATGAAAAACTGTAGAGTTGGAAAGGACTATTTAAGATTATCAGGACCAATTCATTGTTGTTGTTTCGTAAGGCTACATACATTCAGCTCCTTCAATTCCTTCACGTGGGATTTAGTTCCTATTCCTCTGATCACATCCATTATCGCTATCTAAACCTTTTTGTATTTCTTTTAATCTACTTGAAGTGGAATCTATGAACCAAAATGAATTGGAACAATTACTTTCCAGGATTTGGAAATTATACTTCAGTTGATGTAGGTTAAAATTGTATTTGTATTTGCATAAGCCAACATAGCATCCTTGTAATACTGCTTCTGGTCCTAACAGTTTCCTGAAATTCTTGCCTGGAGAGTTGTAGCAAGCTACATTTCATAATTTTCATAATTTTGCTTGGTGCATTAAATGTAAAGTTATCCATGCCAGAGATCTGCATATCTCAATATGGATGTCCAGCTGGATAAATTTTTACTTATGAGCTTGAAGTCAGACATATTCTTGAATCAAGAAATTCTTGCAGGAATAATTCCATTTATCCATTTTGAATATACATCTTGGCCCTATTTATATCTTCTGGCTCCCATTAATTGTGGGGTTGCCTTTGATTTGTTAATTGGATTTCACCCTCTGAACCTTTTCTGCCTCTTCAACATGCAAATTGGATCTTTCAGGCAGCCTAATTTGCCCAAACTTTTTACATTCAGCTGCCTCATCTTGTACAATCCCCTCTGGTTTCTCTCCTCAGCTTACCCCTCAAACTCTTTTAATTTGTCACAGAAACTGAAGCAGCCTAAGGGCACCACTGATTAGTTTGGGCTTGCTGTCTTTCTTTATTGCCACTAGATGGGTTATATCTCTTCCAATGACTTGGGGAATTTTAGTACCCCTTTCACAGTAGGGGAGAAGCAACTGTGCCCCAAGGATGAGAAGGGAGAGGCAGAATATATGCCTTTCATCTCCATGGCTTTCACACACTCTGATGTTCATACAAAATCACCAGTCTAAGAAGCCATTACGTCCACTGCACAGATTATGTTCCTAGAGTTTCCTCAGTAAGAACAACCATCAAGTTTCCTAATCACAATTGGCAATGTAATGCGGCTTCATATTTGACAGGCAGTGGCAGCAGTTTCTGCACTTATTCTTCCCAAAATAGAAAATACCAATTTAAATTAACATTTTGACAAATGAAGAAGCACCCCCACCCCCCACCCCCGTGACTCCTCTTATCCAGGACACAACTGAGATGCAGGTCTCAGGCTTCACTTACAATCTACAGGACAACGAGAGAGAAAGTAGGGAAATGGAATGTAACACTTCATCTGCTATAAAAAAAGACAGCAAAAAAAAAAAGTTGAATTTAATGTATCCAAAGTACACATTATATTGGAGTGGCTTTTTAATTTGGTTTCTCACACTTTAATTTTAGGCAGTAACTATATGGTTCCTACAGAAGTTTGAGTTAATACTACTTTTAAAATCCAATACTTTTGTCACACTAAGTATATGTACCCATCAGTCTTATTTAGTTATCAAGACACACACCTTTATAAACAGAAGCTGGGGCAAATATTTCAATAAAAACAACTTTGTCATTGAAAATAAATCTTTGGCGCTGGAACACAAGACATTACCTTATGCAGAGTTAGTGTAACTAGCAGTAGCATCACAGCCTTTTCAACCCTACCTAGAAGTGCCAGCAATGAAATCCTACAACCATCCCTTGTTGTAACTGGACTAATCTTTCTAAGCATATAGTTTAACTTATACAATGCAGCAAGAGTGACTATGTAAAACAAAAAAATAAAGCCCTACCATGTCATTGCCAGTAGGATACAATTAGCTGGAAAAAGTCAACTTTTAAAGACATAGTAATAGATATATTTTATAATTTTTATTTTTATTTTTAAAAAGTTATATAGCTGACCATCTCACAAAACTAGTGACTCTAACTGACCTTTAAGTGCCTTTAAAATGCACACCAAAGATCTTTAAAATGCACACCAAAGAGACAACATAAACAAGAAAAGGGAATATGTTGAAACTGTTTGTTTAAAGGACCACATACCAGAAAGAAAGATCAGATCAGCAGAAGTTCACACACCAATGGCATGAACTCTCACAATATGTTAAATGGAAAGGTTAATTGAACCTGAAGGCTACATGAGTATCAACAAAACCTAGAATTTCAACATGGCTAAGCCACAAAGCCCGGTCATAGTGCATTAACAACTAAGGTCAATAAAGAAATTTTGCTTTGGGCTATTTAAGGCTGACCAAACTGTACATTAGTTTTGTTTAAGGGTTGTGGCAAGCAAGCAAATGAGAAAGAGGAAGAAGTTGATAGGCCACTACTCAACCAATAGCCTTCCCATAATGGCAAGATCAAAGCATCTTTTCTGCAATTCAACCTTGACAATAAAGGGACATTAATAATTGATTAAAAAAAGCAAAACAATGGTTGAAAGCAAAAAAAGCATGTCAGTTGAAAATATGTCTACTACTGTGCAATTACAAATTTCCTATATTTAACGGTAACTATGAAACTATAAAAGAATGTGAGGTTTACAAATAATGCATCTCCTTTCAAACCCAAGATGCTTCTTTATTTGATTATCTGATCACAGACCATTTGTTTTACAACAAAGATGATCAATGAACCATACACATTGATTTATTTAGCCCTACATACCCTAATGGTTGATGTCCCCCTAATATTGTTCATCAAAATTCTCCAAAATGATTGAAGAGATATAGATTATTGGAGTAATTCCGCACTGTTCTATATTTAAGTTCAAAATGTAGAAAAGGACTGGCATAAAATTTAATCTTCTCAGAATTAAATTTGATGAGTTCCCCATCTATCCCCTCATCCAAATCGTTGATGAAGATGTTGAAGAGCACTGGACCCAGAACAGAGCCCTGGGGCACCCCACTACACACTTCCCTCCATGTAGATGCAGTTCCATTGAGGACCACACGCTAAGTATGGTCGGTCAGCCAGCTACGAATCCATCTGGTGGTGATTCTGTCTAACCCATATTTTTCTATCTTATCAAGTAGTAGGTTATGGTCTACTTTATCAAATGCTTTATTGAAATCCAAGTAAATTATATCCATAGCATTCCTCTGGTCCACTAATTTTGTCATCTGGTCAAAGAATGCAGTAAGATTTGTCTGGCATGATCTGTTTTTGACAAACCCATGTTGGTTTTTGGTGATGACTTTGTTTGCCTCTAGGGTGGTCCTGGTGATTTGAATTCATCTAGGGTGGACAGGTGCTCACTTACCATTTTCTTGCCTATCTTAACTTGTGTTTCTAATACACAATAGATCATTAAAGAAAAGTGAGTTGCCCCACAATACAGTAACATTATACCCTAACTTTCTACATCATTACATGATTGGAGGTGGATATGTGGGTGTGGATGTGTGTATCAGTTATACATTTTTATAATGTATGACTCTTTGTGGCTTTATATATCTAAAGTTATTTAGCTGTGCTTTTTGAGACTCTAGAAAGAGTACAGAGAAGAGCAACAAAGATGATTAGGGGACTGGAGGCTAAAACATATAAAGAACGGTTGCTGGAATTGAGTATGTCTAGTTTAATGAAGAGAAGGACTAGGAGTGACATGATAGCAGTGTTCCAATATCTCAGGAGTTGCCACAAAGAAGAGGGAGTCAAGCTATTCTCCAAAGCACCTGAAGGCAAAAGAAGCAGCAATGGGTGGAAACTAACCAAAGAGAGAAGCAACCTAGAACTAAGGAGAAATTTCCTGACAGTTAGAACAATTAATCAGTGGAACAACCTGCCTCCAGAAGCTGTGAATGCTCCAACACTGGAAGTTTTTAAGAAGAGACTGGACAGCCATTTGTCTGAAATGGTATAGGGTTTTCTGCCTGAGTAGGGGGTTGGACTAGATGACCTCCAAGATCTCTTCCAACATTATTATTATTATTATTAATTATTATTATTGTTGTTGTTGTTGTTGTTATCTTGAAATGCCAAGAGTAATTATTTGTTCATGCAAGACTCAGACCACATTTATGATTATCAATTCTTGCAATTAAACTGAAATTGTAACAGAAAAGAAAAGAAAATATGAAAATTATGAGAAACTCCTCTTCCCATTCTCAGAGTTCCAAATTTCTTCAAGGTTATGTTTCCTCTGAAAGAGAGGGAGAGATTATGACTGTACAGTATGTATGTGTAACAACATGTACCCAGATTTCTTAGTTACAAATTTATATTAATATGAGGTAATAGGGGAAGTTAAAGTATGAGGAAAATGACATCAAGAGTAATAAATTATGCACAAATCATTTCCACTCAGAATTTCAATTACCTCAGATAATGCAAATAGGCACTTCTGAGTCCTTCTTTCAGCCGTGGGACTAAAATATACAGTTGAGATTTGTTTTAGAAGAAGCTTAATTCCAAAGCTAGCAAAAATATGGTAATTAGTTTATGAGTAGCTTTACAGAAACAGGAATAGCCAAGGTTTCTCTATAATTTCCTTCCACAATGCTCTATGAGAGTGAAAAAAATCCTCAAAGGTATCACAAAGTTCTCTGGACTAATTTATTGATAGGATATTTGTCATCTTTTTCTGTATAATTGCTATATTTTCTAACTTTAATGTAAAAGTTCAGTTCTTATTTCAACATTTTAAAATTAATGGGAAAGAAGGCATTACACTGGTGTACTCTTTACTTAAAAAACTGACAGCAAATCTCTAAGTCATACTTTCCAGTAGTGTTTAATGTAATTTGAAAGAAGCAGGAGTGGAAAAATTGCTTGGGATTTTTAAAAGTATTGCCTTATACAGATTAATTGTTTTTGTGCATACTTGCTAGCAGCTAGAGCAGGTTAGAAACTGCTGACCATGAGATGTTTCATAATTTAAGAATATTTGATATATGAAACGAATTCACATAAATATTTCATATATGGAATAACACTGATTATAAAAATCTCACTGATAAGATTTTTAGTCATCAGACCTACTCACGTACAAATTGCTTATGTAAGGCATATGCTGCTGCTTTTTTTTTTTTTGCACTGATTCCAATTCAATGCATTTTGCCGATAAACTCCTTGCACAAATCACTACTCCCGTATTGCTGACTTATTGCTAAAAGGCCCTGCCACACTCTTGAAAGTTGTTGGCTTTCATTTCCCCCCCCCCCACATAAATTTTATCCAGCTCCTGTTGTCTTTTTAGATAAGGGGGCAAGTGACTGAAAGGAGCCCAAGCAATCCAGGTGTGAGCGAAGTTGGGATCGCTGTCTGTGCTCTGGAAAAGCAGCCACAGAGGTAGTCCTCAACCTACGACCTCAGTTGACCCCCCACATTTCTGTTGCTGAGTGGGTTTTGCACCATTTGATGACCTTTCTTGCTACAGTTGTTAAGTGAATCGTCGCAGCTGACAAGTTAGCAACCCTGTCCATAAGTGAATCTGGCTTGCCCACTGACTTTCCTTGTAAGAAGGTCGCAAAAGGGGATCATGTGAACCCCGGGATGTTGCAACCGTCATAAACATGAAGCAGTTGCCAAGCGTCTGAATTTTGATGACGTGAGCATGGGGATGCTGCAACGGTTGTAAGTGTGAAAAATGGTCATAAGTCACTGTTTTCACAGCCGTTATAACTTTGAACGATCACTAAATGAACTGCTGTAAGTCAAGGACTATCTGTAGCTGGGGCGGGGGGGGCGGAGCAACAGAATTGCTTCCCTCTCAACACTTCCCTCATGCCTTCAGACATTCACGTATACATTTACTCACAGACATACAAGCAGGTATTTCAACTGTCTGTAAGAATTGAGCCACATCCTGTGTTTTCCTGGATGTGCTGACGTCCAGAGGCAGCCTCACTCCACCCGATCTAAGACAGTGTAGGAAGGGAGCATGTGTAGCAGGAAAGGTAATAGCAAACGGCATATAGTCGGGAAAGCAAAGGTGTTGTCTGGAGATCAGAGCTATTACAAGCAGGCAGAAGGACTTTCATTCAGCTGCCAGGACCACAAGCTAGGGGTGAGCAGATGGGAGTCCTGCCTGGAACTTGGGAGGTTTGCTGGGAGTTCAATAGCAACTAGAAAAGGAGCAGCCCAACTGAAACAGCACCTTGCCTCAACTAACATTGAGAATGTTTGGGAAAAGGCAAAGATTATACAGTATGTAACATTATAGACTTTCATTTGAACCAAGTATTAAAAAAACTAAGCATTAAAGGAGAATAATAAAGACATATTTACATCCACACCTTGCAAGTTTTAGAAGGATGGAGCTGACCCAGAGCAATCGCCTATTGTTAGAGAAGGTGTGCGCTGCAATAAAGTATTGTGCACTGTAGATTTGCTATGCTGTGTTGTATACAGTCCTGGAAAGCAATGAACCCTCACATCACAGCAGGTTCACCAGTTCTCTGGATGATTCAGAATCACGGCTAGTTTACATGGCAAAAGTCTGTAGGCATCTTTCAGTGGGCTCTCTAACCCCAAAGGCAAGACTTGTATCTTAAGAGACAAAGAGGATTATCACAAAAATGCACCGGAAAGGCACAATATGCTAGAATGTGTATAAAGATGGGTCTTCCCTCTTCGCTGCATTCACCATGGCAACACATTCAAAGGTGTGAACTGTTCCAAAAGTGTTTCTGTGAATTTGCCAATACCAATGTCTCTCAGTGAAATTAGAATTGTATTAGTCTGGAACGAAGAGGAATCTTCTATTTAAATCTCTCTGTTGAAGCTAAGAAACTCACTCAGTAAATTATAATGATTCTTTGAGTTCCAGCCCAGCCTACCTCAGGTCCCTACCGAGAGTAAGAGGGGCATATATACAGGTACATTAGCTCCAAAGTGCATTAAGAAGCAGGGTAAGTTTAAAAAAAAGAAACAATAACAACTAGCAGAGAGTCTAACCATCTCCTCTTTCATCAATTTGCTACTAAATGAGATACAAAGCAAGAAGAGTCTATAAAAATAATTTGGTAAATAATGAATACGTTCCTGAACAAGCAAAGAGGAAACAATCTCCTGAAATTTATAGAATATATTAGTTCTTATGAATTATTCAACAGCCTCGCCTTCCAAATAGCTCGACACTAAAATCACATCTGAAATACACTCCCCTGTCAGAGTGGAGGCCTCGTCTCCTATCTGGACCATTTTAGCAAGTCTCATGAGAAACGTAATTCTTTGCTTCGGCTGTGGAAGTGGCTCTCTGTGCTAAGCAAGCAGGGCAGAATTATAATTCTGTGCCTCCCTCTCAGGGAATGGAAAGTGCTAACACTGAAAATACTTAAACATCTTGGCAAGCCTTCTTGGTCAAGACAGGAGGAGTGCTAGGATAGTACTCTGGGTTCCATGGACCTCTTTCAGCCCAGCCAAACCTTCCACCTTTCTGATTCTGCTTCTTTTCTTCCCCTTTGAGCACATACATATTATAAAAAGACATTTCCTTGCTCCTCAACACATAAGCTTCTCACTTAGTCGTGCTAGTAGCCTTCCTATATACATCATCAAAGAGCAAACCCTGAACACTTACTCTGACCCTGGAGAAAGGATAGAAAAAAAAAAGAGAGAGAGAGAGAGAGAGAGAGAGAGAGAGAGAGAGAGATGAACTAGATAAAAAAAGATTGCCTACCTATATATTTTCTCTGTCAATAAAGTCAGGTTGTAAATCACTCCATCCACTTGTCAGTTCCATTAATTTGCCCAGGGAAACCAGAAGATTTGTACAGTATTAGCAGCCACTGTACTCATACCTGAATAAGTTCCAGGTCAACTTGGAACCAAAGTTTGAACTGACAACTGCATAAATCATTTTCTATAATGGATCAAACATAGATTTGACTAGATTTTCACCCCACAAGCAACTCCACCTCAGCAGAAGGGCTGGAGCTGCACATGTTGTAAGACAGTTTAGGAGCACTTCAGCAACCTGGAGCTTTCATCCTTCTCCAATCTATGGAAGCATCCAAATAACCTTCATTGGCCTCAAGGGTATTGGTAGCTTAGCTCAGCGCAGAACTGCCAAGTCTGCGTCAGTCATACAGTATGACTAAGGAGCTGGTGACAGAGGAAAAGCAACTTGATGATATTAATTGATTCTAGTGTGGAATGAAATCATGGGTCCTGGAACAGAATGCCTATAAATGTCTGCAACTCTTCTAGTTCATACAGTGTGTCAGCTTTTTATGTGCATTAGGGAAATTAACTTTACTGTTCTGAAGAGTTTAATTACAGGAAATGATTAGCCTGATCAATGCAAGTTCATATAGAACAAACTGTGCCTCACTTGCAGCTTCAAAAGTTTGCTTTTAAGACTCCCATACATAAAGCCTAGGAATCTTTCCCAAATAAAGAATATCCTGCTGATTGAATATAGTTTGATAGAAAATATAGTTTGAATAAAAAGAAAAATCTTTATCTTTCAAAGATAAAAAAAAAAGCTCCACTTATAGGGGAATCATTTTACAAAACTGTTGTTCACTATGATATTCTTACCAAAAAATAATCATTGTTAAGGCACATTAAAAAAACCCAATATTGATTTATTTTAGCTGTATGTTTAATTCCAGGCTCATTTCAAAGTTCCAAGTTTAATCTTTAAAATCAACATTATCTCAAAGGCCCTCACCTTCTAAACATGGTCCTATGTAGGTTCTCTATACTTTAGCATTAGAATTACATCTGAAATGTAGAAGTAGGATATGCACACAGAAACACACACTGACTGCAGAAGTTTTTCAGCAGTGGTCTCTAGACAAGAGAAATATAAAGACAGTAATGGAGACCAATGCGCTGGCAGGCACCGGCTTATACCCAATAGTTTCAAGTCCCTTCTTTATTTCCCAAAACATCTGAGCCTAAATAGATACCACAGGCACTGTTAGAAGGCAAAAAATGGCAACAGCATTTTAGTTAGTGCCGGCAATGCATTATTTGGAAATGTATCCTAGAAAATAAAACAGAACAAAAGGCTACTGAGAGCATTTTGGTGCGAAGGATGTGTGAAACAGCCTCCTGGCAGATGCTCAGCCACTGATGGAATAAACAACCATCAAAGTCAGTCCCTGACATGACTTTGAAATTCCAGATGTTTATTATACCTAACCATGATTGTGGCCCAAGAATCCTATACGGTTTTTCTCCCCGCTATATCTTGGACTATGGTGATCTGTTAAAATTTTACTTTGTAAGAGGCCGACAAAGCCTCATTTTATTCTACTTATCACCTAACTTTTTTTTAAAAAAAATCCTATTGGTTTTCACGGGATTTATTTTATTTGTTTAAAAATCAAGCAATTTGGATTCAGACTTAGTCATGCTTTAAGTACATTCGCTGAAATTCATTGATTTAAATTAATTATGACTAACCTAAGTCTCCTTTAAACTAGCTCGTTACTTTTAAACTCTGTGATGTGCTGCACCATCCATATTTTTAACAGAAAAAGCTGGTTGAATGTAAATGTTTTGATAAATAAATATTACTATTTTTAGCAATGAAGTGATGGCCTGGCACATTATATATAACAATGTTCTTGCTACATCTGTATTTTGGAAAATTATCGAAAAAATAAAAATAAAAGCCAAGTCCACATTATCATCATTATTTATTAAATTCATATGCCACCCATCTCACAGGGATTCCAGCTTCTGGGTAGAATTTTAAAGATATACTTAAAAATCTTTGTACAGACTTAACCACTAAAATGAAAGGAAGTCAATTTCTGTCTTTGGCGTTTATATTTTACTATGTTACCTCCAGCTAGCCAGAAAGTTAATTAACTGAATCTTATTTGTAGCATTTGTTCCTGTATGTAACATCCATAAATCTCAGGGACTGTGGATTTCTAATTTCTAATTCAGTGCAACTATATTATTCACTCACGCCATCAACTTCCATTTGAAATCAATAATCACCATTCAAAAATGTCTTTTAAAACTTATTAAAAAGATCCATGGAACTAAGTCATTTCAAGCATATATAAATACTGTTTGCATATATCTCAAACCGCAATCCTGAACTCGGAAGGAAGTTCCTCTGATCTGTGTGGCATCTACTTGCAAAGGAAACATGCATAGAATTTAGCTTACTTTGCATCATTCTCTAGCTACTCATTACCGTCTTATGGAATATAATAATACATTCAGGGATATTCATTAAATAATACTACAAAGGACTTCTTGCAAATAAATCTCATACTTTTTGCTATTTCAGAAGAAAATATGTATACAATGTGGATTTTAATAAAAGAATGATGAATGAATATGGGAGGTAGTTCGCTATTATTTGTAGGTGTAATTTAACCCACAAGTGCCAGGCAATCCCAGAAGTCAATCCCAGAGACAAAATTAAACTTGCAGATTGCACTCACTATTGGGTTCACAAACTGCTATGCAATAATGCAGTTCCTTAGAACTTCCACAGTTTCTACTTGGATTACACAGTCAACCCTTAAACTGTGATTTCTAATCAAATATCTAGAAGAGGCACTGGAAGAATACCAGTACTTAGCTTATATTAAATAGGAAACTATCTATCCCAACCCTGTAGTAATTTACTAACAGAACTCTTAATTTTCTTTCACATGGCTGGGTTCTCAATAATATAAGTAGACTTGATTTCTCTATTTGAATAAAAATTTTCATGCTTGTTCAGAATTCAAACCATTATGAATTTAATGGGACTGATGTATATAGTAAGGAAGGGGCATGCTGTGAATCTTGTTGGCCAGGGAATTTCAGCTGGTGGAATCCAAGAGAATAGTCTTTTTTGCCACGATTTCTGCCCTTTGGGACACTGTGCCCCCCAAAATCTGCCCCACCCTATTGGCCTTCCAAAAGGGCCTGAAAGCCCGATGGGCACATCCACTCTGGATCGGGTTAGTAGATTAGGAGAAGATCCCACCTCCACCTGTTTACATATTAGTCCGTTTTTATCTAGATTTTTTTTGTTAATTTTTAGTATTTTAATTTTTAATGCTTAATGTTTATAACATACTAATTGTTTTATGTTATGCTTTTATGATGTTGTAAACTGCCCAGAGTCACTTAACAGCAAAATGGATAGTATATAAATGTAAGGAATAAATAAATCTATCTTCATTATTATTTTATAGCAATTAGAGCCATTCAGCAATCCAAATTCAAAGGGCAAGATTCAGTGGGTGCATGGGTATACATGGAACACTTGCTGGAAACACCTTAAAACAGCAATAATCTTTCCTGGAAAAGATGCCTTTAGTTCGAGGAGATTCCTGCAGTTGCTGCATCAATGTCCACACATGCTCCCAACCACATTTTGTCCTTCATATCCATTCATATCCCTAAAAATGCAACTAGTTGCTGTACTTAAAGAGTACATGGTAGTACTGAATAATTTTGAATAATCTACCCTTTCAGAGGTTCTTGTTTTTTCAGATGCATTGATGTCATAAAAGAAGGATGAACCCGGTGACAGGAAAAATGCACATTTGGAAATAAAAGTGCTACAAAATCAAAATTGTCACATATGCGGTGCTCTAATTTAGTGTTCAATTATTTTGAAACATTTTGAACCAAGCCAAATCCACATTTGAATTTCATAGGAAACAGTAACCATAGAAATAAATACTAACAGATCTGTTCTGTCTGTATAAAGCCCTTTTATAGAAATAGTAGTAACTGCCTTCATTCTTAACAGGAGAGCATTGAACATCCTCATTAGCAAAACATAATAATAGTAATAGTAATAGTAATAGTAATAGCAATAGCAATAGCAATAATAATAATAATAATAATAATAATAATAATAATAATAATAATAATAATAATAATAATAATAATAATAATAATGTTACAAAAAACTGCGCTACTCGGAACATCTTATATTTTAAGGAGGTACCTGGTTGACACCTAGGATGCTGGTAGCAACCCGTGTCAACCATCAGCGCCAGCCAATTTGAATGTTCAGTTGACTGAGGTTCATGTCTAATGAATAAAAGATAATAATAATAATAATAATAATAATAATAATAATAATAATAATAATAATAATAATAATAATAATAATGATGATGATGATGATGATGATGATGTGGGAAGGGACCTTGGAGGTCATCTAGTCCAGCCCCCTGCTCAGGCAGGAAACCCTATACCAGTGATGGCGAACCTTTTAGAGACCGAGTGCCCAAACTGCAACCCAAAACCCACTTATTTATCGCCGGGTGCCAGGTGGGCATGGGCGTGGCTGTGATGGTCATGGCAGACTGGGTGGGTGTGGCCAAGGTGGGCGTGGTCACCTTGATGTTGCTCGTGGGGAGGGACGCCTGTGAGGGCTGGGCAGAGTTGGGGGAGATCCAGGGGGTCTCTGGCAGGTGGGGAAGTGGGCAGGAGGCTCGTCCTGCAGGGTGAGGTGAGGCAAGGCGAGGCAGGGCAGTGGTGCCATTGTAGCAGGGCAAGGCGAGGCAAGGGTCAGGGCGGCTGCTGCCTGACACCATCGGCCCCCGCACAAAGAGGCCAGCAAGCACATGGGGGGCGACAGTGTCCGTCAGCAGCCACAGCCTGCCGGCCCCTCGACCGGTACACTCTGGGGCTCTGCAGCCCACTGCCAGCAGTTTAGAGAAGCCACCTCTGAGCTGGACGGACGGCCGACAGCTGAGGAGGCAATGCAGTGGGTTGTGCCCGGGAAAAGGAGAGCATGCGAGGCCAGGAGGGATGGGACGGGGGGAGGGAAACCAGCTGTGCTGGGATGCATCCAGGAACATGGGACCTCAGTGAGTTAGCGGGCAGTTGGTTGAAGAGGGACGGTTGCCATCTCTGGGGCATGGCGCGCGTGCCAACAGAGAGGGCTCTGAGTTCCGCCTGTGGTACGCGTGCCATAGGTTCGCCACCACTGCCCTATACCATTTCAGACAAATAGCTGTCCAGTCTCTTCTTAAAAACTTCCAGTGTTGGAGCATTCACAGCTTCTTGCTGCAGTTACTATATGCAAAATCAATCTTCCATGAATCTTTCTAGTCATTTTGGCTATCCATATGTGCCAAAAGAAAAACTTATGGTTTCTTCTCAATACTAATCTTTTAAAATTCTTTTATCATCATGTATATTTCTAACCTTTTTTTTTTTTTTTTCCTTTTTCACAAGTTTACCATGCATTGGTTAAAATTGTCCCTTCATGTCTTTCACATTTCCAGTCTTGACTAGAAGTACCTTTATACATTTCGGATAATCTCTCTGGTGTCATATGTAATGGTACATCATTTTATAAAAAAAATCTTTCTATAAGACAGTGAGAATTTCATTTACCCACAATCGCTCCCAATGATCTTAATATTGTAACCAAAATTCTTAGCCCATTTTATCATGCAATCCTTGGCTTAATCCTTATCCTTATACTTAAACCTCTTGTCCTTCAAATCTTAACAAAAAGCTTTGTCAAAACATTGTACATTTTATAATCACGACTTCATCATTTGTACACTATACATATTCAAATTCTTTTTTATGTTGTTCAGTTCCCATTACCTTTTATCTATGCTAAATCTTTCTCTTAATTGTACGCATGGAAACCATTGGAAACTAAATCCTTCTGCAGTCAATTATTCTCTTGACTTCATCTGTCACTCTCTGAATCTAAGAGGTGGCTAAACTGTGCCCTACAGCCTCATGAATTTCCCAAGCTTTCTTCTGAAACCCAACAGATGCATTGGGGTGGGTCAAACAAATTGATTGAGCCTCCCTGTATTGGGAAGCAGGACAAAATTACTCCACCGTAATCAGAAAATGATTTGGCCTTGACAAGGAACATCTGTTGACAATCTCCTGGCCAACTCACATTGCCACTACACCAAGCGAAAAACCAAGCCTAACATGTGACCCAGGTGTGTATTAGGCTCTTAATGATCTGGCCCAGGTTCATGGTGGACATTGCAGCTCTTACTCCATCTCTCAAATCCTCCAGCTATCAAATATTTAAATATATGCAAACTAAATGAAATCGCCATTAATTGCCATATCAGTCTAGGACATCATGCAGAAGTCTAAAATGTAAAGATTTCAGAGACAATTTTTCATCAATTAGCATTTAATGTCCCTCTCCCCAATTCAAGCTAGAAGTCTTGCAACTGCAAAAATGACTGCAGGACTGAGATCCGAGAGAGAGTAATAATTTCTTGATCTTTTTTTCTGGGAAATAACTTAAGGATGCTGCATCAACACAGGAAGGAGCTTAAAACAGAAGATGCTGACGAGTAATACTGAGATAGGAACAAATTCCATACATCCTCTCCTGCCTTTGTTATAATGTATGTACCTTTCTCCTTTAGAAATGCTAAACCAATTTCCTGCACTTTCAATCTTAAATTTTGACTTTTTTGTTTTACCACTTTTTGTCAGGTTTTGCCGCTCTAGCAGGAGTATTCTAAGGAGGGGTTTCTCAGAAAAAAATCCGGATGGTGGCCATGTACACCAGGATTTTTTTATTTTTTTTAAAATATATTTTATTGGATTTTTATGGGGGTGGAAAGGTTACATCAAAGTGCTTAGGAAACACCGTGGAGATGGGTATATCAAACATCCAAAAGAAAAATCACAGATATATCGCTCAACTTGATTCACTGAAAATTCCCTCTCTAATTCCCTCATATAGTATTACATATTCAAATTAATACATTTCTAAATAAACTTCAAACAATCCTATCAAACATCAATCACATTTCAATTATAAAAATCCAAATCCTGTTTTTAGGCTTTACTAATTTACAGTTACCATATTCCAATTAGCCTTAAATAGACATATTATTAACACTTCGGGTGTCCTTCATTTCCCTTTTTAACATAATAATTATATCTAAAATGAGTATATTATTCCCACAATAACATTCTTAAGTTTTCTTCATTAATACTATTTCTTCTCTTGTCACTAATCCCTCTTATTCTTCTTCTATTACAAAATAATTATCTTATTTAAAATAAAAATATCAGTCCAATAGATACATTTCTATCTGTTTTAAATATATATTCTATCAATTCATCTATGTCTATAAAAAGTCTTTTTAGCCCAGTAGATAAAGTTTACCTCTCCAAATAATTATCATATCTAAAACAAAATATTATTACAAAGGATATCCTCTTACAGAATTCACGTACTCCGTTAGTTATTAAATCAGTCAAAATCTCAAAAGCCTTTTTAACCCATTAAATGAAATTTTAAAGCACATTTTTAAATTTAACTCTAGGTTTCTTTCTGTGCCACACCGGTTTCCATAATAAAATTCCTGCATCATCAAACCACAATATTAGAAAATCAGTATTTCTCAACGCTTCAGATTGGTCAAAGTTCTCTTCCCTTTCTTCTAGTAGCCTTTGGATGGTGAAAGCCGTTTTATTCCATGTTGTAGTTACTAGTTGTTTATCCACATTATCACAATTTTCAATAACTTGTATCTGGGTGTCAGTCTCTATTGGTGTTGATGCTTCAGGCATCTCAGTTAAAGTTATTCTTTGATCATCAAGCTTCTCCATAAATTGTATTTGGGGTTGTATAAAGTTGATTTGTTCCTTAGTTTCCACAGTTTCTCCCGGTATAATTTCATAGTTGAGTTGTAGGTATGGTTTCTCTTTAGGTTGTATATATTGCTCACTAGTCTCTTTAGTGCCACTCTGCTCCTTCTCCACTGTTCTTCGACCTATAACTTGATCTGTCAAAATTTGGAAGTAAGAGTTCATATCCTCCGTGGCTTCCAAGATTTTTTCCAGTATAAGCTCATAATCCAGCTGTGTGTTAAGTACCTCCATGTCAGTGGTGAAAGGATCTTTTAATTTTTTAGTGAAGGCTATATTTCATAAAAGTCAACAAATATTCACCTCCAATTCTTAGTAGACCAAATCACCACACAGCTGTTTCAGTTATCTTACTCTTATCATCCTTTGAAGGTTAAAGCCATCCTCCAGCAATGAAAAAAAATATATACAGTTGCAGTAACACTTTTCGTCACAAGATGTCCTCAGCAGGCTATAAGGTCTTTCTTTCCAAGTTAATAGATTTTTTGTTTTTCACATTAAAAAAATAGAGAAGAAAGGCCTCTCCAAAATAGTAAATAACGTAGTTATAATAGTAATAATCAAAAATAGAAATGTTTTCAGGCTCCCTCAGTATTCCAGGAGTTGAATAGTCAATAAAAAATTAACTGGTTTATTTTTTTTCAATTCCCAAAGCTGTTTTTCCCAAGTGCCCAAACGCTGCTCTCTCACAGCAGGGAAGTAATTCAAATACAAAAGCTTTTTACAGGAGAGTAATTAGGGAAAGAGGGGGAAGGAAAGGTTTCACCCGGATTCTCCACGGGGGTTCTTTATGCTTAGTTGTTCTTCTGGCTTTCGGCTGGCGCAGCAAAGTGATCGTCCATTTTACTGGCCGATCTTTTCTCCGACGGCCCTAAGGAGCTGGCTCGGACTGAGGAAGGAGCTGCCACCCTTCCCCCATCGACGAGGGCCTCCTCAATGGTGGTCGCCCCTCCAGGGCGACTTTCGACCCGATTAAGGGTCTATCGGCGGAGGGAAAACAGCCGGTGGGAGAGACAGATCTCTCCGTGCGACTGCGTATGCCGCGATCCGGAACCGGAAGCCAGGATTTTTCATGTATGGCAGTATTGTCCTATTAATTTGCAAAAATTACAGATGTGCATGACTGCAGGTAGTCCTCAATGTACCATCATTTTTAAGTGACCAAAGGTACAACATCACTGAATAAATGACTTATGACCATTTTTTCCACAGCATCCCCGTGGTCATGTGATCAAAATTAGGACACTTGGCAACTGTCATGTAATTATGATAGCTGCAGTATCCTGGGGTCATGTGAACACTTTTTGCAACCCTTCTGATAACCAAAGACAATGGGGGAAGCCAGATTCACTTCACAACTGTGTTACTAACTTAACAACTGCAGTGATTCACTTAACAGCTGTGACAAGAAAACTCATAAAATGGGGCAAAACTACTTGATGCACAACAATGGAAGGACGTTTAGATTCCCACCAGGGATAAATGGCTACAAAAGTTGATAGAGCTGAGATGGCTAAATTCACTGTTTTGATAGAAGAAAATAATATAAGTACTTTTGTTTCTACTTGGAAACCACTTTTGGACTTTGTACTTGAGGTGGAAAAAAATGATACTTTGATTTACTGATTAGACTGATTTGTTGTTACAGAAATGGCTAGTTCAGTGATGACGAACCTATGGCACGGGTGCCAGAGGCGGCACTCAGAGCCCTCTCTGTCGCCCCAGTCCTAGGCCTTCAGCTGGGTTTTATAAAACCTTTTCGCTTTAGGCCTCCGCTGCCGTGTGCAAAAAAAAAAAGGTTCAATCAATCAATTTCAACTTCTTGCGGGAAAAAAAAATCTTGCAAAGTTGGAATTGATTGATTGAACTTTTTAGTCCCACCCAGTCTGCCATTACCACCGCAGCCACGCCCACCCAATGGGCCATACCCACCCGGCACCCAACGATGCATAAGTGGGTTTTGGGTTGCAGTTTGGGCACTTGGTCTCTAAAAGGTTTGCCATCACTGGGCTAGTTTATACTACTATAGAAATGTAAAAAGTTGAGGTTCAATGCTAATGCTTTATTTTACTGCAACAGAGGGAGTCGGAAGTCAATGCTTTTTTTTCTTTTCCCCCTCTCTTCCACACTTCTCTTTTTCCCTTCCTCTTACCTTTGTTCCCTACTATTTGCTTTTATATTTTTTTTTATATTATAAGCTAATAAAATAAAAAATAAATAAAATGGGGCAAAACTCATATGCTTCCAGCCACAAGCCGACAGAGATGTTTCTCATATGAAAATGTTCATCTTTTCCTCTTTATCCACAAAAAATATATATCAAGATTTTAGAGTTGATGGAAACCACAATTTTAAGGGTGGCAAACTTCTTTGTGATGTATCACACACAAAAAAAATGTGTATTACTGATGATAACTAATGGTACTTCCTATGCTGCTATATGTTGAGAAAAAGTACTGTACTGCCCATACTTTATATGATTTATATTATTACACAATCTTGGTATTTAAGCATCCTGAATTTGTTTGTTCCATGTGCAATGAAATCTTTTTAAATTTTCTGAGAGTTGGGAACCAGTTTGGCCTAGTGGTTAAGGCACCTGTCAACGCTGCTAACATTGGATGTTCCCGCTTTGACAACTGATGAAAATGCAGCCATTTTCTCTTCTCCTTTTCTATGCTTTTTCTTGCTTTTAAGAATCAGGTGCAGCAGGGAGGGGTGGTTGGAATGAAAGCTCAGCTAGTCATAATGATAACACTGCTGTGGGAACCCAAGGACAAGCTGATAACATTTTGGCGGGCTGAAGAGCTGGGGAGGAAGCCCTTGCTTTTCTCTAATTGGGGAATGTGATTTATGACAGGTCATTGAGGGTGGGAACTGTACTTTGTTACTTTGTATCTGGGGAGAGGGAATTTAGTTTTTGGGTTCAACTATTTAGTGCTGATACTTTGTTTCCCAAATAAAATGTTCTTTAAGGAAGAATGTTGCCTTGAAGTTCTTTTGATGGGTTTCATCTATCGGAACCATGACTGCACCAGGCTGGAAAGCGGGAGACTGTGAATTCTAGTCCTGTGTTAGCCATGAAAGCCAAGGTGGGACTTTGGGCCAATCCACTCTCTTAGCCCAACTCACCTCATAGGGCTGTTGTTGTGGGAAAAATAGCAAAAGATATGTTGGATATGCTTGCTGCCTTGAGTTATTTATAAAAATAATAAAGGTGGGAAACAAACAAACAAACTGATCTTATTCTAAGAGCTGTTCAAAACCCATGAATTCCCCAGATGGTCCAAAGGAAGTCACTTTTCTTTTCTTTGTTCTTGGGTACCTCATGTCATAATGTTTGCTTTCCTCAGGTTTGACAGTAAAACTCTTGAAATATACCATAAAATACTAAAAACGTTGTTTTTCTGCTCTTTACATGTGTTTTTTTTATTCTATGTTGTCCTTGAATACAAATATAGCATTACTATTTATTTATCCATTAAATTTATTTAGCCCTCCAATTCACATCCAGTGACTCCACTGTGCCACGCTGACACAAATACTACCCATTTGTCATGATGAATATTGCTGGTGCTACCTTATGGATTCCGTAACCTCAGACATCATTGAAGTATGGGCTCAGCAAAGCATAAAAGGAATCAATGTCAGGACAGTAGGAGAATGTAACTACTATCCAAGAACATCTCTACATACATACATAGATACATACATTTATTTGAAAAATGCCTTGTGCGCAGATTCTTATTTTCCTATTGGCAATTTCACAAGATGCTTCTCTCTATGAACTAAGTGTGATCACACTTCCTCTCTGACCACATGGCTTTCCCTGCTATCTCCCTATTTTTTCTTTCTCCATGACACTCATCAACACCCTTCTGCTTTTCTCACTGCCACTGAGATCTGCAAATTAGTCAACCCCGAGAGCCTGAGTTAACAAGCTCTTTGGATTACTATGCTTTCCACATTTAATAATCCCACTTCCGTGCTCAAAAATATCATCCCTTATCGCAATATACTGATCTATTTTTGGCTCTTCATCCATGACAGCCTTTAAAATAGGCACAATCAAGATACTGTTTTTTTAAAGCAATAAAGATTAATGCAGTTATTTTTCTGCTATAATGTTCAGGCGTAAAATGAAATCCTAATTGACAGTCTCATAACAGCATACTGTATACCCCACCACACACAAAATTAAGACCTCTGTGAGGATGTACATGACAAACAATTCGAAACATTATTCTAATTCCACAAATCTACATCAGATTTCAGACTCATTTACACCTGTCACATCGTTTAATGTTTTTAATGTGCATCAACTGAAAAATTCTGGATACTGTGCAGCAACCCCATTTATTTTTAGTGAAATATAGACTGCACTAAATTAAAACATGAATATGAATAGTGCAATCAGCACCTCAAATTTTCTATTTATGTTATATTTGGCTCATCTCTTTTCACTATGTTGAGACTTCTACATCTACAAGAACATTCTCAAGGGAGCAACTTGGCAGCTAAAAATGGGCAGCTGTCAGTTTCTGACTGCAACGTGCTAGAAAGAGTAGCTATCTGGGTTAACAACTCCTTTTTCCCAACCTTATAAACCACATAGTCATCAGTACTGTTAAGCTAAAGAGGTCACAGCTTTCATCTGCCAGCACAATTAGACCTTTTAAAAGAGTGGCGATATTATGCCATAGCAACCGTGTTTTTTTTAACAAGTTTGAAATAATCCAATCTGCTTCTTCAACAGATATTGGAGCCATGAGACTTTTCTATCTTAACAAAAAAAGGGGGAATAAATGTGACTATTAAAAGTTTCCAAAACTTTCCACCAAACGTAAAGGAAACTTACCACATTATTTCAATATCAAATAAGACTGCTGATTAACTGATAATATGTCCAACATGCTGTTAATTTTTGTCATTTAGTATTTTACGTTATTGCTATTCTTTTCTTATGGAAGTGGATGCACAATCTTAATATATTCTGGAGATTATTCTTTAAATGGGCTCATATAAATAATTTTACTTTTTATTGTACTTTTGTTATATATGTACGTATCCCATTTTTTCCCCTTTGGGAGTTCAAGTTGGCTAATATGGGGAACATTCTATTTTATCCCCAAAGCAGCAATTACATGCTGTGTTTGGATTTCATCTTAATTCTCACCAGACCTAACTCAATACCTTAATTATGACACTGACTACCCTCCTTATAATAGAATGACTAATAAATAGTAGGGAAAAGGCCAAATAACACTATTACTAGCGAGTAATTTCTAGATGAGCAGAAATTAACATTGTGTTCTATTAATATTATATGTTTATATTATATTCTAACCATGCATCATCTTTTATGCAAAATGAAGAGTTAAAGCAAAAGGTGTATAACTAGAATTCAGATTTTATAGCATTTTAGGGCAATAAAAACACGGTATTAATAAAATGTGTGGTCCTATAGTTCTAACAATAATTATTTTCTCATGTCAGCAGATTTTGTAAATATATTTTCAATAATTTCAGATAAAAGCAAAAAAAGTCTGGCCATTTCTTATACAGTATCATGCATACTGTGTGATCACTATACTTGCCTTTGGGTCAAGATAATTCCAGTTTAGGACTGAACCCCTCCTAACATTGTAAAGATTCCAGAATTCTTCACCCAAATCAAGGAAACAGTACAGTGAGAACAGAAAGAAATTCAGAGTCTAAATAGTATGTAATTTGGGGATCCTCTTAGACTCTCAACTCCTTCTCAACTAGTATGTAGCAGCTGTGACAAAAGGGTCTCTGTACAAAGCCATCTTGTCCATCAAGCTGTGTTCCTGGATTAGAACTCGCACCTTGATCAATTATTTGGATTACTATAATGCACTCTACATGGGGCTGTCCTGGAAGACCAGTTAAAAATTATACAAAATCCAGAATGCAACAGTGCAAATAATTATGGGCCTACCTCAGTATGACCGACTAACATATTACTGTGTAATCTGCACCCACTATCACTCAGTTTCTGAGACCAATTCAAGATGATGGTTATCACCAAGAAAATTCTTCCTGGGGCATGATGGCCAGGATATTAGAGACCACATGTCTCCAATTATTTCTGCTTGCCCTGCATTCCATCTTTTAAGCAATACCATTTGAGAAGCCGAGGAAGCACCTCTTCTCTGCCACTGCACCTTCCTCATGGAACAACACTTCTCCTAATATCCCAATGGCTCGAACCTTGCTATCTTAGAAGAAGGCCCTACTGACCAGGCAACCTTATTTTAATGTTATATAAACAGATTATTGCAAGACTGAAAGTATTTCTTCCCTTCTCTATTTTTAGTGTCCAGAAAACTAGGGAGGGCCCTTTCTGAATTGCTTCCCATACTTTTCTCCCAACTGTGGACACGTTTTCAACTGTCTTCCAGGTCATTCCCACATACCATTACATATGATGAGTGGGTGGACATACACATTGAATTAATAAACAACAAAACCTCCCTTTCTTCATAGAATTCGCATTAATGAAGTTGAGAATCATCTTCAGTTACATGGAGGAATGTAATGCCATCATTAAGAGGATCATTGAAAATGGGAACAATCTAGAGATCTGCAAAATGTGGATGAAGGAAAATGTCCTCCTCCTTACTCTGAGGTTGAAAGAAAAAGAAGAGACAGAATATTTTCAAACTTGGGACTTATTTTATCAATGGCAGGAGAAACGAACAAGGGATTAGGAATTTAATTTGTATTAGTGAATGATAAACTCAGACAACACGTTTGTTGAATAAATACTTTTGAATTGCATTAAAAAAATCAATAAAAACGTTAAAAAAATGTCCTGCAACTAACAAGCAAACCTGAAATAGAGGACCATCTCTTTGGCATCAATTATTAATTTACCTATTGCAGAAGAGAGGAGTAGCAGCAGAGTTTATTTCAGTGGCTCCTATCCCAGGATTATTATTTTAAAAATAACGGGTGGTGGTTATTGATTTTCATTCCTGATATAGATCTCTCCATTCATTAGATTCCAAGGACACTGCTCTCCCTGAAGGTTTTTCATCGAATAGTCTCCTATATTGTGTTTTACACTGCCAAGAAATTGCAGTGATTAGACTACAGTATTGCTGAGCTGTCCATGGTGCTGAAATGAAAACTCCCTAAAGGGTTCAACTTAATCAATTAACTCAATCTAAAATTTAACAATCTTTCCGATTAAATGGAATTTAAGAGTAAGAGCTGTTATTTTAGTATTTGTTAAGCTCATGTAGCTAGAGAACACAAAACATGAGAACTGCATGGATTTAAATGTATATTTATTTAATGAAAACATAACACTGGGTGGTGGAAACAATCTTAAAAACTGAAAAAGCAGATTCCCAGGCAGATTTAGAGCACGGCAATTAAATGAAAGCCTCTGAAATGTTTCCTACCTATGGTTCTCACCGCCCGGCTGTCTTGCCTCTTCTTATATCCACCCAGCTATTTCTCTGCCTGGTGCCCATTAATTTCTCAGGGTTTGAACATGAAACATAAGCAATAATACCTCAGTGTATTATTATATCCCAGAATATTATTATACTCCAGCAAAGACCACCTTGGAATTATAAACATCTAGGTTCAAGACTCACTAAAGGACATATCCCTGTGATCAGAAATCCTGCTTCTATGAAAGGGTGTGCTTTTAAAACTTTTACCTTGTGAAAAGACCAGTATATGTTGTTGTTTTGCATTGTGTTTTTTTACATTTTGTTTTATTATTTGGTCCTTATTGGTTTTTAATGTTTTTGAATCTAATAACATTTAAAAAATGAAATCAGACATATGGAGTTTCACATTATGTGGTAATACTCATATGGTCCCACAATATATGATGTTTTCTCATTTCTAATTGTATGACACATTTCGATTATCATAGACTGAATTTATTGTTTCAACATATGTTCTCTGTGTAACAAAAAACATTAATTGTAATTTGTTTTTAATTTGTAGGAGGCCCACATTAGCATGTTAACAGAAACAACTATGTTTTCACTTTCACCTTGCTACGCATCCTCCTGCAACATATGTGGGAATAAGTGCTAGATCTCTGCACATGGTATTTCAAAAGTAGAAGAAATTTTTTTTCATATTGAATCTATTTCTAACACAAAGCCCCAAGGGCAGTAATTGAGCACTTTCAGGCTTTCAGAAGAATTAATAATCACAATATATAGTAGACTTTCATAAACTGAATTTCACAATATATAGTAGATTCAGTTCCAACCATTACTTTAGGACATGTTTTAGCAATTTATTCATCATGCCATTCTTTGACAGACTAATCTGGCAAAGGCGACTCTTATGAAAGAAATACTGACAATCTAACTTTGACGACACTGACAGTATTAATTCTCATTTTATTTCTTTTGAATAATTTTAATTTTGTTCTTGGAATGACAGTCTCTTTTCCCCTCCCTTCTGTGGGCAGGTGTTTTTCTATTGCCAATTCCATGGTACAAACAAGTAGATTCTTATAATTTATGTTCATTTATTTACATGATCTATGTGCTATTCTAGTCAACAAGTGACTCTAAGTCACATACATCATTAAGTAATCAGTAATCAGGATATATATATATATGTGTGTGTGTGTGTGTGTATGTATATATATATAAAATCCTATCATAACTCCAGTACTGTAATAATAAAGCCAACATTAAAAAAAGACCAGAAAACTTACTACAACATGATGAACATTCCCCTACAACATATAAATAATGACTTAGTATAGGTTACATAGTATACATTTATAGAGCAACCATCATTTCCAACAGATCTTTTTTTTTTCTTCAAATAAAAGCAATTTAACTAAATATGTAAGTGGAGAGAGAGGACCCAAATGAATATGGGAAATACTGTATGTGCTGCTCTTCCTTTGTCAGTAATAGAGGAATGGAGAAAGCCAGACATTTTTATTGATCCCTACATGGAATCCTGCTTGTGCAAGTGGTGCACCTGCATAGGGAAAGATGATCCTACTAATTAGAAATAAAGAAATAAAATGGGTATCTATGGCTTTGGGCTTCAAAGACTCAGACGACCATCTGTGAGAGCAGATTGCTGCAGGATTTAGCTATTAATAGCTGCTGATATATACTTCTTATTTCCAAATGAAGGCCACAAGAGTGGAAAAGAGAAACAGATGGATAGAAATAACGTACTGAGTGACTTGCTGTCAATCCCCATTCCATCATAAAACAGGAAACTAAAAATACCTTATATTAATCAAGCAGCACCAATCCGGAACAAATAATTCCTTCCAACTCCCAAACAGCTGCTTATACAGAAGGATCTGAAGATCTATTTGCACCTTCAATTCTCAAGCTTGTACCAAGGGGGCCATCAGTACCTCCTGCTACCATTTGGGTGGAATCTTTGAATGTCAGTTACTTTTATTTTATAGGAAGACATGCCAATTCTTGTGGCCTAAAGTACTATTAATTTTTCCATAACCTAAAATAAACATTTCGGCCTCTAAAGAAGAAAATGGGAGTATTTCATTTTCAGACTTGCAAGACTGATGGCAGAAATACAGTAGGGGTAGAAACACATCCAGATAAAACTAATTCTATTTCTTTTTAAAGCTACATTAACAAGTCTGAAAATAAAACTCTCTAGTCTCCTTTACAGCCTGAGAAACTAGGGAAGGTCCCTTCTCTTCCTCTGTCCACTATGCAGCTGCAGATTATGCTATCTCTTATCTGACTATTCCCTAGGCAGCATCTCTTTGCCCCAAAGTCTTTCTTACCTACGATTACAGGTGCTAAGATGCAGCCAGATATGCACATGGGTCCAAACAAAAAAGGTGATCAACCCTCAGTGATAGACTGTGTGATCTATCTGTCTGTGTGTCTGTCTATATTCCTAAGATTCTGATCAAAAAAACTGCTTTTTTGGGATTTCCAGGTAAAGTAACTGTAGAAATATAGGAAAACATTTACCAACAATTGAATAGATTCTGGCAGAATAGAAACAGACTGATAGTTAGCCCCACCTCAATTACATGGTGATTATATTTGAGAAGATAAATTTAACCCTACATAATAATTATCACCTCGCTCCAATCATATACAATGCATGACAATCAGGCTTAAAGACTTCTAAAAATACAACTTGCATATGGATGTGTGTGAGAGAGATAGAAAATATAGTACCTTTGTGTGTATCCATGTGAGGGAAAAGGAGTATGAATATATGTGCATAAAAATAGGCAGATGCTATGTAAGGCAGATCAAAGCACTCTGTGCTTTGGCTTCCGCTTATTTGGGGGGCACAAAGTATAAATTAAGCCTTCGGCAAAAATGCTTCCTTACCACCCTACTTTTAATCAGATTTCTAAGAATGACTCTCAGGGAAATTTCTTATCAGCATTAATTATTTCTCTGAATTCTTAGCCTCTCATTCTGAGGCTCAGCTATTGAACAAATTAACAAAACCAGCTTCTTCTGTTTCCTTCTTCCCCAGAATAGAAAGGAAATAAAACAAAATATCAGGTGCAGTCTTTCCAGTTACTAGTAGAGTTCTAAGGATTCAGGTATACACCAGTAGCAAACACATGGCTGCTCATCATAGAAGCTTTTTAGACTAAGAAAGATTGCAAGATCAAAACTTTGTCTTTTGGTTAATTCAGGAGTGGGAAACCTGATGTTCACATAAAACAGTGTTATTGTTATTGCTCAGGCTCCCAGCCCCTCCTGAATTTACTTTAGGAGGAATTTGTGCATTAAATGGGAAGTTGCTGTGCAGCAAACCAAAGGCATTGTTCTTATTTCCAAAAACAACTATCAACTCAACATAAAATTCAAAGCCAATATTAGAAAACACAATGATGAGTACTGAAAGAATAACATATAAAACTGAGCTTCAGTAGTTGTACAGAATGAAGAGGCAATAATGCCATTGTGTTGGGAAAAGCCAGAGAGTCAAAAAAGCAACTTTTGGCCCCCGGTGATGCCTACAGTATTTAGCTGCTTCCAGTTTGCTACCATCATGTAAAAAGACTTCCTGGAATAGGAAGAATACTAATAATGTACCTTAACCATATTTGCACCAAAGGCAATGATTCCCAAGATATTGATCTTCCCAGCAGAATTCCTGAAGTAAACATACAGGACCTAGTTATGTTCAAGCACTCGTAAGCCAAGCAGTTGGAACATTTGATATTATATATGCTTATTCAGAATTTAAGTCCACCAAAGTCAGTTGGCCTTACTCTTAGATTTAGGTCTACTCTATTTATTTCTTTTTAGTTTGTTTACATAGTCAGAAAAACAATCCATGCTACAAACCAATGTATTTCACTATCTCTTGTTGATCAAAGAGATAGCTAAATAAGTATGACTGCTTCCTTGATTCTAAGGAGATGGTCATAATTAAAAAGGACTATTTTGGGGGAATTTTAGCTGCTGCCAAATCAGAGTGTCTCTTGATGTGTGCATTATTTACATTTTTCAGCTGAGAAGGTTCTTTCCAAACTGCTCTTCAGGACTAAAGATAATCATAAGCAGACATCTGGCATACCATTTCTTTGCTAGCCAAAAATTTCCAGTAGGGACCAGGTCATAAAAAGGCAATGCTCTGTAATTAAGGTTCTGCCAGTCAACTACATACTCCAGTATATCCGGTTTACAGATGAGTCCAATCAACCTTGCACTAGATCAAAAGTCCAATACGGATGCAAGGTTTACAATGTAAAATTTGTTTCTACTTGGAAAACAAAAGAAAAAATTAATTTATGCTTTATGTTAAGGGGGATTGTAGCCGAAATATAACTGTACTGGAAGATAGTTCAGTATAGCTGATTTTGACTTTCTATGAGTTGGGCCACTAATATAACAAATCAGCTCAGTATCTCATATCTTACTTACATCCTGTTTGGATTACTGCCACGCTTTCTACTTTCTAAACATCAGATTTGGATTTCTCAAACACTATTGTTGATTGGGCTCCTCAGAGGAGCCAATAACTTCTAGACACCCATGAGTAAAACAACTGTCTTCCATGGATTGCTTCTCTTGGGCCTGCTCAAGAGAGATCATGCACAGGTTATGAAACTATTAAGATTTTCTGACTGGTCCTCCTTATGCTTTTATAAGCTTGCTCTTCGATTCTTTTACCTTTAGTGCAGTGTTCTTCCCCTTGAGCATTATGTATGGAAAGATAGGATTTAAATTTAATAAATTTAAATGAGTAAAATGGGTAATTTTCCTGATTTCTAGAAACATAGTTGATCTACAACATCCTTTTTCTTTTGTGTTATGATTTTAGCAAAATTAATACTAAGAGTTCAATTGTACTTGCTCTTTACCATATAGGAAAAGGAAACATTTCTGGCTCATACTCTCTGCTATACTGTACTGACTTTCCAATTAATGTGCCCTTTAGCTTTTTATGCAACTATGCTCCAAAGATACATATTATCAAGGGATGAAGCGTAAACTACATCCTTCTATATTACATGTAGAAAAACTCTATTCTGCAATCCTTATCAGCAATGAAGGGAAATGGAAAATCCCTTTGATGTACTTTCCATGTATTCTCCAGGGTTCTGGAAAAGAAGAAAGCAATTATTTTGCTTCTAGAGGCTGTCTATCAGCTTCCACAGTAGAAGAGAAGGTCATGCTCTGTTGGGGCACAGCATCACACTTCCTCTTGCAGATATAGGCAATGAAACTGATGAACAATTTACAACTTAGTAATGGAGCATGTGTTCAATCACAACTGTTTCAGTCTATATAACGTGATGTATAAGGATAGCCTCCATGTTCCTAAAATTACTAAAATAGTTCCCAACGTATTTCTAACAAATGAATCACTGATTTTTGTCAACATCTAACTTTTGTCAATAATTCTTTAGAAGTGAAATTAGATGATCTGTGCATATCAAATTCCCTTTTGGTTTGTTTTACTGAAATAACCCTTGGGACATGTTATCCGCATGGAATTGAAGTAAAACAATCATGTGTAGATGCACAGATGTAAACATCCTGGAATTATTATTCCAGTCTAACAATCAGTTTAGATCCTGAAAGAAGTATCAGTCCTCCCCTCATATTTTGCACCTAACCATGTGTGTGATGCAAAATGTTACTACTTTCAGTACAGTAGATTTATATTTTTCCTGAGCTGTCCAAATACATATAAATTCATGCACTTCCAATAATTGAAACTGTTATTCCAGTGACAAACTAGACATCAGGGAGATAACTGTATTTATCTCCATTAAGATTTTATTGTTATTCAGAGACTATATAGGCAGAAACCGAACCAAGCGTAGGAAAGTTGCAGTAATTTGTTCAGAGAGTCAGGAGGTTTAGTTAATAGCTATGTTTTATGATGCATTGAGGGCTAGCCCAAGTACTACCAAACAAAGACCAAATAGAGAAGTTTGCAGTCATTAAAAGGAGAAACCACTCTATAGATGATTTTCCATTAGAACTATAAAGTTTGCACTGTTTTTCAAAGGAATGCCCATGGCTTGTTATCTAAATACTGTAGTCACTTAGTTATATAAGCAAAGAGAACAAAATAATTAAAACGCCAATTATGCCAATTAATGTTCTGGAGTAGGGAACAAAACTAAAGAACAGATTCCAAAAGTGGCAGAATCTTGGCTGGCATACTGCAAGAACAGCTTGAGGGCTTGTAGAAATGATATACAGGTACCCAAAAGCTATTAGGCACTATTTGTAGAGTTGACTTCATAATGCCACTCAGCTTTAAACACCACATGGGCCACTAATGTCTCTGGCACAATATTCTCCCTGCTCATCGCATTTCTCTGTCCCCCCCCCCCAATAATATATTAAGTAATTTTATAACCTTGAGCCATGGGTAAGAGTGAGTTGTCAAAATGCCAAGTAGATAAATATATACAAGCTTAGGGATAGGAGGCAGCATCTGGATTTAACAAAATATAAAGGTTAGTTATCCCATGGCCTTACTTAAATGGACAATATGAAAAGTTCATCTTCCGGGATCACAAACTTGCCATTAACCTGGGTTTATATGCTAAGTTTCCATACTAATGAGGCTGGTTTAGTTTGATTTTGATTTAGGTTGATATCAGCCATAGTGGTTCATAGGTAATGTTTTATTGGATGAACACAGTTACTATGTGTGCTCAATAGTCCTCAGTTAAGAAAATCATTGCTTAGCCACTTAGAACTTAACATGTTATGTGAATCCAATCATACTACAGTACGTATATTTCTAGTCCCTGCAAATGAAAACTAAAATTTGAATGATCTTTTAGACCCATAGCTAATAATTTGCTATGCTCCTTTAAATGCTGAACTTTCTTATACATAAGAAAATCCGGCTCAAGAACTCAGTCAAGCTACATGTTTTATTATTATTTTACTTATTTATTTATACTTATCTTTTGGTCAAATAATGGTATTTAGGTAGGTAACAAAAAAAAAAAAGAATGCAATTAACTACAAAACAAAGTTACAATTCAACTAAAAGTATACTTAATATAACACATGAAGTTTATTAGCAAAATTTAGACAACATATTAATAAAAGAGAGCATAACCCAAGTAATCAATATCTTATTGAAGAGCCAACCTAGTTTATGCAGTTGCATCATTTTAAAAAAAAAGTGCCTACGACTAGAATGGCAATAGAAAGAAAATTTATTGGCCTCTCTTCGTAGACCCTTAATAGTTGCAAAATACTTTAGAAGTTGTCTTATCGAACTCTAAGTACTGGATCAAGTAGAACATGTTTGACAGGTGACCATCCAGTCTGTTTAAAGGCCTCCACCAAGGAGAACTCAGTGTCTTGTGGTAGACTTTGTCACTGGCCAACAATTCAGTCAGGAAGTTCTTATTGATGCCTAACTTGAACTTGCTTTCTTAACAATTTATGTAAATTAGCTATTTATTTAAATTAGTTCAGTTCTTCTTGTCTATCCTAAGCTGCATTTTCCCCATTTCCCCTGGTGGCATAAATAAACTCAATTCTCTTCTGAGAGAAGACAAATGCAAAAAGAGGCAAAGTTCTGTCTTTTCACCATTACGAATTATTGATCTTCCACTTTCTCTTCACAATGGAATTATACTCTTTTTGCCTTATTATTTCTAAGTTACAAAGAACCCCCTTTTTGTTGTGGCTTTTACTGTTTTGCATATTTCTCACAAACCTCTGCTCATTCTGAGCTGTTGGCTTCTCTGTCATAATTCCTACAATTTCTGGAGATTAGTTTGTATTCTTTGATTATTCTTTGTTCTCCTCCTTCCATATCCTAGGACCTAGTATATGGACTCTTTTCTGCTTAGCATTTTAGAGAGCTCTGGATCCACTCTAGACTTTTTGGATATCTCCCCATGTTTCCTTCTAATGGGAATTGTTTACAATTCCATATTTTGTTTCACAGGACTTCCAATCTTTCTTGGACACTTTTCTCCTTCAGCATTTGAAACCATTGGATATGATCTACTTTCTTTCTACATTCATCAAACAATACCCAGCCATTGAAAATGCTCTTTCATGTTCTAGTCTAAATTTCAATCTACCCTACTCGAAATACTATTTCTTTTCCTTCAAGCCCTCTGTGATACTGATTTAGAATTTGAACAGCTTCCCTGGATTTCCAAAGAACTGAGAGTCATTCATGTACTTGGAATACCAACCTCACCAATTTCATATAAAATGTGTTAAATATCATTGTAACAGCCAAGAAACCCAAGAAGACACCCTAGGGCAGCAGTGTCTTCCTCTTCTACCAAGGTAAGCAACTCGGTCTGTTTCTCTTTCTCTCCTTGCAGGAAAGTGTTGGTTCTATCCACCAGTGGTCCTTTTATGGACTAGATTTCCCACCTACCCACCAAATAAGCAGGTGAAATCTGTCAGTAGCTAGTCACTTTGACTGAGGAAGCTGATCTTGCTAAAAAGCAGCACCTGCTGGTCTCAGGAATTTCTCTGGAACGTCCATCTCAAGGGAGAAAAGAAAGCTCACCAACTGTTTTTCTTTCCTGGCAGGGGAATAATATATTATACTTAATGCATGTGATGCATATCCATCTTCTCATTTTCCTTAAATAATTACAGACATGGCATGAAATGTTACAAAAGAAAGCTCCCATCAACCCACTTAGAATCTTTGAAATTAAACATTCCTAGCCATAAGAAGAGTGATTGGGAGAGGAAAGAATAAATCTTACCTTCTCCTCTTCCTTCAAATTGCCATTGGCCTTGTAATCATTTATAAAATTGGAAGGCAAAGCTGCACACTTTCAGGAAAATGTTGGCTTGGGCTTGAATATCTTTACTCTTGCTGACAATGGAGATTCTGTGAACTTACCTAGAATAAACGCCTTGAAATTAATGGAGATCACCCCTTCCTCAGAAAAGAATTAAGAAGGGACAAATACTGTAAGTAGGAATGAATGGAATAAAAGTGCTGTCACTGGGATGAAAATCATGCTGGCAACTCAGCACCATCTTTTTATCTTCGGGTCCTGCTGATATATTACCAAGGCCTTGTCCACAAAAGCATGAGCTTGAAAGCCAGCTGGCAGAAGACAAATTTCCTCCCAATTCAAATTCCACACAGATATTTCACAACTGTTTGTCAGAGGAATGTTAATATTCTCCTGCTTCTTCTTTCTTGGTTGCATCTATTGCCTTTGTTGTACAACATAGTGTGGGTTTTCTCCTTCCATTGTAATATATGCCATAGCTATACAATGCAGGTGCTACTTCTAATAGGAAGTAATGAAATGGGAATGTTATCACTTGAGCCATCTTGCCCCAATAGTTTGAGCACATTGAAGAATTTGTAGACTGCTGCATTCTTTGTTTAATGAAACCTGTGTAATCTTCCCACCCTATTTAGTTTTATGCAGAAGTTGACCAATTCTCTAGGATTCTGAGCTCAGAAAACCTTTAGGCTGTTGCTATAGCAACAAACTAGTACTACAGGTTGCTATCCATTGAAAGACGTTAGAGACAAATTACTTACACGTACAAAGCCCAGCAACCAAGCCAGCCAGCCAATCGAAGCCAATAAAATCAGTGTTTCTAATAAATTGGGACTCCATGCTCAAAATTAAAATGGGGGATTAGAAGGAGAGAATTACAGCAGAATTCTGGTTTTTAATGTGTAGCCTCCAAAGACACTTCCCCTCTAGACTAGAACAACCATAATATGCTACACATTTCACTCTTTCCTCACCTTCTATTTATATAATTATTGTGAAGGCATTTTTGTCAACACTCAATGCTGTACAGTGTAAAGGCAGGTGAACAGGACTTGGGGCACACCTGTGTTAATTTCTCCTTATCTTTCTGATGTGGCAATAGCAGAAGGGAGAACAAAACTTCTATACCAGAGGAATAATTCTTGATTCCAAGTGTTTCCTGTCCAAAAACAGATCACAATGGAAGGACAATCCCCAATCAATAATACAAATTCAATAGAGAATACTAAATGAATAATATCCATATTAGAAAAGCCTGGTTAACTACATATACTTCAGTGAAGCTTGGACAACTCTGTTTAATGGCAATACCCAAAGTAACTTACCCTTTTCACATAGAAGGTAATAAGGAGGCTCCTAAGCCTGTTCTGGGAATATTTCTGCAGTGATCAGATGCTAGAATAGTTCAGGACCCTCCAGGTATTGCTGAATATAATTCAACAGCCACAGTTTGCACAGAGATGGGGAGTTCAGCAGTAGTCAGAAAGTCAAAACTTCTCACTCCTAAGCTGTTTGATTTGCTATTAGCATGAATTTCAAGCAGAAACAAAGTCATATTAGATCAATTTAGACCATATTAAACTGCAGCAGAATACAGAGCTGTAACCTGATGCCCATGAAATGTGTTTGAGCTATATTACCATTTTAGCAAGAACTTTTATTATTTGTCTCAGCTTGTTCACTTGCATAACTCATGATTCTTTTAAGATGTGAGACTGGATTCTGGAGTATAATAGATAATCCATTCTGATTATAATAATCTCTGTTTATGGCTGAAATTACTAACTAATGTTTAAATGAAGTGAAAAATTACAGACAGGTATTCAGGGGGAACTCAAAATATCAAATTTTGACTTAAATACTCACAGCAAAAAAGCATGAATTCTACTGATTATTGTTCTAATTTTCAGGAAAATTCTTAGTTCTAGGTTGCTTTTCTCCTTGATTAGTTTCCATCTGTTGCTTCTTGTCCTTCCCCCTCTTCTTTGTGGCGGCCCCTAAAATATTGGAACACTGCTATCATGTCACCCCTAGTCCTTCTTTACACTAGACTACACATACCCAATTCCAGCAACCGTTCCTTATACATTTTAGCCTCCAGCCTGCTAATCATCTTTGTTGCTCTTCTCTGCACTCTTTCCAGCGTCTCAACATCTTTTTTATATTGTGTGACCAAAACTGCATGCAATATTCCAAGTGTGGTCTTACCAAGACTTTATAAAGCAGTTCTAACACTTTACGTGATCTTGATTCTGTCCCTCTGTTAATGCAGCATTGGCATTTTTGGCGGCTACAGCTAAACTGATAAATTTCTATACTTGACAGAAAAACTGTGATTCTGACACATCAAGAATATTCTGAATCATTATCAGTGTACACCAATTTCCAAGTCCATGTTTTAAAGTTTCCAACTAGTGGAAATAATGGTAGAGGGCGGTTCAGAAAATGAGATGTTGTAAAATTACAAGTCTTGGAACAGTGCAGACACTGATGAGAAAATAAGGGTCTAAGAAGAAAATGGTAGGATTAAATGTAAACAAACAAAAGCTTTGTAGCAACATTTTAAAATGCATCCAAATTGCTCTTCAGCTTTAAATAAAAGTTTGATTAAGGAATAAGCTCAAAACAAAATCATTCCTTCACTAAAGCTATGACATATCTGAAGAATTCCTTAGCAATATATATCATGATTTTCCTTAAAAATTCAAAGGAATTTCATTAATAAAAACCTTGGTTATGTGTTAATTTTCATGAGCTATCATTAAGATGTTTCAATAGTTTGCTTTAGACAGTCGGTAGTTTTATGTCACACCATAAACAACTGTTTAAAAACCACAATGGCTGATTTCATTCAAGCCAAAGTCAAGCGTAGCCACTATCTTTCACTTAATATGACCAACACCTGTTGCTCTTCTATCAATTATTGTCTATTTCAGCATCAATTGTCTCAAACTTTGCCCAAAATAAACATTCTCTATGTCAATTTACTGTCCATGTTGGAACTATTTTTAACTGACTTCTAGTCTTTGTAATGGTATTTATTACCATTATTCCTTTGGGATTGGGGCAGGCTAGAAATGAATGACTGAATGAATTAAATACATACATTCATCTATATATATTAAGGTCCTTTATAAAAGCACATAAACATACTTGGGTTTGTATTGGTTCAACGAGCTAACTTAAACGTTGGCATGCCATATAAGGCTTGAAAAAATCTAGATTAATACTAGATGGTAGCAACACAGTTTATTTTTTCTGGATTTCCTTGCTGCCCAGATACTACAACGTAGGTAAGATACCACAGACCCAACATTCCTCTGATAAGCAACAATGCAAATATTAAACCAAATAATGCTGTCACTGTAATGATATATATGAAATGGAATTGTGGAACTCAATCCCACCTGGAGCAAGGGGCAAATTTCACTGGAGAACTACAGGTAGTCCCCGAGGTCTACCTGTAGTCAAATGAATCAGACTCAATATTACATTTTAAAATCAAACTCATTAATTGAATCAAATGAACGAAGATTTGATTTACTATTTCCTCCTATGGCTGCCTGAAATGAGACTTTTCCCGCTGCTGCTGCAGGCTGTTTCCAGCTGCAAATCAGCTGTTTCCGGTTTCAGTAACCACAGTACTTGTAAACTGCCTCCCAAGTAGGCAGTAGGCTTTTTTTAAAAAGAGAGGGGTGAAGAACTCTATGATTGCAGCTGCCACTAAAGTAATTAGCTTAAGCGTCTCTAGGAGTTTACAGAAATCTCCGATTGCTTTAAAACACACACACAAAAACACTTGCCGGCCATTAGCTTAAGCGTCTCCAGCCAGGCATGCAAAGGAAGATGGGGGTGGAGTTTACAGAACTGTTGGCTTGCAACAGTAACTGAGATGGAAGGGACTAACCCACTGAGATGGAAGGGACTAACCCACTGCTCTCACAAGAGAGTACAGTACTGTACTGTACTGTATTTTTGATAAATATCCAGACTCTTCTTAAAAGCCTTCAGTGAGGGAACACCCACAACTTCTGGAGGCAATTTAAATGTAAAACCTTTAAAAAAAAACACTGCTCCTTATCAGGACAAGCCTCTCCAGCCAAAAGCCAAAATGAGGTGGTGGTGGTGGGGGAATTTCCTTCCAGTAAGTGTTAGCAGAATCTCTGGTGGGTCTATGCTAGGGGAAGGAACAGCAGCAGCCACATGCTATAAGTTTCAGGCAAATGCAAACAATCAATCTTGCAAAGTACTGTACTTACAAAGCAATAAAAAGCAGAGCAGTTCCCAAAGTAATTACAAACAATACAGCACAGTACTACAGAGTAACAAAAAGTATTTTAAAATACTTACATAAGTAATTCTAGCTCTCTACAAGCCCAGTCCTCAAGCCCAGAAAGCAGCAGATCTTCCACACGCAGCTCCAGGAAAACAAAAACAAATGGTCCTGCCGGCCTGATCTTGCTTGGCCATATGACCAGGCACAAAAACGAAAAACAAAAAACCACTTCCGGCTTCTCGTAGGCCCAAACCTGCCCAGGCAAGTCACAGTTAAAATGGCCACCGCAGCAGCCAAGACTGAATCCAAGTCACATGGCTACAGAGGCCTGTTTTTGATCACAATTTTGAATTTTTAATGTAAGTACCCTTTCTGAATAACCTCGTTTTTCTGAAATATCGCTAAATAAACGCTCGTATCTGGGGGATTACCTGTATCTTCATAAGCTGTTTTCTCTATCCATTTTTCTGTTATGAAAATGCTTTGAAAACACTACTGTTCACAGATGGGTCCCCCAAATTCCACATGGCTTGTGCCATGCAATGTAATACTACATGCAGATATTTTTACCTAACGTATTTCCCAATATTATTTTAATAGCAGAAACAATTATAGATAGTCCTCGATTTATAACAGTTCATTTAGTGATCATTCGAAGTTACAATGGCATTGGAAAAAGTGAGTTATAACTTTTTCAAACTTACAACCGTCAGTGCATTCCCATGGTCACATGATCAAAATGCAGATGCTTGGCAACTGACTCATATTTATGACTGTTGCAGTATCCTGTGATCATGTGATCACTTTTTGTGAACTTCTGATAAAGTCAATGGGGAAACCACATTCACTTAACAACTATGATACTAACTTAACACCTGCAGTGATTCACTTAACTATGGCAAGAAAAGTCATAAAATTGGGGCAAAATTCACGTAACAAAAGTCTTGCTTATCAACAGAAATTTTGGGATCAGTTGCGATTGTAAGTCGTGGACTACTACCTGTATACAACATATTCCACCTTACCTTAAGAAGCAAATTATGGAGTGGTTTGGGATTTTGTTTTTTAAAACAATGAACAGGACAATATCCATAATAAATGCAGTTCTATATTTAGATTGTCAAGTTTGAATCCTCAGTTTAGTTACTTTAGCAGAAATTAGCTTCCTGTAGGAGAATCACCTTCCATAACTTCTACTCTTTACAGCCTCAAGAAAGCTCAGCTCTACACACAGGACTGTCTATGGTATCTTTCCTCCTCAACTGACTATTAATTTTTAAGGCACTCAGCATGCTACTTATTCTGTAGACCAGGGGTTCCCAACCTGAGGGTGCGAGACAATATTCCAGGAGGTGTGAAAACTTGGGTTTTCAAAATTATAGTGTATATGCATAATTCATTGCCGTTACTTCGAACTTTTGTAAGTGGTGCGAGAATATATCAGAAGTGTTCTAGGGGTGCGGGGTATAGAAAAGGTTGGGAGCCGCTGCTGTAGACCCTTGCCAAAATGATTATTCTAGATAGCTGCTTGTGAGTTACAATAAAGACAAAAGGTTTGTTTCAGATACGATTTCCTGGTGTTCAGTGGCAGATTAGTAACATCTTCTGAGAGGCCACAAAACACACATACAATTGCAAAATATTCCAGGGCTATGCTCATTTTATTGAGATTAATTTCCAAGCAAGTGTCTATTTAAAAAAAAAAGGTTTCCCATTAATACTAGGTTTATCCCGCCAACAGGGGAAAACTATTGACTGTCAATTAAACCAAGTCTGTTGTGGATCAAATTGTACTACATTCTACAGTCATAAATCAGCATAAATCAAACCACCAGATTAGTAAAAGTGGAGAGATTTGGATTTGGAGCCAAATTGCGGGAATTAAGAATGAAATTTCTATTATTTTAGAAACTGGTGGTCTCATGTCTTTGGAACACCCTCCTCTAGGAAATGTGTACAATGTCTTTGTTAATGATTAAAGTTATCTTTTTTAAAAAAACAACAACACTTGTTTCTAGTGCTTAATTGTTGACTCTTGTTAACTGCCTTGGATAAATTTTCATATATTATTCAAATATGTAATAAAAACAGTTAATAAACCAGCATCTTCAGATAATCCAGAAACTATCCATACATTTTATTGCTGATGTATAATTTTAGCATGAATTAGGCACGCTGGCTGAGGAATTCTGGGAGTTGAAGTCCACAAATCATAAAAGGGCCAAGTTTGAAGACCCCTGAATTAGGGTCCCTTCCTCTATTTCTCATTCAGAACTTCCTGTTAATGTAACTTTTTACCCTTTACCTTTGTGGTCTTTAGCTGTTAAGTTTTGTTATTTTGTCTCATACTGTATGCTTTACCAGAAAGGAAAGTCCTATGATGATGCTCTTTTATACACTTTCCTAGTATTTTCTTTGCATTCTCCGCTTTCATGATGCACTAAATAAAACTGATATCTATTGGTTCTATAACTACATTTGGTTGAGTTGGGCAGCTATAGAAATTGAATAAATAAATAAATATCATCCAGATCTCTCTCTTCATTGAAATTTGTGGTAAAAATGCTTCTTTGATGTTGACACCTATACATTAAGTCAAGAAAATCAGGAATATTTGCTGATACATTATACTGAGTTCTGATAGATATTAAGCTAAAACCACCTATGTCCAAATTTGGGATCATACATATCAATTAAACTTAGATTGGGAAGCTAGATTAGGCAAGCTTTCTTAAAAAAAAAAAATCTAATCTGAAGCATATTAGCTCAATCAAGATTCCCACTTAACAAGTACTAGAAGAGTTTTATCATTGATGGAATGCTATTTGTACTATTATTTATTTTAAATATAATTAGCTTAATAAATCAGTAGTTTGGCTTACATATGATATATAAAAGCATAACTTACAAACCCAATTGATGAATTCACATACAATATTAATTCAACAACTGAACTCAAATTGAAAATAAATAAAAAGAAATCCATAGATTGTAGGAAAAAACAGCAAACCAACAATGAGAAGTGAGGATCTATATAGCGATGAATTTATTTACATTTTGATCTATCAGAACTTTGCCATAAAGCAATAAATAGTGATAAAATAGTACAATTCAAAGAAATGGTAGAAGAAATGTTTATCTAGGCTAAAGCAAAATGAAATTCTAGATGGAAGTGAGGTTAATACGTATTGCATGAGCTTGGCTCACCATGCTACCCAGGATATTACTAGGAATAAGGATGGAGCCAGACAATATTAGATGCCTCTGTCTTGTAAAGCCTTTGAATACTTTGGCTTGAAGAATTCCATTTTGTGTATGATGAAAAATAATTGAAACTTTCTTATAAAAATCCTACTGAAACAGACAATGAATTTTCTTAAATATCTATCACTGGCATGGAACCTCCTGAAAGTGTTCAATATGTTTCCAGTTGCCAATCTGCAAATATTGAAATTGTACTTATTTTGGAAATATATGAAAGTATGTCAACAAAATATAATAAAAACAAGTAATATCTAGATTCACATCCTCTTTGCGTACACATAAATAATCAATACATTTGAAACAGATGGCCAAAGATTATAATACATCTTGTTTCATTTTTACAGCATGGGAATCTTTACAAGGAAATCAATTTACTGTACCTTTTAAAGAAGAGCCAGCATAACATTTGCACTACAAAAATACAAGATTGCACTTTCTATGTAGTAATAAAAAAACACCTTTCTGATCAAGCCCAAGAAAATATGGTAAAATATTAACGTTCTGAACCTTTCTGTAATGATCATTAGTCAGTATACAAATATTTAACCGTTCCTTAGGTTATCTAAAATAATGTTTATCTATATAAAATGATAAATTAGCAACTAATATAAGTGATATTAAGATTACATTACTACATAGATTATGCCATTCTTGGTGTCTAAGGCTGAATTATTAAGGTATTTCCACATTGAAACAGCAAGTGGAACTTTTCATTGATGTATAACAATGCTTTAAGGGCTCAAAGCTCACATCATTTATTCCTATTGAAGCTTTAGTTGTGATTTGATTTTCTGTGATAATATTCAGCTACTAAACGATTCATAAGAAGTAGATACAATAACCCTTGATTTATTGAACAATGGGGGTAGGGAATGTTTGTTAAATCCAAATGTCTGTTAAAACTCTTATTTATATTATTTATGTTATTATGCAATTGACACAATGGCATAATTTCTAAGAAAGCCTTGATTTAATAGACAAATTTTTTGATTTAAATAGCAAGTGTATTAAATGAAGGGAAGTCTAAACAAAAAAAATGAGTCCATTGTACCTGAAATCAACTAAATACAAGATTTACAATACAACTGTACTTAGATGTCACAGCACACCATGGTTAAACATAGTCAGGGCAATCAAGAGTTTCTTGTTCTATGTTTACAATTATGCATAATTTGGTGCAGCATCTAAACTAAATAAAATAATAGTTGTTGAATGTGTGTGTGTGTATGCGTCTCACATTTTACTACAAGGTAACTCAATGAAAGCATGGCATAGTTTATTTCTGAAATGATTAAAAAGATGACAAACTCATTTCCACTAAAACTCATAAATCTAGTACAGTAATCCTAAAGACACAGATGGGCTCTCTCTATTTCTCTGCAGGAGTTCTTTACAGGTGTGCATTTAAATATTCTTAGATATCATTTTATTTTCATGCTAGCTTATGTATTTGTAAACTTAGATACACTATATTTATTTTAGAGGTAAAAGTGAAATAAAAAGCCAGCAATTAATTCCTTCAGGCAAACAATTGGTAACATACATCAAAAGTGTTAGAGGATCCCCAGTTCATACCACCAATGTCAGTCAAACTTGTATTTTGAACTCCCAATCTTTCTACTTTATCTTCAAAGCCACCCTTCATTTATTCAAGATTGCATGGAAGCTATTTCTTCACTCAACACCTCTTTCTGCACTTACTCCAGCTTCCTTTCATTATATAGGCATTATATAAGCTGCCTTGAGTTGTAAAGTAAAGGTGGGATATAAATCTAATAATAACTAAGTAATTAACTCCCCTTTCCTAATGCCTTTCATCAGTGTGTTCCCTTAACAGCCTTTTTTTCATTTCCACTCCTTCTTGATTTAACAGAATCGAATGTGCAAAACTGCAACTGCATTACTTTCTATAAACCATGTTCCACAACTATGTTGCCACACACATTAAAAAGTTTCTTGCCATTTCATTGGAAGCATTGTTTTGTGATTAGTATAATTTTTATCATTGTCCCCGTCATAAGTCCAACACTTTTAGGGAGAGGAAAAACAGAGACTGTTGCACTGCATAATTCAGGGGTCCCCAACCTGTGAGCCGTGACACGCTACCGGGCCATGGCCTCTTGGCCACCGGGCTGCGTGAATGGCTGGCCAGTGCGCACATGGCCCACTCCCAGTGTCGCGTGGGTGCTAGGCCCACTCCCAGTGTCACCCAGGCGCTAGCCCCAACCCGTGATGTGCACGCACTCGCAGCACCCCCGTTTGCATCGTGCACACATGACCCCATACCTGCCCCTTCCTTTCCCTCCAGGCCACCAACCTAGAAAGTTTGGGAACCTCTGGCATAATTCAGCAGCTCAGTACTCCACAGAATTAACAAATATCCCGTGTTGTAAGCAATCATTAAATCACACACCATCCCTGAGTAGTTAAATGTGAACAAGAGAGTAAAACATAATTTCAAACAAAACAAGATGTAGCAAATGATGAACAATACAGCCCTTGGAACTTTCGAAAGTTCCATAGAAAAGAATGGCAAATGAAAAAGTCTACAAACAGACAACAGCCAAAGCAGACATTGAATATTTAAAGAGTTGGAATTAACCCCAGTATGGTAATATTTCTCATACTACTCTTTATTTTACATGATTTAAAACTGCATTTTGCCTTGCTTAATTATAATGTAAGGATATGCATTTCTTAGGCATAAAGATGTGGGTTTTTATATATTTATTTATTTATTTATTGTTTTATTATAGAGAATAAAATACAAAACAATAAAACAAGCAAAATAAAACAAAAGCATGCATTCAACCCTAACAACAAAAAAGAAAAAAATAGTGTACAAAAAAGAAGAAAAAGTGATCAATTAAATAACATTTAACATGTAGGATCCACCCTGGCTGGGTACTGAGCACAAATATGGTTTTTATTGCTCCCTCCATTTTAGTTTTAGAAGACTGTTCTATTTACTGATAATCTTTGTAGACTCTGCCAATGGTAACATACTGGATGGCATACAACAAGGCAAACAAACAAAGCAATAACACTAAACAATCAAACAAGAGTCATAAAACATGATTTTAATGGGCAATCTCTAAGAGTAGAATACAGGAGTGGACCATCCCTTCCAAAAGGCCTATGATGGAGATAATAGTTCATATCTTGGATTAAGATAGTGGTCTTTTAGAATATTCTAAACCAAATCCAACATACGCTGGATCATGGAGAAAGCTAAGGAGTTCCAGAAAAACATCTACTTCTGCTTTATTGACTATGCTAAAGCCTTTGATTGTGTGGATCACAATAAATTGTGGTAAGTTCTTAAAGAGATGGGAGTACCAGACCATCTTATTTGTCTCTTGAGAAACCTATATGCGGGTCAAGAAGCAACAGTGAGAACTGGACACGGAACTACGGATTGTTCAAAATTGGGAAAGGAGTCCGGCAAGGGTGTATTCTGTCGCCCTGCCTATTTAACTTATATGCAGAGCACATCATGAGAAAGGCAGGGCTAGATGAATCAAAAGTTGGAATTAAGATTGCCAGGAAAAATATCAACAACCTAAGATATGCAGATGATACCATTCTAATGGCAGAAAGTGAAGAGGAACTAAAGAGCCTCTTGATGCGGGTGAAGAAGGAGAGTGCAAAAGTTGGCTTGAAACTCAACATCAAGAAAACCAAGATCATGGCATCCGGCCCTCTCAATTCCTGGCAAATAGATGGGGAAGAAATGGAGGTAGTGACAGATTTTATCTTCCTGGGCTCCAAGATCACCACAGATGGGGACTGCAGCCAAGAAATTAAAAGACGCTTGCTCCTGGGGAGGAAAGCTATGGCAAATCTAGACAGCATACTAAAAAGCAGAGACATCACCCTGCCAACAAAAGTACATATAGTCAAGGCCATGGTTTTCTCAGTTGCAATGTATGGCTGTGAAAGTTGGACCAAAAGAAAGGCTGAGCGCCAAAGAATTGAGGTCTTTGAACTATGGTGCTGGAGAAGACTCCTGCAAGTCCCCTGGACTGCAAGGCGATCAAACCGGTCAGTCCTAGAGGAGATCAACCCTGACTGCTCTTTAGAAGGCCAGATCCTGAAGTTGAAACTTAAGTACTTTGGCCACCTAATGAGAAGGAAGGACTCACTGGAGAAGAGCCTGATGCTGGGAAAGATTGAGGGCAATAACAGAAAGGGACGACAGAGAATGAGGTGGCTGGATGGAGTCACTGAAGCAGTAGGAGTGAGCTTAAATGGACTCCAGAAGATGGTAGAGGACAGGAAGGCCTGGAGGAACATTGTCCATGGGGTCGCAATGAGTTGGACACGACTTCGCAACTAACAACAACAAAACCAAAGTTATAGCAACTTAAGTCAGCGAATGTATAAATTGAATTATTCGGAATAATTTGGCAGGAAAGGATTAGCAACGTAATTATATGTAGCATTATTACATTTATGAATTAAAATCTGTGTTTTCTGTTGGAAACTATGTATCATGAATTCTAATGCCTCCAAAAATCAGTATCAGAGTTACACTTCTCATTTTATATTACTTTAAAGAGATTCATGACATGATAGCATCAAGTGAATTTTTTATGTGGACACTGTAAAAGTTGTAGGAAAACAGATAAATGAATTTGTATCCAAATTATTACTTGTATTTTAATGAGAATATTGCCTTTTCCCCAATCCAGTTTCTTCTCTATGAGAGATACTTATGATTAGAAAATATAAATGTTACAAGAAAAATCTTCTACCCAGCCCTTTCCCAATATTGGTAAGTTTTAGATGTCAACTGCAAATGGACGTGTCCAAGATAGCAAGATTTGGTAGAGATGACAAAGCTGGTAGAAACATTGGATGGTATTTTTTGAGCATTTCAGGATGTCAGTGCTGTGGCTGTAATTCCCAAGAATATCAGTGATATCCTAAATTAATCCATACACTCTATTCACTTTCCAAGTCAAAAAAAGACAGATCTTAATAAAAGAACAGACAGAAATGGACACATATTGAAGCACTTCATCAATCTTCATCAATGATTTGGATGAGGGGATAGATGGGGAACTCATCAGATTTGCAGATGACACCAAGCTGGCAGGAATAGCCAACACTCCAGAAGATAGGCTTAAGATACAGAAGGATCTTGACAGACTTGAACATTGGGCACTATCTAACAAAATGAAATTCAACGGTGAAAAAAGTAAGGTTCTACATTTAGGCAAGAAAAACCAAATGCACAGGTAGAGTATAGGTGGTACCTTGCTCAATAGTCGTAACTGTGAGAGGGATCTCGGAGTCCTAGTGGACAATCACTTAAATATGAGCCAGCAGTTTGCTGCAGCTGCCAAAAAAGCCAACTCAGTGGTAGGCTATATTAACAGAGGGATAGAATCAAGATCACGTGAAGTGTTAATACCACTTTACAATGCCTTGGTAAGGCCACACTTGGAATACTGCATCCAGTTTTGGTCACCACAATGTAAAAAAGATGTTGAGACTCTAGAAAGAGTACAGAGAAGAGCAACAAAGATGATTAGGGGACTGGAGGCTAAAACATATAAGGAACGGTTGCTGGAACTGGGTATGTCTAGTTTAATGAAGAGAAGGATGAGGGATGATATGATAACAGTGTTCCAATATCTCAGGAGTTGCCACAAAGAAGAGGGAGTCAAGCTATTCTCCAAAGCACCTGAAGGCAAGACAAGAAGCAATGGATGGAAACTAACCAAAAAGAGAAGCAACCTAGAACTAAGGAGAAATTTCTTGACAAGTTAGAACAATTAATCAGTGGAACAACCTGCCTCCAGAAGCTGTGAATGCTCCAACACTGGAAGTTTTTAAGAAGAGATTGGACAGCCATTTGTCTGAAATGGTAGGGTTTCCTGCCTGAGCAGGGCGTTGGACTAGATGACCTCCAAGGTCCCTTCCAACTTTATTATTATTACTTATCTGTTATGTTTATGTTATTCTGAATCAAATTACTGAAGCTTCTATAAAAATAACTTTTGTAAACAGATAATGAATGCAGTGTGCAATTTATAATAAAAATAAAAAACCAGAAAATACTAACTTACATATAGCTTTAAAGAGTATGACTTGCAATAAGGCTTTCCATAGCATTAGGGCACGGGTCAGCAACCTGCGGCTCCGGAGCCGCATGTGGCTCTTTGAGCTTTCTCCTGCGGCTCCCAGCCTCCTCTGCCATTTGCAGAGAGACAGACAGAGACAGAGAGGCCCTTCTCTCTCTCTCTCTCTCTGTGTGTGTGTAAAAAAGAGAGTGGCCTCACGCTGTTCCAACGAGCTGACAAGCTTATTGGGCGGGGCTCCTCCCTTTGCTGCGTCTCTGCAGGAAGCAGGAAGTAGGAAGGACAGGAGAGAGCCAGCCCAATAAGAATGTGTATCAGCTTGTTGGAGAAGAGCCTGGTGAGCAGAAGATAGGAGAGAGGGGGGGGGAGAGAAAGAGAGAGGGGGGGAGAGGAAAGAGAGAGAGAGAAAGAGAGAGGGAGAGGAAAGAGAGAGAAAGAGAGAGGAAAGAGAGAGAGGGAGAGGGGGGAGAGAGAGAGAGAGAACTCATGCACAGCAGCCTCTATTTCTTTTTAATAAACTCTTCAATCAAGCGCGCGCGCACACGTTTTGCAGCTCCCAGTGTTTTCTTTTCTCTGGGAAACGGGTCCAAGTGGCTCTTTGAGTGTTTAAGGTTGCAGACCCCTGTGTTAGGGGTTTGAAATTAGCCTTCATACAGTCTTTAAAAAATTATAACTGACAGTTCAGTCAAAGATTGAAATATCATGTGACAATTGCCAGTCATCAAAGCAACAATTACTTGTAGGAGACCAAGACATAAAGTTCTCATGCTCTGTTCAGCAAATAAACTCCTATGACTCTGAAATATAAAGAACACTGAATATCTATTCTGTGTGGTTGGAGAGTAACCATTCTACAGACCAGATAGGAATAAATGTAGTTGCATGGGAACTGCCATTACATGGGAACAGTTTATACAAAATGCTAGCGTCTTCACACCCAGAGAAAGACCCAGAACTGCTTTGCATGTTTGAAGCCAGAAAGAAGCAGAAGCACTGTTTCTTTGTCACTAAAATAACAATGAGCTGGTATTTTTAGAACTTCTTGGTCAAAAACAGGTTCCCATCAGAAAATTCTGATGTTCCACTGCAGCTGTGAGAAGCAGTATTAAGCAAATGCATGCCATCAAACATTAAATATTCAATCTACTTTATCTGTACAAAAATCTGCAGAGTACTAAAATGTAAAGAAAGGCAGTTTGGTTGTGATGTCAATGAACTAAAACAGAAGCATTTTCAAATACTTCTTGATCCAGAGCTAGACAGAATTCATTGAGGTTCGAAATCAGTTTTATGTTCTAGCATAAAAATTAAAATTATTTCTCTGATGAAAACTAGCACTAAAGGCATTGCAGCCTCTGTATAGTTTCATAGTAAAATCTTGATCAGCTGAAAACATGACTTCTCCTTTGAAGTGGAAAAACCCAACAGCAAAGAGCTACAGCTCATTTTTCTCTTCCTCCCAGGAGCCATCCAATTCCCAGATTGTTCTTGTCTCCTGAATTTGCGTATGCGTGTTTGGGTGTCAATCATTCTAATCCCGGATCAGTGCTCCAAGGAGCAATTGATTTCAAAACCTCCCCAAAGCCACCACCCCAATTCTGTCATTCCCTGGTCAGGAAGAAGGCAATCCAGTTCTAGAGGTGATGAGGGCATTTTGTTATTTTAAGTCTATCATTCCAACCCCCAGAGGGCACCATCCCATTGCCATGCCTTTCCTTTTTGGGAAAAGAGGTCAACCCACTTCCAGGCCTGCCATCCTGTGTGTGTGTGTGTGTGTGTGTGTGTGTGTGTGTGTGTGTCCCACTTTCAGGCCTGCCATCCTCTGTGTGTGTGTGTGTGTGTGTGTAGGGTGGAGGCAAGGCATCTGTCATTCTAACCGCTGGATTGTGAACAAACATATTTTTAAAAGCATGTTTTAATTTTAAAAAAATGCTTTCAAAATGATGCAAAAGAAATCAAAAGGAAAAATCAAAAATAAGTTTTTTTCTAAAATAACAAGAAAGGAAGGAATGGCTAAGGATTGATAAGGATTGCTTTCCTTATCACCCACTCTATCCCCCTCCCAGGATCCAGTCCCTGGTTTCTTGCTCACCTATTCTCAGCTTACATTGATTTCAATGGTACCCAACAGGGGTCAACATCCCTTCTCATCTGCCATTCATCCCTATGGGCCTCCATTGTTTCCAAGGGCCACTCTGGTCCTTGGCTTCAGCAAGTCCCAAGGGAGGCTCCTGACACCCCCACCCCCCCAGGAGAGGGTTAAGCTAGGCTGCTGACACAGGGAGAAGGTATGATCAAGGCCCTGATGAATTGGAGCTGACATCACCTAGAGATGGCTCATACACATTGCCCGAGGGACCCTCCCTCCTGATCCACCTGCTGCTGGGCGGCCTGGATTTCCGAGCATCGCTGACTATATGCTCCCGCTATAACTCCACGCTGGCTCCCCTAACGCCGTCGTACCCGCCGCCGCCGCAACTACTACTTCCCCGCGATCCGCCCTAGGCTCGATTGTTGTTCAGTACCGCGCCATTCTGCTGCCGGATCTGTGCCTCTGAGCTGAGCTTTGGCAAGGCGCCTCCCCGCAGTGGAATGGAGCTGTTCTCTCTCGCTCTCGCTCTCGCTCTTTTCCCCTACTAGTCCGCTTGGCCTTACATTACCTTCTGTTGCATAGCTGTGATCGCGCAGGAAACTGTTGTTTATCTTGCGGGTATCAATGTCCTCCTCCATTGACAGCGGGCTTACTTTTGTGGGAAGTGAGAACAGGCAGGCAAGTATCCATCATCGCCCCACCACGACTGAGATTAGCGGCGAGGAGGGAAGGGGAGCTGCATTGAGACTAACATGCTTCTCTGCCCTGCAAGGGGAAAAAATAAAACTAAAAAGAAAAAAAGAAAAAGAAAAGAAACGCAAGCAAGCAAGCTTTCACCTCCTCCTCCTCCTGCCAGGGACGCTGCTGTCGCAAAGGTCCAAGCCCTTTTCTCTTCCTGCCGTTGGCGCAAAGGTGCAAACCTCCTTCGCCTCCACCCAGGAATGGGGATGCGCAAGGTCCAATTCCCCTTCGCTTGCTGCTGCTGCTGTTGCTGCTGCGGTTTTCGCGGTGGCTGCTGCACAAGCTCCAAGTTCCCTCCTCCCAAGGCTGCCGCTGCCGCGCACGAGCCGATGCCCAGGGAGGCTGCTGCAATCCCCAGTTCCAAGGCGAAGTGCCGCAACTGGGCTACTTCCCGATCGCGACGCCCAACAGGTTCCCCTTGTGGCTGGCGAGCTCTCCTCCGCATGCAGCAATTCCCAGCGATGGCCCAAGTCACAACGCCGCTAGCCACAAAATGGTGTCCGTTTACTGCAAAAGATCACCGCTCCGGCGCCAATCCTCTCCCTCTCGCGCGGGCGGGCGGGCGTTTTGCACACACACCCCCACTTAGCACAATTTCAGCGGGGAGGGGGGGGAAACGGGTTGCGACGCCAAAACCCCAGCCCCACGCGCTGCCAACGGGAAAGGGGAGGGTGTCTGTCGGAGGAGGGGGCGGCGGAGCTGGCGCCGCTGCGGCAAGCGAGGCGGCTTCCTTAAAGCTCGACTTGGCTCTGCTGCAAAGCACGCTGAGACGGAGCACGGGCGGGCGGAGAGGGAGCGCGCCGTCACCGCTGCTGCTGCTGCAGGAGACCGCTCAGGCTTCTGCGGTAACGGCGGCGGCGGCTTGCTGGAACCTTATGGTGCATTAAAGCCCAGGCTCCTCCCATACAGTTCGGCTTTGGCCAACCGCGGCGACGGCCCGGGGACTCTTCCCCCAAGCGCGGGAGCAGCTTTTCTGCTGCAGTGGAGCTTTCCGAGGACCACCCCTGAAGGCGCCGAGGAAAGGTCGGGTAGAGGGGGCGCGGTGAGGCTGCTTCTCTTCCTCCCCCCCCCCGGCCCCAACCTTTCCCAGCACCGGGGAATTCTACCGTCCCCACGCGCGAGCGAGCGAGCCCGCCTGGACAGTAGTGACGGTCACGTGGAAAGGCTGCCGTCGAGGCGCGCGGAACCTGGGCGATCGTCTTTGCCGGTCTTCGGTCGCTTGAGCTCCTGATTTGAGTAACGGGACGCGGAGGAGGGGGGGGGGAGATATCCGAGACGCCTTCAGTTATGAGGACTCGGCAGGATTCGACTTGGGAAGGGGCCGTAGGTCGGTGGTAGGGTCAGGGCTGGCATCTACAGGACAGGTGAGCTAGACGGAGGCCGCGATTTGGCGGGAAAGCAGCTTTCTCTCTTTCTACTGCTGCGCAAAATGTTCAGGATCTACCTAAATGGATCCTTTCTAAACCGGGCTTTTTCCTGCCAAAAGATCTTCAGGCAGCCGATGCTGTGCAATCAGGAGTTTGGTTTTTTTTTTTAATCTTGGCATTTCTAGGGAAGGAGAACTCCCTAGTAGTAACTTCTCTGCCTTTCTCCTATATATAAAATATATCCATGATTATTATTATTAAGAAACCTGTCCCTTTTCAAAAGCTGTAAAAGCAGAACTGCTTTTTTAAAATTCTTCTTTTAATACCCGAAGTTTAGGAGGTCAAACATAACATCTCCCATCTTGTCTTTCCTATTCTCCTTGCCTACCTCCATCCTGGACCATGAGTGTCCATGATTAGTAACAGAAATTACCACTTGGAAGACATTTCTACCCCTGGAATTAAACATCAAAATGATTCTGGAACCCACATTAAGCTAATTTTCAAGACTGGACACCCAATAATATTTGCTATGCAGTAAACAAGATAGTGTATAGCAACATATTCTGTTGGAAACAGCATCCAGATACCTCGATTCTTCACAAGGAAACTAGTCCTTGCAGTGTCTCCCTTCACCCCCACATTTTCTCCTTAACCTCTACTTTGAAAAAAAATTAATTGTAAATTTAATAAACTTGCTCACAATATGATGTTTCAGTTGGTCTTAATTACAGCATAATGTGTCTCTTTCCTTTTGAGGAAGAGTTCTTTTTCTAATGAACCATGTATGTCACCTTGTTCCTTAGAGGGGAAGCTGGATATAAAGGTAATAAATAAAAGAATGAATCAATAGCCATAGCAACTACACAATCTCTGGTTTCCATAGCCTGCAACGTGCATCGCCCAGAAGACGGGTAACACAAAGGGTTCTATCTATGGAGTGGCAATTTTGTTTGGTTTGTTCTTGGTACATGTTACCATCCCTATCTGGCTTCATGATTCTTGGCAGTTGTTGCCAATTACAATGTTTCATTTCTCTTAAATGAAAACAGTATCAGTCTTAAGTAGACTGCTTGTGTATTATCAAAGTGCTGGTGTCTTCAGACTGTTTATTACAAGTTAACTGCAGAGACGTCGCCAGAAGTCAACACTGACTTGAAGGCACACACAAGACTACACAAAATAGAGTTTGTCACTTTTCTTTAAATTGAAAGTACAACTTATGATGATTATCTTACAGTTAATGGTTCTTGACATCACTGTGGGTGGGTGCGCATACATGTATATCCAAAATGACCATTAGCTAATACATTTTCAGCTATACTTGGTAGCAGTAACTAGCATTCTCATTACTACAGATAGTCCTCAACTTAAAACAGGTTGCTTAATAACCACTTGCATTTATAATGACCACGGAACGGATACTCTATGGCCTGGCAGTTCAAAATAGCCATATGGCATATCGGGCACTTGACAACCAGTCACCTTTACATACAGTCATGTGTCTGCAATCATGTGATCCATTGGAATGAATGGATTGGCACGTACAATGACCATATTTGTTTAATCACTGCGGCAAAAAGAGTCATAAAATCACTTCTGTTCACTTTCAACCCAATTTCTGGTCTGAATTGCGGTCATAAATCAAGGACTACATGTATGTACTTGGTCTCTGTAAGGTTGCCTTTGAAGACATCTTGGAGGAAACTGCAGTCAAAGCAAAATACATGATCCAGGTTGTTGGCATGGAAAATGTACAAGTACTGTAGTCCTCAGTTAACGGCAGTAAAGAGATTGAAATTTCTATCACGATGCATTTGAAAAATGTGATGTCACATGACCACATTGCTTAACTCTGGCAATCTCCATCACTTGTTATTAAGTGAGATTTGGGGTCGTTATGCAAATCTCAGGTGGATTGCAAGCAAGCAGGCAAGCAAGACACAATGTGTGGCACAACGACAGTAAGACCGGGGTGGTGGTGGTGATGGCTGCTGCTGGGTGGAGGAGGGTGTGTGTGTGATTTACCAAAGCAAGTAGCAACCTTTCCCGCTGGCTTCCCCATTGACTTTGCTCGTGGAAAACTGTCAGGCAAGTTCACAAATGTTCACAAAGGATGCTGTAGCCGTCGTAAGTGCAAGATGGTCGCCAAGCACCCAGATTGCGATCACGTAACACCAGGATGCTATGATGGCTGGAACTTAATGGATTGGTCATAAGTTTCCTTATGCTGTTATAACTAAATGGTCGCTGAACAAATGTTGTTAAGGGAGGACTACCTGCATAGTGGACTACAACCAACTTGAGGCTACTACACTGGTTCTAGACCTCATGATATATGAGGGGCCATCTGCTCAATGATTCTACCCAGATATCTGGACAGGGTATGTGAAAGGTTCTTCCATGTAAGAAGAAAAACTGTATGAACCAAAAGACAGGCCTTCTTTGTAGTGGCCCCATTGTATGTAGTAGCTGCATGAGATATACAGTAGTTGGGGAAATATATTTGGCCATTGCCCTTATGTTATTCTGAAGTCTCTGAAAAGTCTTATCTCCAGAGGGAGTCCAGCTCATAATAGATAATTGTGAATTATTGTGAAGATAATTGTGAAGAGGCCCTGAAGGTTCTCCACCATACCATCAGTGACTTACAAACTACTCACCCAGAAGGTGCATTTATTGCTGTGGGAGACTTTAACCAAGTGGATTTGAAAGCTACCCTGCCACATTTCCATCAATATGTGGACTTTGCAACCAGAGGGGACAATACACTGGATCTTGCTTATTCCAACATCAAGAAGGCTTTCAAAGCTATCCCCCGCCCTCACCTGGGCTCCTCTGACCATCTCTCAGTGCTGCTTATTCCAGCATATAAACCTTTATTAGTCAGAGTGAAACCTACAGTAAAGCAGGTGAGGATTTGGACAGAGGGAGCTATAGAAGCATTACAAGACTGCTTTGAATGTACAGATTGGGGCATGTTTAAGGAAGCAGCTACTGATAACCAACATACAAATGTTGAGGAGTATGCCACCACGGTGTCTGCATATATCCAAAAGTGCATAGAAGATGTCTGTGTCCTGAAAAGCTTTGTTGTGAGGGCGAATGAAAAACCGTGGCTGACTTATGAGGTCCGCAAGATGCTGAAAGCACGGAATGTGGCTTTTAAATCTGGGGACATGCTGGCACTTAGAACAGCCAGAGCAAATCTGAAAAGTGCCGTAAAAGGTGCAAAGCAAGCCCATTGCCAGAAAATTCAGAACTTTTTTCAGGACCAAACAAACACCAGGCAAATGTGGCAAGGGATCCAGGCCATTACGGATTACAAGGTGGCTCCATCGAGATGTAAGGATGACACAGACTTCCTAAACAAACTGAATGCATTCTTTGGTAGATTTGAGGCATCAAATAGTACTCCTGCTAGGAAAGCTGTGCCCCATCCTGATGAGCAAGTGCCTAGCTTTGATGTCACCTCTGTCCGGAAAACACTGCAGACAGTTAACATTCGGAAAGCAGCAGGCCCAGATAACATCCCTGGACGTGTCCTCAGGGAATGCGCAGAGGAGCTGGCTTGTGTTCTCACTGATATTTTCAACCTCTCATTGCAGCAGGCAGTGGTCCCATCGTGTTTTAAGATGGCCATCATCTTGCCAGTGCCAAAAAAGTCCACAATTACAGGCCTCAATGATTACCGTCCGGTTGCACTGACATCCACCATCATGAAATGCTTTGAGAAGCTGATAAAAGACACTATTGTATCTAGCCTCCCGCCAGCATTTGACCCGCTTCAGTTTGCCTACCGACCAAATCGCTCTACGGAGGATGCTATTTCTTCCGTTCTCCATCTGAGCCTGAAGCACTTGGAGGAAAGAAATACTCATGTGCGTTTGCTGTTTGTCGACTTCAGTTCGGCGTTTAACACAATCATTCCCCAGCATCTAGTAGACAAACTGGGCCTTTTAGGCTTAAACACTCCTTTGTGCAACTGGATTCTGGATTTTCTTACCAACAGGCCCCAATATGTACGAGTTGGAACAAATACCTCTAATACCATTTTCTTGAGTACAGGTTCTCCTCAGGGCTGCGTCTTAAGTCCGCTGCTGTTCACCCTGTTGACCCATGACTGCTGTGCTAGGTTTGCCACCAACCATATTGTGAAGTTCGCAGATGATACAACAGTAGTGGGCCTTATTCAGGATGACAAGGTGGAAGCTTACTGCAAGGAGGTTGAGGGGTTGGTTTAACTGGTGAAGGAAAACAGCCTAGTTTTAAATACAAGAAACCAAAGAGATCATTGTTGATTTCAGAAAAGGCAGGCACAGCCACACTCTCTGTGCATTAATGATTCACCTGTGGAGATCGTTACCAGCATCAAATTCCTGGGTGTGCAGCTAACGAGTAGGCTGACTTGGCCGCTACACAGTGAGAAACTGGTGAAGCGGGCACAGCAGCGCCTGCATTTTCTGCGCCGCATGAGAAAAGCACATCTTCCTTCCCCTGTCCTGACCACTTTCTACAGGGGGACAATCGAGAGCATCCTGTCATACAGATCTCAGTCTGGTTTGGGAGGCATCACTGCTTCAGACAGGAAGGCGGTGCAGAGAGTGGTGAGGATGGCCGAAAAGATCATTGGCAGTTCCCTCCCTACCCATCCAGGACATAGCACAGAAGCGTTCTTGAGCAGGCCCGCAAGATTTCTGGGGACACTACACATCCTCTTCACGACCTGTTTTCTTGTTACCTTTTCTGGGAGGAGGCTTCGTGGTATCCGTAGCAGAACATCCAGATTCAGCCATAGTTTCATTCCATACAGCATTAACCTTGCGAACTCTCAACTTCCTCCTTGCGTTATATATTCAAGATGGACAGTATTTAATATTTATTTGCTATGTATATGTAGGGATGTGGGTCTATATATATGTTGTACATAGTATGTTTAGGTGTGTGTCATGTATATGTTTCACTTTGAGAGCGGGCGACTAAATTTCATTTTTTATGTGTGCCATTGTGCCCACAATATAAAAATGACAATAAAGGTTATTTATCTTTAATAATCATTGGTGCTTTATTCTAAAGAACAAGGAAAGAGGAGCAATTAATCAGGAAATCAGTTGGGAAGAAAAACTGGTCTTGATAAAAAAAACTGTTGGTCACACACTTGACATGAAAGTACTGCTCTGCAGCACAAGAAGTTGTTCTTATAAGCACACAAAAAACAGTGATGTTGGGGCAAAATAGTGTTAGGTATCAGAAAGAATTGTGAGACATCAGTCTGATGTTTGCAAGAACTATATATGACAGTTCAAGGATGCTGATGACATCAACATGTACTAGATATACTGCTATAGCAATGGACAAATGATAGGAAGAAATGATAATTGCAGAAATGCATGTTGCATTTAAACTGTGCAGAGAAATTAAAGATATAATTCCTAAATGCACATTACTGGTTTGAATAAACCTCTTCCTAGCCTACAGATTGATCTGTTCAGGAAATGCAGTATTCTCACATTTTAAAAAGAAAACAATGATCAAAAGCACTTCAAATGAAGTCTACCTAATTAATATCTCTTCATTTCCTGGTACAATTCTCAAATGTCTCCTGCTTTCAAATAATTCTTTAGAAGCTTCAGAGATTGATTTGGGCGTTTCTGTATCACTACATGGTCTCCAACAACAAGTATGTTCTCTACTGTTACACGTTCACACAGAACAGAAGTCACGACACCCTGGGATGGAATATACTAGAAGAGACTTTATTTGTCTTGAAGTAGCTTGCCATCTGACAGCAGTAATTTTCAATATGTTGTAATTTGTCCCCAAAAGGTAGGGCATTGCACCAACATAAACATTCTTTAGGAAGATGGGAATAATAGTATAGACACAATTCCTTTGTGTATAATCTCACACTATGATCAGAAATTTCAGTTGCATTTCCTGGCATGCAATATTGAAAAACAAAAAGGGCCAGTCTCTTGTTTGTTGAATCTGCCTCTGGAGAAAGAGTTAGGACATGCAGTCAACACTGAAAAGGTCCTGCTTAATTAATGCCTGCTTTCCTTGGATGCACTTTTGTTAAATCAGGGAAGGAACTGTATTTTTATGATTTTGTTTCCCAATTCTTCTATGCTGCCCATCTTATCAGACAATAATGCATCAGTACATTTTCTAATAACAAAACCACCATAAAATAAAGAGCCATATATTTGCCTAACAGTTAAAAATGGGAAATAGCAGCCACTGCTTCTTCAACCTACCTGCAAAAGACTTGGGGGAAAAAGGGTGATCCTCCCCTCTGTGACCATCCTTTATTTCAGTCCTTCCCTCAGATTGCACTCTGTTAGTTATAGTAGGCAGTAATAGGCACAAGGCCAATACAATGCAGTACTCATCTCATTTTAATGGTTACTAAGTGGGTAGCTGGTCTGCTAAATGTCCCTACTTCCATTCACGCCAACTGTATGCGTGCCAAAGAACCAGATGCACATTCTAAAAAAATAACTTCTATGGCTGGGTATTTGGACAATCACTGTCAGCCAAAATAAACACAAAAATCTATGCCCAAACCTGAACCCTCATGATATTTTAATGAGATCTGGAGTTCAGCACTTAATGTTTTTATTTTAAGGTATATTACAGTTGCATTGTCAGAAAAATGGTTATTTTTAAATATCCATCTTAGCAACCTCCAAGTAGTAACAATGAAGAAAAAAATGCTTCCCGCAGGTTGAAGAAAAAAAAATTATGTATCACTTATAGGAGTAGCATGTGGTTGGTATTATATGAGTACATGAATCAGAAAGCAGTAGCTTTCAGATAAATCTTCAGTTCCTAGGAGAATAAGCCTATCTATCTATCTATCTATCTATCTATCTATCTATCTATCTATCTATCTATCTATCTATCTATCTATCTATCTATCTATCTATCTATCTATCTATCTATCTATCTATCTATCTGTCTATCTGTCTATCTGTCTATCTGTCTATCTGTCTATCTATCTATCTATCTATCTATCTATCTATCTATCTATCACACAACTTCTGTCAGCTTGGGAACTGCACCTCACTTTGCACTTAAGAATGTACAAGCTTAAGCATCTATTTTGTATCTTTAAAAATCCAAAAATGTCCCCAAAGGGAAGCTGGACATGTATGGTTCCAGAGCCTCACGTTTGCATCTCTGATATAAAATGACATAAGAAATCAAACAAATGATACCATTGTCATAATTCTTTCAATTGTATTGGTTTATATTGACCCACACCAGGGCTTCTAGAACTTGTTTTATAAGATATAAATGCTATATATCCAAAATAAAGTCATAAAAGCTAGACTTTCTGAACAAAGTGCTACAACTCCCCACCCTCCAATCCTATATTTAAAAAAGCTGGTCTAACATAGCTTGTATCATGGTCATTGAAGGACTGTGCCACTAAACCATAATCAGACTAAACAATTTTTATATATGCCTACTCTGTTAACATTATTGGCTTCACTTTTAAGATCAGCATTCTGTGCTAGATTAAGTATTTTTGCTGTCACTGTCTCACAATACTATGTTAAGGGACCAAAGAGATAGCTAATAAACAGGTTAGAGAAATTTACAGAGGCAATACTCCTAAGAATTCTATGTATGGAAACTAGAGTTTCTGAGGGCAGAGATGTTGGTTTGGTTAACAATCAATAGTCACTTAGTCTATAGGCTGATCAGGGAAAAAATCCCTTAAATAAGGGAGGAATAAGAAAAAGTAGTACCTAAAGTAGTAAACCACACTTCATAAAAATGGAACTGCATCTTGATGTTGCAATGGCTTTGTCAGAGAATTTTAGATTTCTGCTGGAAGATCTAAATTAGCTGTTTTCTCAATAGTAGACTTTACCTGGTTTGTTCACAATAAGTAGTGATTACAGTATTCACTGAAAGGCCTTGTTGCCTGTTAGGGCCTCTATTTATCAATCCCATTTGGGGAGTTAACCCTGAGGAAGAAATTGTGCATTGTTCACAGGCCATTTTCATAGTCCCTTGTCTATATGTCTCCAAATCATAACCATCATCCAAGGTATAATGAGTAGGTTGATGAGTAGCTTCTTCCAGAGACTTGTCCAATTTAGTGTCTCGGAATTCTAAACACCTTCCGTCGCAGGTTGCTACTTTGAGGCCTGCAAGGGCTACTTCAAATCTTGTCATTTCCACACCATCTGTCAATTTCCAGGTACCAGAGATGACAACTGAGCAGCTTACTCTCCTTTTTATAGTATCTATGGTAAACAGTAATAGTGCCAACTATGAGTTTTGATCTCCATTGGCTATTTGATGATCCTTGTGGTTGCAACTGATGTTCTCCTAATCATAAAATGACTTGTAATTATTCATGAGAAGGGTGTGTGCATTTACTTTAATAGATGGTGAGCTCTTTCACCCTCAGTATAAAACTGTCTGCTTAGAATCTATCTGTAAAATTTATATGGCCACCTATCTATCCAACAAACACTGGGCAGCAAATATAGTAATAACATAACAATCCACTAAAAGTGAAAAATAAACGAAATTGAGGCCCTTTTAAAAATCTAAATTCTCACATATAACTGACTGATTATTCCATTGTTTTTCATTATTCTTAAATTGAGAGTGGGGAGAAGCCTCTTGAGTTTTCAATGTGATCAAAATTGTGCAAACCCCATAGGTATTTGCTTGGATCATAAATAGGGTCTGAAGTCATTAAAAAAATATTGAACCAAAGACATTCTGAGTTTTGTGACTTAGTAAACAGGGAAAAGAAGATGAGGTACACACTCACATTGGAAACAAAGAATATTAACTATATTTTGTTCAGTTATTTAGATTTGTAACTAGAGTGGCCAGCCTGATTTCATTTTGTTGCTGCTTCCCTCTTAGGGAATTACTGCAGTACATTTACCAATGTAAATTGCCATAGTTTCTTTACTGGAATTTGAGAGTCAATAGGTGAGACAATCAAATAGTATTTCTGTTCTTTATAGTAAATTAAATTATGGTGTTTTTTAATTAAAGGAATGTTGAATCTCTAGGTGTGTTTCAGCTTGTGAGTTCAGGCTATTGCATCTTTCTTCTGTGTTGAATTGAATAGGATTTTTTAAAATCCGGTTAGTACTATTATTGGACAGATATTCCCTGCAGATAACTCCCTAAATAAATATATATCACTCTACTAGCTGACCGTCTTTCCTTAGACTGACTTGTTCCAAATGGCTTTTGTGACATTCTATTAGATCTTAAAGAAGAACTCTGGATAACTGTAGAAGCTGCCTTTGTGGGAATACACTTTCAAATTATATTCTTCCTCTAGTCAAAGTCTAGAAAGATTTCTTTACTTTCTCTTCTCCATAATATTCCTTTTACACACAGAATGGTAAGTGTAAAAGTGTAGAAATGGAGCATGGCTTTGCCCACTCAATAATGGCTGCCATCTTACATTTTTGATCGCATCCCCCCCTCCCCTTGCATGGACATCCTTGCTGTTCAGAAACACAATAATATGTGAGAGGCTGTAGATTATCTGTGAATTACTGAACCTGAGGGGCAGCATAGCTGGAAAACTACAGGTCTAATAGAACATTTTGATTTATCTTTACTGCTTGTCAAGGGTTATCTTTAATGAAAGCAGATATAAACTATTTTCCTGCTTATTTAGAGAAGTGGAGTGTTGCCTTTTATTTCAAAACTATATATCCTATGTTAATGAAACGAATGCTTAGTTTAAAGAAAATTATGTTTTGAACTGGTGACTTACATCATCTTAACACCTTATTATTTTAGCCCTGTTCTTGTAGGAGAACGTATTAAGTCTTTAGGGTCACTGAGTGCAGTATTACCAAGTGGAAGTGACAAATTTTATCCATATGCTGGTAAATTCTCTAAAGCAAAAAAATGTCCTCCCAGAATTTTTTATTTCTAATCTTTACCACATCATGTATAATTGACTCCTGAGCTGCTTGGGTAAGGAAATGAACCAGGATTCTCTGAAGGCCACAGGAATGTCAGCCTAATTTTATATTCCCGTCTTTTTTCTTTAGCCTGAATACCGAATCAATTTATAACAGTAACAACCCAAGAGATTAATTTGTTAAAACTGTTTTCAAAAGGAATTTTCATCAGTAGCACATTGTCCTTAAGTTTTGATAGGGGCTTTTTTTTAATATTGTCTTTCAAATAAGTTTTGCAAGTATGTCTTACATGGAATTTTACCCCTCTAGCCACAGCACCATTCTCTCCCACTGTTCCTCCCTTTCATTATTCATGATAACCTCCAAGTAAAAAAAAATATTTCTTTCATTTAAGCAATTGCTAAAAACTCATCAGCATGTGAACATCAGGCTTCACAAGACTGTTGGGAATTTAAATTCAGATATTTTCTTTATTTATTGCATGCTCTTTGAAGTATACTATTATACAAAACCAGTACTGATGGGAAATACTTCTTTAGATATGCCATTTTTGCTGTTATCGCAAGCAAAACAATGGTTGGAAGGAGTCAATCTTGCCAGTGAAATCCATGTTTCACAGTGGTGTTATGCAGCTGGCATATAATAAATCCTAAATATCGTAAGAACCATTCTAGATTTTATTTTAACGCAAGGATTTGCAGTTAGTGCTGAACACCAACTAGGTGATCTTCAACTGCCTCTATAGAAATGAAATAATATTTTCTAAATGCTTACATGATGGTATGCTATTTCTGAAAAAAAAAATATTCCTAGCAAGTAAGTATCCTGAAAGTTGAATTGATTATGGAAAATGACTGTATGACAGATAAGGCTTTGAGTAATGATCTACGGCAATTGTGAAGAACATTTTTTTCCCTTAGACCATTTTATATTTTCTACAAATGTCTAAGAATTGTTCCAGCAACAGAACAATATTTGTAGTATTGAATAGTCTTTAGAGTTGCAAATACTGTTCCACCCCTCCAAAAAAAAGGGCATTTTATAGTCATGTCCTTCTATATTTCATGGAAAGGACTTTGGTTAAAAAAAAAAAGATTCTAAGTTTTTGTATTGTATATATCTGACTCCTGCATTCACTTAACTATAAGATCTCCCTAAACCAGGGATAGGCAACTATGGCAACTTTATGACTTATGGATTTCAACTCCAGAATTCCTCCCATGAGGCTGGCTCAGGAATTCTGGGAGTTGAAGTCCACAGGTCATAAAGTTGTCATAGTTGTCCATCCCTGCCCTAAACATTACTTGGGATAGAATGTTGTAGGACAGGGGTCCCCAACCCCCGGTCCATGGCATGCTTGAAACCAGTCCGCGCAAACAAGCAAAGCCCCATCTGCGGGATGCAGGCAGTACATGAAATCACGCCCCCTCCGGTCCGCAGAAAAACCTCTCCACGGAACCGGTCCCTGGTGCTCAAAAGGTTGGGGACCTCTGTTGTAAGATACCAAATTATGTTCTAGCAATTTTGTAATAAACTGCATGTGCATGTGTTACTCACCATCAAATGGCATAGGAAATTGCCTAGTACTTGATCATGCCACTTTTGCACACTTACTTCTAATTATCTGGATTAGCTCAAATAATTATACCCACTTCAAGTCTGAAGTCCAGACTGAACATCACTTGACTGCTGCTTCTAATATTAAGCCCCTATTGGAAATCATGCAAGTTAAGCTTTAAATTCTTGAGCAGACTTATGCGTAGATCATTACTAGAACGTGAATAAGACTCAACTAGATTTCACATGTCCAGCAGTTCTGTACAAACTGCTGGATGATGGTGGTAATCTATGTCATTCATGTGAGCTACATTACCCATCTATTTAATAAGCAAATCAGAAGGTGGAAGGTATTGTTCAGGTTTTCAGGAAGCTTAATTTATAGGCCAGTTTGGTGTAGTGGTTAAGGCAGCAGGATGGGAGATTGTGAGTTCTAGTTCCACCTTAGGCATGAAGCCAGCTGGGTGACTGTCAATCAGTCACTTTATCTTAGACCCTAGGAAGCAGGCAGTGGCCAACCACTTCTGAAATCTTGCCAAGAAAACTGCAGGGATTAGCCCAGGCAGTTGCTAGACTTAAAACTGACTTGAAGGCGCATATATATATATATATATATATATATATATGTGTGTGTGTGTGTGTGTGTGTGAAAAATAAAATATATTTTCCACCTGACCAAAGTGTAATGCTTTGTAACATGAATCCCTTTGCTTATTCTGACTTGAAATCAACACTGCTTCAATTTGTCATATATTTTTTCTTATAGCCTTTAATTGTACATTAACACAGGACAGTGTAGAAATGTGCAGAGTTCACCTTGACCCAATAAAGCTTTTATAGTTTTAAGGATTTATTAGGTTATACTGTCATCTTGCATTGAGAGATTTTGTAATACAAAAATTACTAGCATGGCAAGTCGTAAGTATCCTCCTGGAGGTTCCACCTCATAAACCCCAAGACAGAAATTTCACATGCTACAAAATTCATGTTTGATCACTGATGAAAGTCAGTCAGTATGTAAGCACAGCACATTGGATATAATCCTATTTAGGATTAGATTCTCTTGACATCTGCAGGAGCACAAATTTAGTTGTGTAATTTAATCTCAATATCATGAGATTCTCTCCCATATTTTATGTCAAAATAAATACTATGTGTTAAAGGGATCATCTAGTTTCAGAACTAAGATTTAGTGCTTTTAACAGTTGAGGTAAATGAAATAACTGGTAGATACACATTTTATTAGCATTATGAAACAACAAAATTTTATTTGGAGAATTCATGCTCCTTAAGGGTACAGAAATCTTAATTTTAATAAAGAAACAGACATATATCTTAAGTTGTATTTTTGTTAATTTGTAAAATTGTACATAGATTATTTGAGTTATAAACTGTATATATGGTATTTCTTACAAAGCCTTCATTAAATCTTGCTAAATTTATTTAAGTAGAATCCTAAGAAAAACCCCATTTTTCTTGAATGCTTGAGCAAGAAATGTTATTATCTGAAGAATATTTTGCAAAAGGTTACCATTCTGTTTAAAAATTCCTGCTAAAAAGGGGCGTTGTCTTACCTGAACGCCTTTTCTCAGCATGATGATGGAGAATCCACAGATGGGTTATAGACTGTACTTCCTGCCCAGAGACTAAGTCAATTAGAATAGCCACGCCTCCTGCTATCCTGACCCAGATACGACAAAGGCGAAGCTACGGACGAACGTCCTGCATGTTGGTTCTCCTACCCGACACAGGGCCTGACTAACCACAAGGGGCGGGAGTGGATTCTCCATCATCATGCTGAGAAAAGGCGTTCAGGTAAGACAACGCCCCTTCTCCAGCAAGAAGATGGATAATCCACAGATGGGACATACCCAAGCTGTCCTGTCCCTAAGGGAGGGAACTAGTCTGGGCCTGTGTCCCGCTAGCTGAAATCACCTGCTGGAGCACTCTCCTCCCAAAGGAAGCCTCCACGGAGGCAAACTTATCTATCCTATAGTGCCTCACAAAAGGAGCAGGCGACGACCAGGTCGCCGCCCTGCAGATATCCTCAATGGACGCCTGCATTGCCCATGCCGCAGAAGTCGCTGCACTTCGCGTGGAATGAGCGGTGAGGCGGCCTGGCACCGACAGGGAATGAGATTGATATGCCTTTGCAATACAGGCCTTAATCCACCTGCCTATGGTGGATGAAGAAACTCTTTGTCCCATGGCAGAAGGCTGGAAAAAGACAAAGAGAGCCTCCGATTTACAGAAGGCCGAGGTCCTCTTAATATAACAACGCAACGCCCTTCGAACGTCCAGCTTATGCCACTGATGCTTCGATGAGTGCGTTGGATTGGGACAAAAATCCAGGAGGACAAGCTTCTGTGACCTATGAAACAAGGAATTCACCTTGGGAACAAATGATGGATCAAGGCGAAGGACCACTCTGTCAGCATGAAAAATGCACAGGTCGTCTCTGACAGAAAGAGCAGCCAACTCCAAGATGCGTCTGGCCGAAGTAACAGCAATAAGAAAAGCCAATTTCGTGGATAAAAACTGTAAGGAACAGTGCTATATGGGCTCAAAAGGTGGTAAGGTAAGGGCCTGTAAGACCCGAGGCAAGTCCCAAGAGGGATAACGGTGTACCACAGGTGGTCTGACATTAGTTGCCCCTTTGATGAAGGAGCGTACCATAGGGTGGTGTGCTGGGAGAGAACCGCCAGGGTGGTCACTGGCCTTCCTTGCAATTGCCTGATTAGGGCCCGAATGCTCTCCTGACGGTCCCGTGAAAGATACACCATGCAAAGGCGGGTATCTATGATCGCGCCCAGATGGAGCAGACGGGTGGATGGAGCCGTCTGGCTTTTCTGAAAATTTACAGAAAACCCCAGGTTCTGGAGGGTTCTGATCGACAAGGCCAAATCGGACCGGGCCTTCCTTAAGGAGGTGGACTGAATGAGGATGTCGTCCAGATAACACTGGACTCTTACTGGGACCAACCTCAGGTGTGCAGCCAGAGCAGTCAAAATCTTTGTGAATGCCCGTGGGGCGGATGAGAGACCGAATGGGAGAGCTCGGTATTGGTAATGGTGATGGTTGTAACAAAACTTGAGGTACCTGCGATGACTGGGAAGGATTGGAATATGCAGGTATGCCTCCGTGAGGTCTATGGAGGCCAGGAAATCGTGCTGTCTGATGCTGGCCAGAATGGATCGAAGAGTCTGCATCTTGAATTTTTTGTAAACCAGATGCCTGTTGAGACCCTTCAGATCGAGGATCGCCCTCCATCCTCCTGACGTCTTTGGGACTACAAAGAGAATGGAGTAAAAACTTCGACAGATCTGACCAGCTGGCACGGGCTCTATGGCTCTGATCTCTAAGAGATGCTGGATAGCCTCGGACATGAGTCAGGTCTTGCTCAGGTCCCTGGAAACTGGGCAAGAGACGAAATGCTCCTGAGGGAGGGATAGAAATTCTAGGGGGAGACCGTCCCTGATGGTGTTGAGTACCCACACATCTGAAGTGACTGCTTCCCATTCGGGAAGAAAAAGGGGGAGCCTGCCCCCAATCGGAAGGGACCTTCGAGAATCACTTGTGCCTTCTAAAAGGACGGCCTCCCGCGCCCCGAAAGGGCCATTTGGAATGGGGCTGTTCTTGAGCCAAAACACCCTGCGGGTAGTTACGTTGGAGGCCAAGACTCTAGCTGAAAAACGAGCCGTGTGGAGCGAAGCGTCAGCTAGATATTCTGAAGTAGCTAATAACTTGCCTAGCGTTTGGTGAGGCCAAATCTGATCCGGAGGGATCATGGCCTGGAGCTCCCGGAGCCAAATGATAGAGGTCCTAGCGAAAAAGGAGGCTGAGGTTGAGGCTCTGATCGACCAAGCCGAAGCCTGATGAGACCTGCGTAGAGAAAATTCAGATTTTTTATCCTCCGCTTTCAGGACCTCTACCATGTCAGCCGGGGCCGCAGATGAAGAGAGGATAGGGGCCATGGCCTCATCTACAGTTGGGACCTCTAGGAGATCCGCTAGGGAAGGAGCTACACAAAATAACTTTTTATCTAAACTCCCAGGGGAAGGTAAAGTAGCTGGGGCTCCCCAGTTTCCTGATGGTATCCAGGAAAAAGGGGGGACAGGGGATGTGTCTCTCATCCACCTGAGGCTCAGAGAAGAGAGGCTTAGGCTCCCTGCTAGTAGAGGGCTCTGTTTGAGGTTCCTGACCTGGGTCAATATTGGCCGAGGCAGTGGCCTTCATCAGTAAGGACTTGAACAAGCCCGGATCAAAAAGACCAACAAAGGGAGACGGATCCGGGGCGGTTTCCTCATCCTCAAACAACTGTATGTCTGGAGCCTCATACTCCTCAGAGCCAGAGTCTCTGGCCCTGGGTGAAGGGGCCGAGTAAACTGACACCGGATATTGAGGGGAGACCCGGTGCCAACTAGGCTTAGCCCTGGGAGCTAATGACTCCGGCCTGGGCGTGTGTTGAAAGGATGATGCCATGCCCTGAGCAAAGGCCTGGGCAATCAAGGCTTGAAGCTGATCTGGACGCATCCCTAGTTCTAGAGGGCAAAGCCCGGCTGCAGGGCGGGTAAATGTGGCCTCAGGGACTGAAATGGATGGAGTTGAAGGGGAGATCCATTGCGATCCCTGCAGTTGAACAATTGGAGAAGCTATGCACTGACCTGGGTCGCCCACAGGAGACCAAGCTCTAGGTGTTAAGGAGCTGGGTGGGACCTCCTTAGCCTTCAGGCTCCCTGCTGCTCTTGATGGAGCAGACTTGTCCGTCTCTGGAATAGATTGGGCACCAAGAGGTTTCTGGAACCTCCTTATCTGCCATTGTAATGAGAAAAAAGTTCCTGAACTGCGGATTAAACGTGCGGCAGGCTTCAGGTGGCTGGTGCCAGCGCCCGCTTGTCCCAAGAGACAGGTAATCTGTCTAGGGAACCAGGTGTGCTATGTAAGTGCCTGCAGGTGGCACTTCTGAATTGGTGGGTGTTAGCCCACGCGTGCTCCTGTCTGCTTTTTCTCAACAACTTCGGCAATCTCAGAGAGGGGCGCCGGAACCCAGGACAGGTAAAAGTCAATCAAAGTAATACACAGGCCTGAATCAGACCGTGGAGGAATCAATGGCTACAGGCCACAATTGGCTGAGCCAGAACCTCTGTGCGCTAAGCACACCTAGTAGTGAAGCACAATAAATATCAAAGGCTAAAGTAAGCCTGCACAGGGGAGAAAATGGCTGCCACTGTAAAGCGTGTTAAAAACTGACCACAAAATGGTGGATGGAGAGCCTGTGAGAGATTTGATCCAAATAACAAGGCCAACAAATAAAGGGCCACTCTCAAGTGCTCTAATTAACACACGCTAATCAGAAAAAGAGGCAAAAGGCCTCAAACTCCCCAAAAATTAGAAAGCCAGGCTTGAATCTGGCTCAAAATGAAACTGCACAGGGATCCTCGTGGCACTGAAAATGGCGGCCGTAAATTGTGCACTTAAAACAAGGCCAGGAAGGATCTCTAAATGATCCCAAAACAGCAACTGCACAAGCAAAATTACAAGGAATGAGGGGGGGGATAATCTTAGCACTCCCACCCTCTACAACTAGAAAGAAAAATCCACAGATGGGAAAGAAATCTACAACCTGCCTAGGAGAACCAATGCCATGCGACTTCACTGGGCTGAAGACTAAGTCGTATCTGGGTCAGGATAGCAGGACGCGTGGCTATTCTAATTGACTTAGTCTCTGGGCAGGAAGTACGGTCTATAACCCATCTGTGGATTATCCATCTTTATGCTGGAGAACAGATAGCCATTGAAATTTCTACTAACTGGATTGCAATTATAATGTTGCAGCATCCTACAGTCATGTAATTGCAACATTCACTGTCAGCTTCCAACAAGCAAAGTCAAAAGCCGGCAGGAGGTCCCAAATGATGATCACGTGACCACAGGAGCCTATGAACGTGTGAGAGTTGGCAACTGTCCTACATAGTTAGAATCTGCAGTTTTAACAGTTCTAAAAAATTTTATATGAAAAAGGACAGTTTCTCATAATTGGATACTATTCATAAGTTTCATTATTATATTTGTACCTTGCTGTTCTACCAAAGAAAACCTCATCCCAAAACAAAAATAACACTCCATGTTTGAAATAATTTGTTGTGCATTGTCCAGGGTCACTTTTTTTGAGATATACAGTACTGTACATCTATACACATTTGATAAATAAATAAATAAAATACATAAATAAATAAAATCATACATTAAACATAAAAGAATAGTTATATTCAATCAAATGATCAGTTTTACTTTAATCAACAATCATGAAATGACCTAAAACTTAATTAAAAAGGAGAAATAAAAAATTTCAGACTTGCATCAATTGCTATCTTCTTTTAAATAAGGCAACAAAAACTTTAGCCACTGAATAGGTGATAGATAATTTCATATCAGAGAAAAGGATGTTCGTATAACAATTAGCCTTTCTTCCTAGGTCAGGGGTGTCAAACTGCTGGGCCACTGGCCGGATGCATCATAGCGAAACCGTGCCCACCCCATTGCCGGCAATGGCAAAAAAGTCGTGACATGTCGCAACAAGTCACGTGACGTTGCGAGTCCTAGATACTGATGTAGCAAGATGGAACGACTCCAAATATCCCTATAGAACTTACAGTATAGTAGCACATGATGAACTTTTTCTGTATCCCAGATCCAAAAGTGCAGGTGTCCTCGACTAGTGAAAAAGTTTATATATATTTAAAATCTTAAATGTAACTCAGCAATTAAACACTTGTTACTTGTGTCCCAAACCTATAATCAGGTCAGCTCAGCAGCAAACAACTTCAATTAATTGTCAGCAAAAAGTCCATAAAGGGTTTCCAGAGCTTTATAGAAACATGTCTTGATATAGTCTTGGTCAAAGAAACCAACATTATACTATTTCCTTTTGCTTCTAACAGTCTTGATCTTTAATTCATTCAGATGTTGCTATAGGATTTGATACCTCTTCACATTCTTTTCCCATCTCAAACTATAGTCCTATGTTCTCCTTGCAAGGAGCAGTTGTTGGCAATCTCTCATCCTTTTCTTTTCTGGAGAGTTTCTGTAGAACCATTCTACTCACTGGTCCATTTGGAGATGTGTTAAATTCGCCACTCCTCACCCGGAAATCCACCTTTGACAAATATGCTGGCTTTTAGGTTACTTGATCAGGAAAAGGAAGAACTACAGCAAGGGAGACTGTTCTGCAGATTAGGTAAATGTCATGGAATTATATAGGGCTGGAAACTTTATATGATGTTACTTGGAGAAATAACTTGAAACATCCAGCCCACACAATTTCTTCATATTAAATATTAAACTAGAATTCTATGCCAATTATATTGCTATAGTTTGGACACAGTGCAAAAGGTGAGAACAACAGAAAGACAGGAACATCCTCCTCCCACCTATATTTTCCAAACAGAATATAAATAAATAAGGATTTCCTTTATTGTACTAGTTCTATTCAATTAAATGACATCCTTTTTACCAGAATACATAAAAGCAGGGCTTTTTTTCTCATAGAATGCTCAGAACGGAGTTCCGGCACCTTTTTGGGATGGAACCTTGTAGGGTAGGCAAAGTGGGTTGTATGACATGTGTGAGTTCCGGCACCTTTTCTTTTTACAAAAAAAGCACTGCATAAAAGATACGATTTCAGTGCACTACAGTAGTACCTACAGGGATTTTATCTGAAAAAGGTTCAAAATAATTATGTGTTCTAAGTATTATTTATGAATGAACATAAACATTTTTTCTTTCCCTTTTTGAAGAGCAGGATTTCTACTACTAAATTGTTATACTTTTATCCTTCCTATCATGTGTATGTGTATGTATGTGTGTGTATATATATATATGTTATATATTCTCAAAACATGCAATCTGATTTTGTGAATGTCATTACCAAAGATAAATTTCATTTCCAGCTTTCTAAAGACATTAGAAAAGTATATCCCATGGTAATGGAGGCTAGTAGCATGATTGATTTCCAGTGAATTTTCCAGAATCACTTAGCTCTATATAAAGCCAGGCATTAGGTTAGCAAAATTAGTAAGTCAAATCACATAAAAGGTTAGAAAAGAAGTACTTCATGGATGGAAAGATGATGGAAGTCATAACCTTCAAACAGACTAAGAAAAAGATTATTTCAGTGAATGCAGAATAGGCACAGATTTCATCTCCCTAGGTTCTCTACATGATAAATAGAACAATATACTGTAGCTATGAGTTGCCTATGATAAATGGTGTCTAGTTATGAAGTCCAAAGCTTTTTCAGTATTCAGTGAACTCGTAACCTTGAAGTTTTTATGCCAAACTTGCTTCTCTTACACTCGCCTTTTTTTATAATATTTTGCATATGCATCTCTTCATTTGCATTCTTCCATTCCAGTATGCATGCATCCAATCAAATTACATACTTTACAGTAATCCTAAATAGATTTTCTATTAACAGTTCCAAGTTTCAGTACATGTCTTTCTCCCTAGCTAGCCAACAACTTTGCTTTTTAATTCAACTTCACTTGCTTCAACAATCAATATTCTTTAAAACATATCAAAAATCAAAATGTTTAAAAAGGTTATTTTGACTCTCCTGTTCTTTACTGTTTTAATTTTAAGTTCTGAATTCTAGGGAGTTTATTTTTAGCAACTATTTATTTATAGTGCATATTATGATTTACTCTGCAGTCACCTCATGAGGTGAGTTTGGTATTTATGAACATTATTTTTCAAAGTTTTAAGTAACAGTTAGATGTACTAAATATTAAATTCTTAATGTCAAGGAAGAAAGGTATTGTCCTGATCAAATAGAAGGCCCAACATCTCAGTTTGGATGCACTTAATATAATTTGAACTCCTAATTAGAATCATCTTAGTTGAAAGGCATCAAAATATTGCTTCAATTTTTGAATGCCTAGACTGTCATGATTTTGTTTATGAATCTAATCTGCTTATTGCGTCACTTCGAACGTTCGCTAAGGGAACGCTTATAACTCAGGGATTACCTATATTTTATTATTCTATTTATAGTGTATATCAGTGATTACATAGTTATATAAACTATGGTCTGATGTATTGTAGTTCAAGCTAGAAGTAAATATCAGATATGATTTGATACCAGCAGTGTCCTGCTACCAAATATTCAAGATGGCAGCTGTAGCTGTGCAACTGAAGTCATACTGCTTGTATGTGTGCACGTTGTTAATGCATTTGCAAAAGGGCTGAAGTTACAACTGTGCTATCACAAGCACTACCTTGACTTTTTGACCCCTCCCCTCCCCAGATGCCTCTGATTGATACTTTCCCTAAAGATAAATTTGATGTAGCATCTGTGATAATAAGCCAGTTAGCCTTGGATGTATGTAGTCTGCTTTCCTTTGATCATGGAATAGGAGAAATCTCCAAGATTATTTTAAGTACTTGGAAATGAGGGGACAATCCTGCCTGCTTCCACTTAATTCCTTTTAGGTGTACTTGTGTAAACACACGAAATCATGCATGTCCAAACTGTGGTCCATGGGTAATGCGGCCCCACAAGATGGTACTTTTAACATTGTGATCTACACACATTAACCATATTATGATATTTTATATGCGGCCCAAGACAATTCCTCTTCGCTCAACGTGGCCCACCCAAGGCAAAAAAGGCTGGGCATCTATGTACTAAATGGTTCTAAACAATCTAGGCATAAAAGAGAAATGATCTCATAAAACTCTCATAATGATTTTTCACATTAGTAAATCTGCATAAATCAAGCACATGCATCCAGTTATAAGGAAAGAAGAAGAAAAAGGATTGGCAAGTAACATAGTGAGATGCACAGTTTTAAGTTGACCTAGCCAAATATAGTTCAAGAGTTTCTCAGGCTTTTGTTCTGGGTGACTGATTTTCAATGCCATCCGTGTGGGCTCTGATTGGATTAGGATTTCATGACTTCTGGAGTGACCAAGGACCTCCCCAGGTAATCTCTGGCCTGACAGTCATCCTTATCCTAGTCAGGAGGAACCCTAAGCCAAATGACAGCACATACTGCAGAATCAAACAGAGACTGGATTCCTACATCACAGGAAATCAAGGATTGCTTAATTGCTTCTCATCTATTTCTAGGAGTTTTAAGAGGTATGCAATATCTAAATATATTCAGTAAACAAACAAACACTCTGAGCCAGAAATCATGGATTATAAACTGTGATGGCAGGGATTTACACTATACGGTAAATCAAAATAAGTTTTGTTCAGAATTTTTATTATACTATTGTATGAAAGCGATCACAAGAAAAGAATATCAAACCAATACAGATAGTCCTTGACTTACAACAGTTCATTTAGCAACCGTTCGAAGATATAACAGCACTGAAAAAAGTGACTTATGACCATTTTTTACACTTATGACCGTTGCAGCATCCCCATGGTCATGTGATTAAAATTCAGACGCTTGGCAACTGACTCATATTCATGACGGTTGCAGTGTCCCGGGGTCATGGGATCACCTTTTGCTACCTCCTGACAGGCAAAGTCAATAGGGAAACCAGATTCACTTAACAACCCTGTTACTAACTTAACAACTGCAGTGATTCACTTAACAACTGTGGCAAAAAAGGTCATAAAATGAGGCAAAACTCACTTAAAAACTATCTCACTTAGCAACATAAATTTTGGGCTCAATTGTGGTCATGGGAGTACCTGTACTTTTTCACTAACTAAAATCATGACAGATATTTGGTTCCAGATTACGCCTTAGGAGTGAATCAGAGTTTGAAGCAAATATATTACTGAAGCCAGAGTTGTAAAGAGCACAATTAAATTCTGACAGTTCGGATGGATTGAGGAGATGACTGAAAATCAGATTCACAATGATGCCCGTCTGGATGAAGTCAATGAAGATACAGAATTTGATACAGAGTTCAGATTCTATGCCAGACATGCATTAATATTTTAAGTAAATTCTTTTTTCCCAGCCTCATTTCCCCATCTTTGAAATGGGGATAATGATGAATGCATTTCATTTATGTCATAATAAAATCAGATAAAACTGGCAAAGCAAAGATAACTACCTTCCAGAATGAGCAGAGAGTAATATTTATACCATTCCTAAATAGGTACCATAAAATTCTAAATATACATTGTCCATCAAGAACATAAACTACAGGGAATAATAATATACTCACAGAATTATAAAATATATAACAAGAACGCTATATAAATGACAATAAGGTTTTGCAATTATTAAGAAAAGCATGCAAGGCCATTAGAGAGACCAATTCTCTCTCTTTTTCTCTCTCTCTCACATCATAATCGTATTCCATTCATGTTCTTTGTTAAATTATATTTTAATTTTTCACCACTTGATTGCTATAATAAAAGATCATTTTTGCCATTCAGCCTTATGCCATTTTCTATTTAGATTAAACTGACATACACAAGGGCTATTTAGCCTCATAAATGACTAAAGATTTGAATTCAGTTCCTCCCAAGGCAACTCAACATTCTTTCAAATGACTAGCTCAACCATCCCCCAGATGTTCGGTATGATACGTCCCCCAAATTCAAATATCTTTATCTAATAAGCAATAATGCCTAGCAAAAGAATACTGTACCATCTAAATTATTACATATATAAATTACATAGATTATGTTCATTTCCTGCTACTGACTGGTATGCAGCAGCATCTTTGCTAATTAAAAGAATGGAATATTTTCAGTGGATCAAATAACACTTTAATACCTTTTAGAAAGAAGGCTGCAAACCCTTGTCACATACACAACCCTGCATCAGAATAGTAATTTGCTTAACTACTTACATTGTAAATAGGATTTGCAATTTGCAAAGCTCAAAGCCATATGCTAGTGTGCCAGTACATCTCAATGGTTGAAACATAAAATTTGTAGCATAAGCTTATCTTCTGTTTTAAACTGCCCATTCTAAGCCCTTCCACAAATGAGACATTCTGTTTTCTCTATTTTTATATGCCTATGCTCTATTTATACATTATCAAGGGGACTAACTCTTGATAAGTGTAGAATAAATTACTTTATTCAGGCTTTTTTAAAAAAAATATCTCAGATCTGTAATGTTTTTCTACTATTATACCATCACATCACTAACCTGACCCCTTTTAGAGTAATACTGTTTAATAAGTGCATAGCTAAGCAAATGTATGTGGCAGTTTGCATGATATAAATTCTGGCTTCTAGTTCTTGTTCTTAATTGCACACCACAAATAAATATGGAATAATAATACTTGGTTGAACCTGTAAGAATACTACTCTTGAAGCAAAAAGGCATGTAATACAATCAATAGGACAAACTGTAGAATATATTTCCTGGATATATTTTTAAATGATTAAGTTCTTCACTCAGAGGTGTATTTAACTATGCAAAGCTAATTTAACTGCTGGCTGAAATGACATTATTACAGGAGGAATGTACATGATTTCAAGACACATTTTAATTAACTCTCTAAACTAATGTTTGAAGGAGCAAAAGTAGTCTGGTAAGAACCTTACTTCTTTTCTTGTCTAGTTAACTGAATGGAAGAGTTCAATTTGAATGCAATGAAATTTCATTTTAATGTATGCCGATTAGTGTACATTCAAAGTGACAATAGAGTTATTATTCTAATTTTTTTTCTTCTGTCTTGTAAAAATTTTAATGCATTTATCTTAAATTCCTCTTTTTAAATTTGCATTTGGCAAACTTTTTTGGCAACACAATTTTCTATTATTTTCTGTTTCTTCGGAACCTATTGTGACTGTAATGGTTGCTAATTTTTGAACTTATTTCAGATTTTTATATGCTAATTTATACTGTTCACTAAAATGTATGAAAAGTAATTCTGAAATGCATTAAAAGTATTCTTACAAATTTTCATATTTTAGATTTTATTCAGCCCCTGAAGGGCATTTCAGTCCATCAGGATTTTATGTAAGGGATGAGTGGAATGAAAGGAACATGACAATATTTGACCTTATAGGCAGCAGATGTGGTTTGCTTTATAAGCCAAATAAGCTGAGCAGGATAAAAAAAAAAAAAAAGAGGCTAAGGAAGTGGAAAAACGGTTTAAAGAATGTACCATATTTGGTCAAAGAGTTGCTAAGGCTCTGGAGTCAGCACAAGCCATCCAGATTCATTCAGCAGAGAGAGGAAGGGCATATAAATTTAATAAATAATTACAGTAATGGCTGAAATTGTGATAACTTTGAAAATAAAAGGTATAATCTCTGAAAACAAGCTAAGATGTCTTCTTTAAGTTGAGCCCCTGTAAACGGTATGGTATTTGAGGAAAGAGTTTTGCTAAAAAGATTAAACTAAAAACATAAAAGAGGGAACCCCAAGGAATTCTGCAAATGGAGAAGTGGTGTGGAAAGCCAAAATATATGGGAGTTTGAGAAGAGCATTGCTTGGAAGGGTCAGACCAAAAAAATGAAGATGGTGGATGCTGTATCCTGATGTAACCCTTACCCCTTTTGTACATATGTGTTCAACTCCTGGGAGTTAAGGAGTACAAATACCTTTTCCAAACTGTCAGGAAAAGAAAAGATCAATAATGCCCAGAAAACATAAAAAACTATTGTCATGTTCTGCTGGGGACAAAGGGACCATGTACTAATGAATCTAATCTAGCTTTAGTTCCCTAAAAGTTGACAAGTCCAGGGGTTCAGGGACAAGATGATTTGAGGGGTCCTTGGTACTCTCTGAAGTTGCTTGTTTTCTTGCAGAGGTTTCATTACCCAAACTAGGTAATATCATCAGTACTAGTAAGTACTAGTTAGTACTAGTTAAGACCACAACTTACTACTTGACAAGATAGAAAAATGTGGGTTAGACAGCATCACCACCAGATGGATTTGTAGCTGGCTGATCAGCAATACTCAGCGTGTGGTCCTCAATGGACGACAAGTTAGGGTGAAGTGTGTAGTGGGGTGTCCCAGGGCTCTGTTCTGGGCCCAGTACTCTTCAACATCTTCATCAATGGTATGTATGAGAGGATAGATGGGGAACTCATCAAATTTGCAAACGACACTAAGCTGGCAGGAATAGCCAACACTCCAGAAGACAGGCTTAAGATACAGAAGGATCTTGACAGACTTGAATTCTGGGCACTATCTAACAAAATGAAATTCAATGGTGGAAAAAGTAAGGTTCTACATTTAGGCAAGAAAAACCAAATGCATAGGTAGAGTATAGGTAGTACCTTGCTCAATAGTCGTAACTGTGAGAGGGATCTCGGAGTCCTAGTGGGCAATCACTTAAATATGAGCCAGCAGTGTGCTGCAGCTGTCAAAAAAGCCAACATAGTGCTAGGCTGCATTAACAAAGGGATAGAATCAAGATCACGTGAAGTGTTAATACCACTTTATAACGCCTTGGTAAGGCCACACTTGGAATACTGCATCCAGTTTTGGTCACCACGATGTAAAAAAGATGTTGAGACTCTAGAAAGAGTACAGAGAAGAGCAACAAAGATGAACAGAGGACTGGAGGCTAAAACATATAAAGAATGGTTGCTGGAATTGGGTATGTCTAGTTTAATGAACAGAAGGACTAGGAGTGACATGATAGCAGTGTTCCAATATCTCAAGGGTTGCTACGAAGAAGAGGGAGTCAATCTATTCTCCAAAGCACCTGAAGGCAGGACAAGAAGCAATGGATGGAAACTAATCAAGGAGAGAAGCAACCTAGAACTAAGGAGAAATTTCCTGACAGTTAGAACAATTAATCAGTGGAACAACCTGCCTCCAGAAGTGAATGCTCCAACACTGGAAGTTTTTAAGAAGAGATTGGACAACCATTTGTCTGAAATGGTATAGGGTTTCCTGCCTGAGCAGGAGGTTGGACTAGAAGATCTCCAAGGTCCCTTCCAACTCTATTATTGTTATTGTTGTTGTTATTTGCAGTAAACAATACCTCAATCAAGAAACTGCCAAAGAACCAACAGTAAACAGCCCAACCAAAGAATTCCTAAGACCATCCCCACCAACATTGACAGGGCAAGCCACCGGAATATAAACTGACAACAAACTGCACGCCTTACTTGCACTGATGATGTTACCTAGTTTGGGTAATGAAACCTCTGCAAGGAAACAAGCAAGCTCAGAGAGCACCAAGGACCCCTCATGTCAACCCTGAGCTGCAAATATTCTCCTTTATTAGTACAAGATGATTTAAAAGAGTCTAAGAGCAAGGTAGCTAGCTTTAAGAAAGGGAGCTCTAATCACAGGTGATAAAGTGACATTTCAAGTATCAATGTGTCAAAATTATGCATTCCTGGATAGAGTGCATTTTTATGAAAGCTAAATTGCCTATCAATGGGAAACATTTTTTAGAGAAAGTATATAACTCAATAGTTACAGTCCATTGGTGATTTGCTTCAAAATACTATACTATACTATGCTATGCTACGCTACGCCACGCCACACACTACACCATACTAATCAATAGACTTAGACTTATATACCACTCCATAGTGCTTTACAGCAGTTTATAAATGTCAGCATATTGCCCCCAACAATCTGGCTCCTCATTTTACCAACCTCTGAAGGATGGAAGGCTAAGTCAATCTTGAGCCCAGTCAGGATTGAACTCCAAGCTGTAGGCAGAGTTTGCCTGCAATACTGCATTCTAACCACTGCGCCACCAGGGCTCCTATATAATGGGCATATGGCTTGGTGTCACCCATAATGTCTGCTTGGCTGATTCTATCTTGCAGTATTGGCATTCTCCGAATTCCTTCAATTAAATAATAACATTTCCCTGGAAGTGCACCTTCTCTGTAGCAACACCTTGCCCTCTGGAATGAGATTTCCCCTGAGATCCAGATGGCCCCAAATCTGCTGTGGTTTAGAAGTGCTGTGAAGATTTGAATCTTCATCCAAGCCTTTGGGGAGGAAGAATAAGACTCCTTACTTCATCATGCCTGCCATCTTTTTCCTTTATTTTTTATGTTTTATTATAACATTATAACATAATAAAACATATATAGCTTTGGATCATTTCCCTTAATAAATAAATGACCAAGTATAATATTTTGGATTAATTTGTATAATTTTCTTTACCTACTATAGTTTTAGGACCCGTGTAGAAAAGGGGCGTTGTCTTACCTGAACGCCTTTTCTCAGCAGGACGATGGAGAATCCACCAATGGGTTAGGACTATCTTCCTGCCCAATAAGAGACTAAGTTTGCCAGAGTTAACACGCCTCCTGCTGGGCTGATATCCCAGACATGACGAAGGCGAAGCTGCTGACAATGGACCGATGTGTTGGCTCTCTATGCCCCTAATACAGGACCTGACGGTCCTAAGGGGACGGGCGTGGATTCTCCATCGTCCTGCTGAGAAAAGGCGTTCAGGTAAGACAACACCCCTTCTCCAGCAGGACGATGGAGAATCCACCAATGGGACATACCAAAGCTGAGCTGTCCCTATGGGAGGGAATCAGTCAGGGCCTGTGTCCCACTTGATGATGCCACTGCTGGAGTACCCGCCGGCCAAACGATGCCTCCGCAGAGGCGAATTTGTCCAGCCTGTAATGCCTCACAAACGGGGAAGGCGAGGACTAGGTCGCCGCCCTGCAAATATCCCCAATGGGTGCCTGCGTAGGCCACGCTGCCGACGTAGTGGCACTGCGGGTAGAGTGAGCAGTGATACGGCCTGGCAGTGGCAGGGACTGCGCCTGGTAGGCCTGTGCGATGCAGGATCTGATCCATCTGCCTACAGTGGAAGACGAGACTTTCTTCCCCATCGAAGAAGGCTGGAAGGAGACAAAAAGCGCTTCCGATGTGCGGAAGGGAGAAGTCCTCTTAATGTAGTGGCGTAATGCCCTACGAATGTCCAAGGTGTGCCACCGGCGTTCCAAGTCGTGAGCAGGCTGGGGACAAAAGTTTGGTAGGACCACTTCTTGTGCCCTATGGAACAAAGAGTTCACCCTTGGTACAAAGGCCAGATCCAGTCGGAGTACCACTCTATTGCTGTGAAAGACGCATAGGTCCTCTCTGACCGAGAGAGCAGCCAGCTCCGAGATGCGTCTAGCGGATGTGATCGCCAGAAGAAAGGCCGCCTTCATGGACAAGAACTGCAGCGAACAGGTCTTGATAGACTCGAACGGCGGCAAGGTAAGGGCCTGTAACACCCGTGGGAGATCCCAAGAGGGATAACGGTGAACCACGGGAGGTCTGGTGTTGGTAGCACCCTTGAGAAAGGACCGTACCAGTGGATGCTGGGCCAAAGGAATGGAATCCTGGCACATGAGTACTGTGGAGAGAGCCGCCAGTTGCCTGCGGATGGTATTGGGCGACAAGCCCTTGTTAAATCCCTCCAGCAAGTACTCAAGGATGTGCGAGATAGCGACAGCCGAGATGTCCAGGCGATTCCTGGAACACCAGGCACAAAAACTCTTCCACGAGGAGTCATAAATTCCGTGCTTCGGACATCAAAGTCCTGGAGCAAGTGCCGCCCTGCCGGTTCACGTGGGCCTTTGCAGCCACGTTGTCTGTGAGCACTAGGACGTGTTGAACCACCACCTCGTCGCTGAAGTGAAGCAGTGCCAGATGAATGGCCCTGAGCTCCAGCCAATTTATGTTGTGACTGAGGTCCATGGGTGACCATCGTCCCTGTGCTAAGTGACAACCCAGGTGCGCACCCCATCCGAACAGACTTGCATCCGTCGTTAAGGTGAGTCTGTTTGGTTCCCGGAATAGGGAGCCTCTGTCTACAGCAGGGGAGAGCCACCATCGAAGGGAATCCAGAACTCGGGGTGTGACCCCGACCCTCGGTACGGAGTAGCTCGTCTATCTGGCCTCCTAGTAAGGTGGGCCAACACCTTACGCTTATCCCCGTTCTCAATAAGGTAAGGCTCTAGCGCCTCCCCAAAGAGGCGTCCGTCCCTGCAGGGAGCAGAAGCCAGGTGCCACTTTGACTTCAAATCCGCTTGCCATTGTTTTAGCCATAGAAGCCTGCGGGCTGCAGTATTAGCGGCCATGGAGCGCGCTGAAAATCTGGCGGCATGGAGGGAAGTATCCGCCATGTATTCTGCCGATGCCACCAACTTACCCAGATTCTGATGGGCACGAACCTGATCCGGGGGAAGTAACGCTTGGAGTTCCCTGAGCCAGAGAATTGACGTTCTGGCAAAGAAGGAAGTAGAGGTGGACGCCCGCACGGCCCATGCCGATGCCAGGTGAGACCTGCGGAGAGAGAGCTCGGACTTCCTGTCCTCTGCCCTCAAGGCCGCAGACGTGTCACCTGACACAGTGGAGGAGGAAAAAAGAGAGGTTAGTGGTTCGTCCACCCTGGGAACCTCCAGGAGATCTGACAAGGCCGGGGCTACGGCCATCAGTCTCTTATCAGTTCCCCCCGGCATTGGTAGAGTACCCGGATTTCCCCATTGTTTCCTGATAGTTTCCAGGAAAAAGGGAGGGCAAGGGATATAGCGCTCCGTCACCGTAGGTTCGGAGAAGAGTGGCTTGGGGTCTTGACTAGTTGAGGCAGTCGGCTGCTTTTCCTGCTCCGGCTCAATATTGGCCGACGTGGTGGCCTTTAGCAGGAGGGACCTAAATAGACCCGGGTCAAAGAGGCCTATGAAAGGCGATGGGTCTGGGGCCGACTCCTCATCCTCTGACAGCTGGAAGTCAGTTGACCCATAACCCTCGGAACCAGAGTCCCGTGTTCGGGAGGAATGGTCCGAATAAACGGACTCTGGGTAGTCCGGCCTCTCCGCCCGTGCTTGAGCTGGCACCACGGGCATGACGAACTCCGGCCTGGGGTTCTTGTAGAACGAGGAGGCCCTACCCTGAGCATACGCCTGGGCGATTAATGCCTCAAGCTGCTCAGCCCAACCCCTTGATGTTCAGGGGGGCGAAGTCCAGCCGCTGTGGGCGTGAACGTGGCCTCGGGCGGGGGACGGGGCCTAGCCGGTGAAGCTCCCATTAGGGGGATCAATCCCTTGTCAGAGGACAGAGTAGTACTCTGTGCCATGGGGCCCTGATGGGAAAGGGCCCGCGAGTCAGTGGGAACTGGCAGGGCCGGTTGGGGGTTGAAGAGTGAGCTCTCCTGGGGGGCAAGGGGAACCAAAGGTTGGTCTCCCGCAGACATACGTTGTGCCCTGGAGAACTGCGTCTCCAGAGCCGTGTTACGCCTTTCGGCTGCCTTGTCTGCGGCCCTTGAGGTCTTTTTTCCAGCGATGGCCTTGGACCTGGCCTTGGCCTTTATCCTGCCTGCTGCCTCTAGTTTAGAGGACTTGTGCTTCCCTGAGACGGGAGTGCCGGAAGCGCCCTGTGCAGATTGATTAGCTGCGTCATCAGCCATTGCAAGGGAGGCCTGAGGCCTATTGCAACTCAGGAGCAGGAGCGGATTGCCCAGTTGTTAGTATAGCCAAAGCTGATGAACAGCGTCCGCTCCGGGTTTGGTGCTACACTGAGCGCCCTACTGCCCTAGGCAGAGCTCCGAGAGGCTGGAAACTGCCCAGTGATGCACTGAGGCGTATTAGTCAGGCGTCTTGTGGCGACGAGACCCAATGGGTGAGTCGCAATCGGCAAGTGCCGGCACGCATGTTGACCGATCAGTGGCGGCGATCACCTTGGTGATATGTGCCTGCACACTCCTCTCCTTGTTGGTGGCGGCAATCACCTGAGTGATATGTGCCTGCACACAAAGCCTAGGTGGTGGCGGCGGAGCCCGAAGGCGTGCCAGCTCACGCTAAAGGTGAAATCCTCTCCAAGTTTTGCCCTGGGGTTGGTTGTGCCAGATCAGAATCTGAGCAGGTGACCAATGGCAGCTTTGAAGCTGCAAAATGGCGGCTGTGAGCAGTCCGCAAAATGGCTGCCGCTGCAATGGCGAAGCGGCTTGTGAGGCCTGAGATAATTCCCTGCAGGGAAGGAGAGGTGAGGTCAGACCTTTAAGCCAATGGCCTCCGTAAGCAGACTGCAAGGTCTTGTGCAGTGGCTGCTGCCTGTTTGGGCCGTCCCTGTCAGGCCTGCAAGGCCTCTGTCGTTCAAAATGGCGGCCGCGAGTGGCGCGCCAAGAAAAATGGTCTGAGGCCTCAAATTTGGCAATCAGCTGCAGAGGGCTTTGTATGAAGAAGTGCCCTAAAATGCCCTCCAGTCGCGCCGTGGCAGCTGTGTGATCAAATTACAGCACAGTCTCGCCAGAGAGGGCTGAAGGGCCGTGGAGAGGAACGGCCTGGCTGGGCCCGAAGGCCGACACCACGTAGCGGGGCGGCTGAGGTGAGCTCTGACACTCAGCCTCGAGGAGTCCTGGAGCTTTCCGCAGCGCTTGGCAATTGCGAGCGCGCCCGGAGGCCGACGCTCAGCTGCGCGGGGAGGCCGGCGCTCAGCTGCGCTGCGGCTAAATCGGGAGCTCCGACGATCAGCTGATGTGGCCGAGGGATCCCCCTCGCTATCAACTGTGAGCCCTTCGCACCTTACAGGAGCTATGGGGGCTTGAGCTGGCCGCCCGCTGCTGATAACGGCTGCTGAGCGGGCCCGAGGCCGACGCTCAGTTGTGCTGCGGCTGGAAATTCGCCGAAAATCAGCTGTGCCCTTTGCCTTTAACCCGGCGGGGTCTAACAATAGCGTCAATAGCCTCCTGAACGGCGTTTGCAAGCCTATTTTAGAGGCTGCAGCCTGTGCACGCCGTCCCTATCGGGCCTGTTAGGCCATTTTGGTCTTCAAAATGGCGGCCGCGAGTTGCGCGCCGACATAAAAGGCCTTAACTCGACCAATTTGCAAAGGAGGCTTTCAAAACCGGCGGGGTCTGACAATAGCGTCAATAGCCTCTTGAATGCCAAAATTTTTATGCCCAATGCCTCGGAAGCCAGCGGCAGCGATGTTCGCGATTTTGAGGGGCTGCGCCGGCTGTTCGCTGTTCTAACGGCTGCCGATTGCAATCGCCGCCTGAGCGCGCCCGGAGGCCGACGCTCAGCTGGGATGCGGCTAACTGTCCCGACGATCAGCTGAGTGATTGCCGGGATCCCCCTGTGGCAGTGCCTCAAGTTTGGAGGGCTTGAGAAGGCCCGTTGCTGGGCGACCCGGAGGCCGACGCTCAGCTGTTTTGCGGCTATGGAATTGCCGAAATCCAAATATCCTCCAAATTTTGCTTCTGTCTGCCTAACTAAAGAAGATGTGAGAATCCACCAATAATTAACTATACGACCTGTCCAGAGCCAACACGAACGTCCTAGCTGGGCTGAAGACTAAGTCGTGTCTGGGATATCAGCCCAGCAGGAGGCGTGTTAACTCTGGCAAACTTAGTCTCTTATTGGGCAGGAAGATAGTCCTAACCCATTGGTGGATTCTCCATCGTCCTGCTGGAGAACAGATAATATTTTAGATCACATTTATACAGAAATATTGAAAATTAAACTTTTAAGCGCCACTATAAAACCCTGCTGAGTTCTACAATACCTTCAAAACCACCTTTGTATGTCTACCTGTTTGTATTTTTACCTCTTTAGTTGTGTGCCCTTTTCATACATAGATGCATTCAAGACAAGTTTTTAAGAGCAAGATTACAAGATACAGATATCAAAGGATAATTTCTCTTATGAAATACCTGTTCATTTCGTAAGGTAACAAATTACAGTAATTCTTTTCAACTATATTATAGTAACCTTCCATGTTAATGACCACAAAACAAGATTGAATTAATCACTTATTACCAGTGGTGAGATTCAGTCAGTTCACACCATTTCGGCAGAACCGGTAGCTATTTTTTTTGTTGCCCAGGCCCAGAATGGACTTCCGGAAGAGGCATCCACACAGAGAACCGGTTGTTCACATATTTGAATCCCACCACTGCTTATTACATATACAACCCAAAGTGAAATCCAGTCCATTCTAGTCATATACATATATTAATTAACAACCGAATTTCTAAAACAACGGAGTGCTGGGAGTACAGCTCTATTTCTTGAAATTGCTAATATATATACTTCTAGAAACTTTCTGGTGCTGGTTCATTGCTTTTTTATTACCCTTAGCCTGATGAGCTAAGATATTCATTAGGCATACTCCCCAGAGCCCTCTGTAATCCATCACAATCCATTAAACCCTGGAGAAGACCTTTTCAATAAAACCCCATTCCTGCAGAGAAGAAGCTAAGTTTTACCAAGTTCAACCAATGAGGCCATGTGACAAAGTTGGCCACAGCCATGACGTTCTAAAATTAGGTATAGGTAGCTCTCTACTTACAACCACAATTGTGACTGGAACTTCTGCCACTAAATGATGTGATTTTATGACCTTTGTTTTTTGCTGCAGTTGTTGAGGAAATCTAATTCACCCATTGACTTTGCTTGTTGGAAGCCCCCCCCTCCCCTCCCGGGAAGGTTGCAAATGGCAATCGTGTGACTCCAGGATGCTACATCCTATATGCCAAATGCCAAGTATCTGATCACGTGATCATTGGATGTGAGGGCAATCTGGCTGCGACATCTGTCACCCCATTGATCACCAGGGTTGATTCGGCTGATCTGGCTGGCTAGGCGGGTGTCCCCTTCCTCCCTCACCACTCCATGTGCGTCCCTCCCGAAGCTGTGCGCTCAGTGGAAGAGGACGACCATCCCAGATAGGAGTGTACCGATCTTCGGTCAAGGGTATACGATCACGTGATCACAGGGATATTATGACAGTCCTAAGTGTGAGGATCGGTTGTAAGTCACTTTTTTCAGCATGGCCCTAACTTTGAAAGGTTGTTAAACAAATGGTCGTAAGTCGTGGACTACCTGCGTGGATGTTTGCACACTTATATTCAGAATGAATTTTCTTGGATTTTGGAACTGACCATGAAGTTTTTCAGAATGAGGCGAAAGCCTCAGTGGACAGAAGTCTACATAGATATGTTTCCGTTGCAGAATTAAATTCCCTTGCAGAGTTTCTGACATACAAAAAGATCATGTTTAACAAATTCCTCTCTATAAATAACAGTTTATTGTAGCAGACCAACCTATCTCACTGGCTGTTACTGGGGAGGGGAGGGGGAATGATACAAAAATGTAATATATCTTAACTTAACTTAAGAGTACAGAGAAGAGCAACAAAGATGATTAGAGGTCTGGAGGCTAAAACATATAAGGAACGGTTGCTGGAATTGGGTATGTCTAGTTTAATGAAGAGAAGGATGAGGGGGGAGACATGATAGCAGTGTTCCAATATCTCAGGGGCTCCCACAAAGAAGAGGGAGTCAAGCTATTCTCCAAAGCACCGGAAGGCAGGACAAGAAGCAACGGATGGAAACTAATCAAGGAGAGAAGCAATCTAGAACTAAGGAGAAATTTCCTGACAGTTAGAACAATTAACCAGTGGAACAACCTGCCTCCAGAAGCTGTGAATGCTCCAACACTGGAAGTTTTTAACAAGAGACTGGACAGCCATTTGTCTGAAATGGTATAGGGTTTCCTGCCTGAGCAGGGGGTTGGACTAGATGACCTCCAAGATCCCTTTCAACTTTATTATTATTATTATTGTTTTTGTTGTTGTTGTTATTAACTACCAAAAAGGTAAAGGTGGGATGTAACTGTAATAAATAAATTTAAAATATCTGACAATAAGATTGTATTTCACTTCAAGAATAAATTGTGGAATCTTTATTAACATACTAATTTATTTTTACTATAAATGCAAAAGATGGGGGGGAGAAAAATGAAGTAAAAATCTACTAAAGCATATCTTTCAAGTACTAAACAAAATGGCAAAGGAGTCTTACATATATAGTTTGTGTGTGCATACACATCTTACATAATTAAATTATTAGCATTTAAATCAGTTTACCAAATTAATAGCATTTAAGTCAGTTTACTAAAGAATAGGAAACAAATAAACCTGTACTCATGGCAGATGGCAGTGTAATGCTTGTTCAATTATAGGAAAAGCCCTCCTACCACATTCATTGTAGGGAAGTATGGCTAACTCCAGTTTGATCTTCATGATCATTCTAAATTAATATTCTGGGCAAATCCAAATTTGAAAATAAAAAAGCAATCTCTTTGTTGGAGAAACTGGGTAGATTACTGAGTGTATACTTTAAAAGTATAAATTATTGATGCTTGTTATTTGAGGAACTGAAATACTAATAACGTTTGCCAAAAAGTGCACAGTGGCAGCATCTTCATTTAAAATATCTCCCAATGTCTATATATCACCTGGTAACCAAAATATTCAGAATCCTGCCTAATACAAGAAAATTTAACAAGCTCTTTATAAAATAAGCTAATAATAACTATTTGTAAATAGCTGATAACCCACACTGAATCAAATATTCAAGAACGTAGCGAATCAGGAACTAGAGTGTTTGTTATGGAATGTCAATGAAATCCCTGTTTAGTATCTATGTAACGTTCCTATAGATCAGGGGTCCCCAACCTGTGGGCCGTGGCCCAGTACCGGTCTGTGGCCTATTGGCCACCGGGCCGCGGGAATGGCTGGCGAGTGCACGCATGTGTGCACCCACCCTTCCCACTCATGCTAGTGCCACCATGAGGGTGCTAGCAGCCCGTTTGTGCATGCGCGCAGGCACCAACGCCACCACCAGTGCCATGTATACAGGCACTAGCACCGCCATGTGCCCCCATTTTGCGTGTGCGCGCACACACGTGCACATACATTTTCCTGCTCCCCCCTTTCCCTCCAGGCCGCCAACCCAGAAAGGTTGGGGAACTCTGCTATAGATTATTATTATTATTATTGCAACAGAAAATGTTTCATGTATATTGGACATTTATGTGCCTTTTCAAAAAGAAATTGATCGGTTTAGGTAAATGTGTTGGAGACTGTATGGATAAGTCCCTGCAGTTTTCTTAGCAAGGTTTTCAGAAGTGGTTTGCCATTGCCTCCTTCCTAGGGCTGAGAAAAAGTGTCTAGCCAAAGGTCACCCAACTGGCTTTGCGCCCAAGGTGAGACTAGAAATCAGTCTCCCGGTTTCTAGTCTGATGCCTTAACCACTACACCAAACTCGCCCCTATAATGAATATAATGTTAGTTTAATAAATACTCTTGTATTCTGTCCCATATGGACAGAACTTATTTTAAGAGTCAATTTTGTTTTGGAAAACTCACAGTTTTTGTAGATACTAGTGCATGTCCTTTTGAATTATATTTCAATGTTTTATAAATGAAGAAAAGGAAAACAAAAATGAATACTGGGCACTTTTATGAATGCATAATAATTGGTATTAAATGGGTAGAAGGACGTTTAGCTTCTGTCAATCACAGAATGGTGTGAAAAAACATTGTTAATGTTAATTAACTATTGTTAATAGTTGTGGGTTGTTTTTTCAGTTATGCTTAAAGGAGCATGATTCAGAAGCAACTTCTTTTTATATTTTTTGATGCCTGGACATGCTACCCTCAGACTATCCTGTGATTCAAATGTTAGGAATTTTTGTTAACCCATAGTACTTGGTGACTACGAAATTTCCCTGCCCTTAACCAGTGATAGTGGCAGATGGTGGGATGAGCTAACTGTACTTCTTTGCAACTGCTAATCTCATAGATAAATCAGATATTTAAAAATGTAGTAGTACTATTTTTTTAAAAAAACAGACTGACAAAAGGGTTTCACATGATCCACTGCCTCACCTACTGTAGACGTGGGCTCATCAAATCCATATTCAATGGATTTCTATATTGACAATCATCATTTTTCTTATATATTTAGAAAGCGGCAGTGTTATAAATCTGAACTTTAGCTCAGTAGGTATTCCCAAGTGATACTAGTCAAATGAAATATGGGTAGTCCTTGACTCATGATCACAACTGAGATCTGAACTTCCATCCAATGATGCAGTTGTTAGTGAGTCGTACCTGATTTTTGCTGCAATTAAATAAATTACCCGTTGTTAAGCATATCCATATTTCTCCATCGACTTTGCTTGTTGCCAGTCCCCTGGAAAGATCGCAAATGACAATCTCATGACTCCAGAGTTGTGTTACCATCATAAATACATGCAGATTGCCAAGTGCTTGAATTCTGATCACTTGACCATGGGGATACTGCAATGGTCATAAGTGCAAGGAGTGGTCATAAGTTACTCTTTTCAGCGCCATCATAATGTTTAATAGTCATTTAACAACTAGTCATAAGCTGAAGACTATCTGTAGGGATCTTGAAAGAGAATCCTTAGTGACAAGCACAATTTCTAAAGCTAAATCAAAGACCTGAGAGTTTAGATAACTAGTAGCTTCTTATCTTGAAGCTTGGACAAACAAGGGGTACATTGCTAACCTTTCATGTTTAAAATGATTTTTTTTTCAAGGGTTCAGAGAGGTTTTTCAAAATACAATTCACAAACGTAGTGCTTAATATGATATCAATCCCTATAACCCAGCCATACCGAAGCTGAAAAGTGTTAATTAATAACAGATACCACATCTTATTAGCATTTCTATCATAATTACTAAAATCACAAATCCATCTGTTATATAGTCCGCAAACAAGACAAATGACTATGTTCTGTTAAACCGATTATCAAATGCCTCAGGGAAGCAAACCTAATAGCCGCAACTAAATCAAGAATCAAGGAACAATCCTCTTAATTTGTATACATAGCAGATTCATATACCCAAAATGTAGCTGGATTTACATTAACATTGTCAAATAATTCTATGAGGCTATACAGCTGAACTGTGCATATAGAGTCCTGGTTCTAGAAATGTAAACTACAGTGTTTAGTGTTATGTTTCTGTTTTCCTCTTAATGATTAATTTTTTTTTCCTTCTTTGAAATAGCTCCATAAAAACAAAACATTTCATCTATTTTATCAAAACCCAGATGGTAATCTGGTTTGTTTAATCCAATTTGATAAATAACATTAACCATAGCATTTATGATGATTTAAGAATTTTCAAGAACAGAATTCTAAGATTTTATATGGTCAATTTATGAAGATGCTTCAATGTCAAGTGAACACAATTATATTTTTTATCATGCCACATGCTTACTATAACATGTGCACATAAAAAAACAAAACTATCGTAGTTGATAATCTAATTTAGATAAGTATACCTGCTGATTAAATATTTAATCAATATTTATATTATCCTATCTCAAGGGTTTCAAATAATTTATAATGGGTACAGGGGAGTAGCGTAACATTAGAGAAGAAGAAAAATATATTTTTTAAAAGAAGGCACTTTAACTATGATTTATATTTTTAAAAAACAGTATGACAAAAGGCACAAACTACAGGTGAAATGAACAGTTATTTTCTGCGGAAGATATTCGTATGCATTTTTACATATTTATATAATTCATCAAGTGTCTGAATAGATCTAAGTAAATAATATATTAGTGCTGCTGAACTTAATGGTGAGAATGTAAATCATGATTTTGCTTCTTGTAGTACCCAAAACGTCATATACTTTGAAAGTTTGTTTTTACCAAGGAAAGCAACATACTTTAGATGTTTGAAAGTAGTATACTGTACAGGTAGTCCTCAACTTACAACAGTTTGTTTAGTGACCATTCAAAGTTACAACGGCACTGGGAAAAGTGACTTATGACCATTTTTCACAATTATCACCGTTGCAGCATCCCCAGGGTCATATGCTCAGAATTCGGATGCTTGGCAACTGACTCCTATTTATGATGTTTGCAGTGTCCCGGGGGTCATGTGATCACCTTTTGCAACCTTCTAACAAGCAAAGCCAATGGGGAATCCAGATTCACTTAACAACCAGGTTACTAATCTGCAGTGATTCACTTAACAACTGTGGCAAACAAGGTCATAAAATAACTCACTTAGCAAAACTCACATAACAACTGTCTCACTTTAGCAACACAAATTTTGGGCTCAATTGTGGTCATAAGTTGAGGATTACCTGTACAAGTATTCCTCGACTTACAACAGTTCATTTAGTTCAAAGTTACAACAGCACTGAAAAAAGTGACTTATGACCGTTTCCCACAGTTACAACCTTTGCAGCATCCCCATGGTCATGTGATCAAAATTCAGAGGCTTGGCAACTGGTTCATATTTATGATGATTGCTGTGTCCCAAGGTCATGTGATCACCTTTTGCGACCTTCTGACAAATAAAGTTTAATGGGGAAGCTAGATTCACATAACAACCAGGTTACTAACTTATCAACTGCAGTAATTCACTTAACAACTGAGGCAATGGGGCAAAACCCACATAACAAATGTCTCACTTAACAACAGAAATTTTGTGCTCAATTATGATCGTTAAGTTGGGACTACCTGTACTTGATGAATCGTAGAATGAGATTTGATACAGAGCATGATGATATGGTCCTACTTTATGTCTGAATAGTTAATAGATATGCAGATAGTGATGAAAAAGGTGAATGCAGATGACAAAAATTAATATGAAATTTTCCATAATACAATAGCATAGTAGACATTTAGAATGCATTCTACATCATTGTACAGATTTGGAAAGTCTAACCTTGTTTAAAGCTTAAAATTCGGAGGACACTAATGTTTTTAAGATATTATTTTCTCCTTCTTACAGTATTTTTAAGCCTAAATCTTTTCACAATTTCAGTTTGCTAAACTGTACAAACTTGAGAAACTGTCTTCATAATTTAGTGGGTTTATTTTTTTTTTAAGAAGTCTCATTTTATTTTTTTATGTAGCATATACAATGGCTATTGTTTTTAATAACGCTTTAATGTTTCTTCCCTCCCACCATATTTTAAAACACAATAGATTGTTCACTGCCACTCTCCTAAACTAATTCATATTTCTTAATTAGCAAACACTGCATGATCTAAATAGATCTAAATAGAGAAGACAGTGATGCTGATGTGTGACATCTCACAACCTGGAATGCTTTCAATCTCAAGGACTACTGGCTGTGCATAGCGGGCTTGTCAGGCTGACAGGATAAAGTGAAAGGTTTTAACCTGTAGCATAAGGCAGATAACAATCTATTGGGCTGACACTACAGGAGGATACATAATTTGAGAACACATAGGCATCACACATTTTCTAGAAATGTGTGTTGATTTTGGATGAGCAATACGAATCTTTGAAAGGTAAGTAAAATTTCTAGAAGGCAGAAAGTTGGTAATTTGCCTTTGAATTTATATAAAAAAATTCATGCCCACTTGACTCAGATCCTATGTCATTTTTATTCATCCAAATGGATTACCAAATGAATCCCATTCCACATATTAACAGACAGATAGGGTTAGAATGTGATTCCACCAGTGAAGAAGAGCTTAAACAGGACAAGAAATAGTCTTCCTGTCACCCAAAGTTCCCACCAAAACTCTTCAGAAGTAAATCTATTACTGGTGTTGTCCTTACCAGTTTTAAACCTTGAAAAGGTGACATTCTAGAATCAGAATGTGGTTAACTTGGATACAGTAAATCACTTCTCAGTTCTCCAAAATTCTCCTGACTATTTTCTTCCCATTGTAACTAAGGTGAGAAGAAATTAACCCTTTCAAAAAATCTAAAGATAAAACAATATCCCCTCTTCCCTGCTTCCTGACTTGTATAAGCAAGGAGAGCTTTAGAAGTGACAGAAAAGAATTCACCATTCACTTTACAATTGCTCTACGAAATATTTCTATCCCTTATCAAGAATCTGCTGCAACCAAATCAGGTATTAAAATCAAAACCGTTTCAGTTTCTTTATACTGCTGTGGTCTCCATCAAAGATGTGCAGAAGATAAGCACAGCTTGTGGTTATAATGCTTAGCCCACAGATATAGTAAACGTCAAATACATTTTTATTTACAAAAAGAGCAATGATTAGGAACCATAGAACAATCCAGTTTTGAACAAGCATGCTACATACGTATATACGTATATTAACATACATTATTAACAAACATACATACATTAATTTAGAGTAGTGTTTGTCAACCTCAGCAACTTTAAGATGGATGGACTTCAACTCCCAGAGCCCCCTGGCCAGCTTCAAAGTCCACACACCTCAAAGTTACTGAGGTTAACAAACTCTGCTAAGAGAATGAAAGCCAGCCTGCTTGGCAATCACCCCCCTCATAGCACTGCTCGGATTTTTCTGCATATGATCAGAAATAACATTTTATGAATTTTTTGAAAAGGCAGTCGTTTTGGCTAGTTCGTTACTGTCAGCATGTTGGCACTCCTATTGGGCAGTTTAAAAAGCATTGATTGCTCATGGTTTTACTTGCCTGTTCTGCAGGCAAGTGAAGACAATCACAGGTCAAGTTCACCACCGTTTTGTGAGATGCTGGTAGGAGGAAACACTGTAGATAAAATGACGTGTGAATTTCGAGAAGAGGGCCTTTTAAAGGCCAGTGGCAATTAGACCAAACTGCTGTAGTGCTGCTATAATGGGCAAAGATTTTAAAACAAGATAAAAGCAAAAAAATCCAAAACCTGTACAGCCAGGGAGTTTATCCTCATCTCTTACATATATCCTGCAACAGCCAAGTTATGCTATGGATTTTGTTTAGGTAACTGAGAATGCATAATGATGCTCAAAAGTAATAATCTGTTTTTATCAGTTGAATTATTTTTCAATTATTCCCTTGCTTTTAGGATTTTTGATTAAAATATTGGACTCTAGACAGAAATTTAAATTGTGATTAACTTACATCAGTTAATCACTTTCAGTGGAACAAATTAATTTTAACGATCAGGCATGAGATTAAAACATACCTTGATGATTTTATAATCAGGGTTTAACATGCCATTGCTCTCTTAAATTTCTTTTATTCTCTTATACGATGCACTTGAAAATGGAAGAAAAAGCCTCTTTCTCAGTAACCTTTTCTTATTAAAGCTATTAAAGGCCACTTTGTGTTGTTTTGAAATTTCCACTTCAGGAATGTTACTAAGAAACCAGATTAAAAAGAAAGAAAGATAGCAGCGGGGGTAGGGGGGGATTTTATGCATATACGTGCCAAGCACTGCTGCAGAGAGAAAAATACTGAGCTTTTTAAATTTAAATGGATAACAAATTCAAGCAACTGTGGGTTTCTGATCTGTTTTCACAGTGTGGTTGCCATTCAGAGGTACCTTATAGAAGCTCATAGGTTATGGATTTGCAGAAAAAGAACACATAAATGTCCTTCTCTTCACCAACAATTCCAGCTTCCCAGTTGAAATCACACGGGGATTTATTATCTATCTGATGTCAAGCCTCTATTTTAAAATCAAAATAACCAGATTAAAGGAGACCCCTGCCAATAACATTAAAAAAAATTACAAATCCATCATGTCCTTTAAAACACACTAATAGAACAGCCTTCCTAACACAAGACAAAGAAGAGGCTGAGCTATTTAGGAAAAAAACACAACATGCTTCCTTTTCAAAATCTTGCTTTTTCTGAAGACTGGCAAGGGAACTTAAGATGACATATTACAATAAAGATCCAAATATATCCATCACACAATATTAAAAGCGAAACCTAAGTGACATGATAACCCAATCAGTAGTATCAAAAAGAGCAGCTTGGAGGAAAGCAATTCTAACGCAAAGGCCTAACAACATCTTTGTTTTAATCAACCTTTGAAGTTATGGACTAGACAATTGTGCCAGATCTGGAATTTTAAGGGCTAGGTGCTGTGATGAAAAGGATCTTGTGCCATGAATTTAATTATGATAGCAAGATATGAAACAGGGACTCCTTAAGTATCTCAACAGGAAGAAAGACTCTGGTTCTAATCTTTAGATTACAAGAAGACAGTTTACCATAGCAATTAAAATCCAAACATCTCATACCAATAAAAACAATTTGCAAAACCAGATATATGCATCCCAAAGCCTAACTAAATTTTCAGACAAAAAGATAAGATAAGATAACCTTGTCATTTTTTTACTCTGGGCACAACGGCACACATCAAAAATGAAATTTAGTTGCCCACTCTCAAAGTGAAACACATACATGACACACACCTAAACATACTATATACAACATATGTATAGATCCACACCCCTACATATACATAACAAATAAATATTAAATACTGTCCATCTTGAATATATAACGGGAGGAGGAAGCTTGAGAGTTCACAAGGTTAATGCTGTATGGAATGAAACTATGGCTGAATCTGGATGTTCTGCTGCGGATACTACGAAGCCTCCTCCCAAAAGGTAACAAGGAAAACAGGTCGTGAAGAGGATGTGTAGTGTCCCAGATAATCTTACGGACCTTGCTCAAGCAGCGCTTCTGTGCTATGTCCTGGATGGGAGGGAGGGAACTGCCAATGATCTTTTCGGCCATTCTCACCACTCTCTGCACCGCCTTCCTATCTGAAGCAGTGATGCTTCCAAACCAGACTGTGATGCTGTGTGACAGGATGCTCTCGATCGTCCCCCTGTAGAAAGTGGTCAGGACAGGGGAAGGAAGATGTGCTTTTCTCATGCGATGCAAAAAATGCAGGCGCTGCTGTGCCCGCTTTACCAGTTTCTCACTGTTGAGCAACCAAGCCAGCCTACTCGTTAGATCTCCTATATACAAAGAACATGTTATCACTGCAGAATCCTTAAGTGGGAGATTTAATGTACTGTGCCTTCTCCAAGAGGCTACTAGGACAGAATGAGAATGGCTCTGGTTAGGTAGAGACGCGTCAACTCGCCACAACCAACTCGCCACGGGACAATTTAACAATTTAATTTAATTATTTAGAATAAATAAAAATTATTTTAATTTTTGTCATTCACATTTTGTTTTTGTCCTTCCTTTGGCATCCTTTCTTTAATGATTCTATTCCACCATTTCTTGAATATTAGTGTAACTCTTGTCCCACAGCGAGTTGTCCCATAGCGAGTTGGCCGTGGCAAGTTGTCCTGTGGCAAGTTGGCCGTGGCGAATTGTCATAGACCCAAGGAAAGAATGGGCATAGTTCTATTAGGTGGAGCTAAGCACTGATTCAGGTTCCAGTGAAAACATCCGTTTCCTGTTGATCTTACATAAAAATGGAATATGGGGAAAAAATTATCAGTCCAAAGTTTAACATGAGGATCCATTATGGGAAAGTTGATTCTACTGGGATTTAAATTTTACACTACAAAGCAACTTATTCCAATCTGGTGTCCTCTAACTCAGGGCTTTTCAACCTGTGGTACACGTACCACTTGTGGTACATTAACAAGTGGCAGGTGGTACGCAGCCCTGCCTAGCCAAGTGTAGTGGGGGAGGGAAAGAGCCAGCACAGGCAAGGACTTACAGTGAGAGAGTCCTCTGGAGCTGCAGAGTGGGTGGGGTGAGACAAAGGCCCCAGGCTCACTTCTGGCTCACCCTCCCCCATGAGAAAGGAGGAGGAGGGGGGCGGAGACAGAGGCTATAAAAGGAGGCAGTTTGGGTGGGAGAGGGAGAGAGAGAAAAAGAAGCAGCCTTGGGAGGAGGCCGAGTCAGCTCTAGCTGCACCGAAGGAGGAGGGTGGGGGGGAGAGGAGAGGAGAGGAGATCAAATCAAGCAGGCCGGCCATGAGCTGATTTGCAACTGCTGTGGCAGCCACCTGTGCTGGCAGCAGCAAACAGGCAAGAAATGCAGTGGGGGAGGGGTCGCCGTACAAGAGGAATGAAAAAAGGCAGCAATGGCTGGAGGTGAGGCACAAAGGAGGGAGGGAGGGAGATGGAGAGTGGAAGGATTCTTATGTGCTTTTGTGACTTTGAAGTTCTGGGATTTGTGCAATGTGGCCTTTGTGTTCTTAAGGAGTGTTTGGCAATTTCTATTTGGCTGATGGCTGATGTCTCGTGTTAGCTTCTATTGCTCTGCTATTGTTAGCTGTAAGTTTTGCTGCAAGGGATTTTGAAGTATTTTTCTCCTGAATGGATTTTGTCTGTAGATTCCTTTACTTATGAATGGAGCCATTTGGGGAAGCTGCCTTAGCCAGCAGCCAATACTTACTACATTTTTTTTTCTTCCTTACTTTCCTTTCTAGCCAGTAGCTAATTCTTAAAGGGGAGTGTGCCTTTTTAAGCTAGTTCACTCAGCAGTTTGTCTTTTCTGTTTCTGGAGGCTTTTCCTTGTTTGATGAATATATGGAAGAGAAAAAATATGGGGGGTTTTTTTTCAAATTCTTCCTTCAGAAGGAGGTGGGCATGAGAAAGAGGGAGGGAGGGAAGTTCTGCCTTAGCACTTGGCCACCAGTAGCCCTGCCATTGACTTTGCTTGTCAAAAGGTTGCAAAAGGGGATCACATGACCCTGGGACACTGTGACCATCATAAATATGAATCAGTTGCCAAGCATCCAAATATAAATCACATGACCCTGGGCATGCTATAATGGTCATAACTGTGAAAATGGTCATAAGTCATTTCAGTGCAATTGCAACTTTGAACAGGGTTTTTTTTGTGGTCATCAAGTTTTTGACACCTTGCTAGGTGGTACTCGAATATTGCCATATCCTAAAAGTGGTACAATCGGTGAAAAGGTTGAAAAGCCCTGCTCTAACTATACTGGAACTTCCATTTCAAAAATGGTGAACTGGTCTAGTTAATGTTCTATGAGAAGCTGAAGCTTGGTTGGATGGGAAAGAGGATTAAAAGGTTATCTGCAATTAATAGCAGAACTAGTGCTAAGGATGTGATCATTGCCTCAAATTGGCCATGTGTGTATAACATTTTGCTCCTTTCCTGACAGACTGTCAGTCTTCAAGGTAGACCAGGCTAAGGAACCAAATTTATGAATACTAAACTACTTTTATTTTAAGGTTACAGTAACATAAATTTCTTCCAAGTCTGAATGCACTTCCCCCTTCCTTCCTTTTATCTGCATGAGAAATTGGGGGGAGGTCATCTCTGAAACACTTTCTCAAATTACGGACTTCAGATTTCTTTATCTGACTATGATCTTCGTTGCAAGCTCTTCCTCTTGTTCCTCAGGGTCATTCATTCTGTACATTATTTAGGACACTGGAATTATCTCTTCCACACAGTGGCACTATACTGGCCAACTAGGAATTCTGGGAATTATAGTTCCAACAAATTTGAACAGCATCAGGTTGATGATTTTTGACTCACTGGTTATGTGCCATAAAGTCATTGTCATTTCTTAGCGACCACATTGATCAGTTGTTTCTCAACCCAAGCAATTTATTTATTTATTCAGCAAATTCATATTGCTGTCCATCTCACAAGAAGTAACTCTTGGGGGTGTGCAATAGTCAGTAAAAAGAAATACATATACAGGTAGTCCTCAACTTACGACCCCAATTGAGCCCAGCATTTCTGTTGCTAAGTGAATTTTGCTCCATTTTACAACCTTTCTTGCTACAGTTGTTAAGTGAATCACTGCAGTTGTTAATTTAGTAACCCTGTTGTTCAATGAATTTGGCTTCCCCATTGACTTTGCTTGTCAGATGGTTGCAAAAAGGGATCACATGACCCTGTGACACTGCAGCCGTCATAAGTATGAGTCAATTGCCAAGCGTCTGAGTTTTGATCATGTGACCATGGGGATGCTGCAATGGTCGTAAGTGTGAAAAATGGTCATAAGTCACTTTTTTCAGTGTCGTTGTAACTTTGAATTGTCACTAAATGAACTGTTGTAAGTCAAAGGCTACCTATATTAAAAAAAAGCATTTAAAAATAGAAAAATCAGCATTAAAATTGAGATGATTAAAACTAAAAATATACAAACCCCAAGCAGAGAGAAAGTGAGCGCATTCATCTCAATACTGGAGCTGTCTAAACAAGTCTCCAGTTCCTGTGACACACACACACACACACACCCCAGGGTAGAACCAGATGTTGTGGGACTTCCAGAACTTTAAGAGGAATGGAGCTAAGCAGGGAGAGAATGTTCCATAAGGCAGAACTGGGAGATGATGATGATGATGATGATGATGATGATGATGATGATGATGATGATGATGATGATGATGATGATGATGATGATGATGATGATGATGATGATGATGATGATGATGATGATGATGATGATTATAAATAATAATAATAATAATAATAATAATAATAATAATAATAATAATAATAATAATAATAATAATAATAAAAATAAAGTTGGAAGGGACCTTGGAGGTCATCGAGTCCAACCCCCTGCTCAGGCAGGAAACCCTACACCATTTCGGACAAATGGCTGTCCAGTCTCTTCTTAAAAACTTCCAGTGTTGGAGCATTCACCGCTTCTGGAAGCAGGTTGTTCCACTGGTTAATTGTTCTAACTGTCAGGAAGTTTCTCCTTAGTTCTAGGTTGCTTCTCTCCTTGATTAGTTTCCATCGGTTGCTTCTTGTCCTGCCTTCAGTTGAATCCACATCTTTTATATTTGCTAAGGTTGAGAAACACTGACACAGTTTTCTCCAGGACAGGATGGAGAGGATCAGTCTAAGACAGAATCAAAAGGGCAACATTTGCACCTATCTATTTCAAGGAAAACAACATTGCTTCAAATTTTATAGATATATAATTTGTATGGTTATAAACATAAGCGTTTATAAAAATAATTCACCACCTTCATAAAGAGTGAAAAATTATTTTCCCAAGGGAATATAACGGTTGACACATCCCGATTCCTTTGTCTCAAAAACGAATGGCAAAAATGAGCCAACATATGTTTGATCAGAGCATTTTCTGGCTCACTGATACGCAGCTGACCCTTCTGTGCTGAAAGAGATGCCAATAAACAGGGGACATAATTTTCTTTTCAGCTGTTGTTAGAATTGCATTTAACCAGAGGCTTCAGGAACAAGACGTCAGTATGGGAAATTTTTTCAAAAGTACTACAGAAACAATACAAGTCTCCCGTTTGCCTTTGTTATTCAAAGGTAGGGATGTGAAAAAATGTGCTTTGTGAGAAAAAGAATCACTCTTCCTTTTTATATTTGAATCACTCTTCTTTTTATGTTGCATTCAGCATAGTGAAGTCCTGGACAGTTGTATGAACAGCATGCAAATGGTCACCTGGCCATTCCACTTTCCAGTAATCCAATCAAAATGGATCTGCCATCCTGACCCACAGCCAAATGTCTCATCCATATAAGGCCTAAGGTAACTTGAGTCTGAAGCATCACTGAAAGAGATATAGCAGTACCTCTTTCATTTTTGAAGGAAAAAAAGTGAGGCAAAGCAATAGAGAGCTAGAGTGTCCTACAATTTATGTTGTTGTAAATATGCATCGACTATGGGTTATTGTTAGAGTTACTGTTATAAAAAGGCAAAGAATGGGCTCTGGAGTGCTCTGCATCCAGGCAAAAGTGTCCTCTCCCTTCTTCACAATTGTTAACTTCTTTTACGGCAAAGTTTCTGGTCTGCCGTTCTGTTTCTCCTTGTCTCTTAATGTTGTTTGCTATTTTTGCCTCTTGTGTAATTCAGATCATTTAATAATTGTAAATCGTATGCATAAAAGCCACAAGGGTTGTAGTGCTGGTGAATTTGGATAATCTTGAAAAAAAAGCCTGGAAGTGGACTGGTTAGTATTTGGATTCCAGAAAAAACTTGAATTTTTTTAAAAAGAAGAAATAGCCATATTGCTGTCAAGAAAAACACTTGCCTCAAGAAAGTCTCACCTCTTTCTAATAATAATAAATAATCCATGCTTTCTTGGGCACTTCTGCTTTGCAAAGTTGGGTGGTTACACTGATATCACCCCCAAAGTACTGCAGATGTGATTCTATGAATATTTCCGTGCTCTGTGCTTAGATTAGAGTTTTCTGGCTTTTGGCAGCTCAAGCGTTATTTGCCATTAACGCTAAACTCTGCACTTTGATTGGCCATGCTGTGCAGTGGCAGAAATACCCACTATCCAGGTCAATAGCTGCTCTCTGAAGTACCATTACAAAAAAAAAATAGCATTTTTCCAGGTTTAGTTCCCCCAACCTTTGCTGCAGCTACTGCTACCGTGTAGCACTGTTCTAGTAGAATACTGGTTACAATATTTGCTTCATATAAAAAAAAAATCTCACAGAAATTGCCCCCCTCAATTGTTTTTTCCTCTCATTGAGCTTCCTACTATTCCACTAGGCTCAAAAAAAAAAAGTCTCCTGGTGCACTGGATTTTTTTTGTTACCTGGCATAAGGTAATTGCAATGATAAATCCCCTGCACTACTTATGCACTGGGGCTACGTGGGGAGCAGGATGAAACCCATGTACCTCAAATGACAGCAAAACCATGAAACAAGTAAATTTGTTTTTTTGTTTTTTTTTAAAGAAGCACAAAACTCAGGGGGGGAAAGGTAGGAAGATTTCTCTGGGGTTTTGAACCAATGACCTTCTGCATTTAGACAGATGTAATAAATATTATGCTCCTGGAAGAGTGGTGGATTTTTTTTTTTCAACAAAAGAGAATATTTGTAGCTTAGGGATGAAAGAATGGGTCCTTGGTGCTCTCTGAGCTTGATTGTTTTCTTGCAGATGTCTCATTACCCAAACTAGGTAACATCATCAATGCTAGTCACACTGATGATGTTACCTAATTTGGGTAATGAAACATTTGTAAGAAAACAACCAAGCTCAGAAAGCACCAAGTACAATCAGACTTTTCTTTAGCCTGCTTACCTGGCATTAGCATGGGTACAGTTTATAGGTACAATACTGAAGTGGCCTTACATAAAGGTATTGGAGATGGTATGAGAGAGCTATAAAAGACAGAACTATCCAGGAGGAAGTGAAACACTGGGGAGGGGGGACTTTGAGAAGACATTATCTATTCCTGAGACTGACGGTAACCTGAGAAAGATGCTGAAAATAACCTCACATTTGATAGTGTTGTGTTTAAGATGGGAGAGTGGGAGACTTCGTCAGGCTTTCACAATTCAATTATTTCAACTTACTTCTTTCCTTATTTTTAGTCCAGCATTCCTGCAATTCCTACCCATTTCTTGAGATGCCCTACTCGAAAAGCTGATTCCTTAGTAATGCACTTAGCAAATGAATGTGACCTTTAGACCTTTTATGCTTTTATAATGCTAGGCTAACTTTCTGAAGGGTTTTTTTTTCCTGTAACAATGTATTCTGACAAATGAGAAGAATTATTTCTGTCTCCAAAAATACAAGTAAGGGAAGAAAAGAAGGAACACATTCATTTACCAAAATAGCAAATAAAATACAGTATAATGCTTGGGTTTTAGGAAAGATGTTATTCTCCCCCACCAAAATGCCAGCATCTGCTTGGCAAAATTGCCAAGAAGAAAACTGATGAAAATTCAAAACATCAGCTCTTTGAAAATATTAAATTTACAGTATATCTTTTGTTTAACTTTCCAATAAGGTATAGGTAACCAATACGGGTGGGAAGGAAAGCTTTCATGCCAGCAAATTATCTGTTCAGCATGCTGTAGATCTCTCTTGGCTCGCTTCAGTGCTGAAAGGAATGGATAACAATACCCCTTTCTGCAGAACAAACTTGTCCTTGTAATCTGCAGGAAACCTGAGACTCCAGGCCATGTGTCCCTTCAATGTCCTTTCTATAGCAGCTTCCCTATAATAACTCCAACTGCTAACAGTAGTTCTTCCTGCTCTGCAGGCAATTTTACATGATTGGACCCGAACTTTAACATCTCCAAAAAATGTCTTATTGCTGCCTTTGCTTTTACACAGGAAAATACTGTCTTATCTTTAGGATTTTATAGTGGTTTTTAAATATATATATATATGCTTACTCTAATGCTTTTTACATTTTATGAACTGGTCAGTGACTATAATAAAGATATCCTTACCTTTCCAAGAATCATCATGCTATAAAAAAACAAACAAACTCAAAGTATATTTCAAGTGTAAAACACAGAACAAAGTGGTAACAAAAACCCTTAATTATCTGTCTAGCTTTGCTTCTATATATCATTCATGTTGGCCATAATCTTAATCTTTTTATTTCCTCTAGGTGTGTCACTGACAAAGTTACTTGACCACTGTCCAGTAATGTTCCAAATTCATTTCAGTTTTTATCATTCTTGATCAAAATCTATTGCCACTTAGTATAAACATTGCTTAAGCAACCATTCATTTTAAACCCATGAAGTATTGATGAATTTCTCCTTAAAGGCAAAATGACAAGAGGTTTCAATAGCTAAATTACTACAGCACATCCTCCTCTAAACAGGTATCCAGGTAACCATGGTGATAATGTCTCCATGCTGGGGGAAGGGAGGGGGATAAGAAGAAAACAATCCAATTTCTTTAACTGGTTGAAGCTGGGAGGGGGTTGATTGAAAACTGTCACATTGATGGTGAAAAGTAGAAAAAATACATTTTATAAATATTGAGATGTTGTTTATATGCCACTAAATTCTTTCTTTTTAGATTAATTAGACTAGAATTAGACTACTATTGAATGAGTAGATATTATATCAAGTCACGAAAAGCAAGATTTATAATATATTACTTCCCTGGTTTTGGTTTCTTACAAACTGTACATTTTCCCTTTGGGAAACTGAATGCATATCCTGGATTAGAAATTATACCCATAATACCAATAACTAATTATGGTTATATTTATAAGCATCTAAAGTTCCATCACCTCTTAGATTACACAAGAACCATACTTAAAAACATTTCAAAAATACAAATTTCTCCACAGTCTAAAATACTATTCATTGGGGGGGGGGGGGAATTCTATAAACACTTAATCATTTATTTCTTAGCTTTGTGGCTATGTCCTATAACTATCATTCATACCACCCTGTCATTCATTTTCCAAAGATATAAGCGATCTGTTCAAACACTGCCATTCATGTATTTTGGATGATTACTTAATTCACCTAAAGTTCATATCTGTGAGGGTTACCATACTTCCCTTGAATTCAGTCAGGGATTGAATGACTACAGAAGGGGCGTTGTCTTACCTGAACGCCTTTTCTCAGCATGATGAATGGAGAATCCACCAATGGGTTAATACTGACCTCCTGCCCAAGTAGACCAAGTCAGTCAAAGCTGCCACGCCCGTCTGGCTGAGGACACACCCCCAGTTTCGAAGAGGGCGAAGCCAATGACTGTACGACGTGTTGGCTCCCAGATCCCTAACGCTGGACCGGACTGCGCATAAGGGATGGGTGTGGATTCTCCATTCATCATGCTGAGAAAAGGCGTTCAGGTAAGACAACGCCCCTTCTCCAGCATGAAGAATGGAGAATCCACCAATGGGACATACCAAAGCCCTTCTGTCCCTATGGGGGGAAGCAGACTGGGCCAGTGTTCCTGCCGCCGGCACCACCTGTTGCAGTACCCTGCGGCCAAAAGAGGCCTCCGCCGAGGCAAACTTATCAAGTCTATAATGGCGCACAAAAGGGGAAGGCGAAGACCACGTCGCCGCCCTGCAAATGTCATCTATGGTGGCCTGTGTAGCCCATGCTGCAGAGGTAGCAGCACTGCGAGTGGAATGTGCCATCAAATAACCTGGAATCGCTAAGGAGGATGCCTGATAGGCCTCCGAAATACAGGTCCTAATCCACCTGCCAATGGTAGAAGACACTTTCTGACCCTTGGAAGCCGGGTGGAAGGAAACAAAAAGGGCTTCAGACCTGCGAAAAGGCGCCACCCGCTTGATGTAATAGCGTAACGCCCTGCGGACATCGAGAGTGTGCCATTGCCGTTCCAGGGCATGAGACAGGTTATGGCAAAAGTCCGGCAACACGATCTCTTGTGCCCTGTGAAATAAGGTCTTAACCTTGGGAACAAATGAGGGGTCCAAACGCAGGACCACTCTGTCCATGTGAAAAACACACAAGTCCTCCCTGACAGAAGAGCTGCCAGTTCCAAGATACGCCTAGCCGAGGTAATTGCAACCAAGAAGGCAACCTTAAGAGACAAGGACCTAAGGTTGCAGGTCCTAACAGGTTCAAAGGGTGACTTGGTAAGGGTCTGCAAGACCCGTGGCAACTCCCAAGTGGGATACCTGCTGTTCTCAAGTAGCTGGGAGCCCAATCTACCACGTCTGTCTGGGCTGAAGACCAAATCGAAACTGGGGGTGTGTCCTCAGCCAGACGGGCGTGGCAGCTTTGACTGACTTGGTCTACTTGGGCAGGAGGTCAGAATTAACCCATTGGTGGATTCTCCATTCTTCACGCTGGAGAATATATCCTCTCCAGCAGCCTATACTTAGATAAGCAGGTATTAACACCAGATAAACAATCAAACCAAAAAAACAATATCGAAATCAAAGAACTACCATGGAGAAAACCACAACTCGCATCACTGGCAGGGCAAGCTATTATATATATACAGTAAATATGGAACAAACCTCACACTTACTGGTCCTGATGATATTACCTAGTCAGGTAATGAAACATCTGCAAGCAAACAACCAAGCTCAGAGAACATCAAGGATTCCACATTTAATACTGTTATAGTTTAGCAAATGAAATATGTATACATGAGAATTGTTGTGCATTTGATTTCACTAAACGGCTATACCTTTGCAGCTAATGATACTATTAGTCTTCACAATAAATATGAAACATGTTTTTCATTTTTAAGATCTTTGAGACTTTTCAATCACAACCGAAAGAAGTCAGACCTCATCTGGACTTCTGTTTGGGAGAGAGCAGACATTTTATCAGATTTAATCACTTCTTCTAACTTAAAATTGGCAGAAATGTAAATTGCAGATTTTTTTTCTCAGAGGAGTTATTGCAAAGCTCAACTTCTCAAATCACCATCCTAACCGGAAGTCCCTACCAGACACCACAGTAAATCTCTGCTCTCTAGAAACTATTTTTTTAACTGGTTGACAGCAGGAGATTTTCAGAGTCAACATAACTTGATAAGCAGAAAAGACAGAATCATATATACATGCACACCCACTTAATCAGCCAACTGAAGTTCACAGAAGTCAAGGAGACAGAAAGTCCCACCTGTAATAGAGATCTCTGAAGCTGACTCTGAGGCTGGGAGTTAATCAGAACAATAATTATGATAAGCAGATGGATATTTCAATGTCAACTGGAAAAGAGTGGTTAGACCAGGGGTCTTCAAACTTGGCCCTTTTATGACTTGTGGACTTCAACTCCCAGAATTCTTCAGCCAGCATGCCTGGCTGAGGAATTCTGGGAGTTGAAGTCCACAAGTCATAAAAGGGCCAAGTTTGAAGACCCCTGGGTTAGACCTTTGGTGTCATATTCTGGGAAAAACCTGAGATCCATTTTGCTGGAATATACTGTCCAACTCAATAGATCTTTTGTCTCTCTCTTTATGGCCATGGGAGATGGCTGTTTACATAACAATTCCATTTGATCTGAGAACTGTTGGTTCCTGCTATTCATGAATTTCAGCTTTTGCAGATCTAGAAAACAAATAAGCCTGATTCTCTGGAAGTATAGGTTAAGCCTGGCTGCTGTAAGAGCAATTTGACTGTTTCAGTTTGAACTGAGACAGTTTTACCCCTTGTGTCTAACTGTGGGACAAACATGCCTGCCAATTTATTTTGTTTTTTTTGCAGAAAACCCATGGTGTTGCTTTGTTCTCAGCCTATGAGTGGATCTTTCACTATATACCAGTGTTACAGTAGTGTTTTGCCCCTTTAACAGAACCCAGTGATGGCTGCAAAGCCTTGCCATCTATTATTTTGGAGGCAAAGTGACCAAGAATGGGTTAGATTTGAGAGGTACTCATTGGCCTTTCAAGTTCATGTGAGCCAGCTTCCTTCTTTTCAGCTGTATGACCTGCTGTCATTCTGCTATTGCCGCTCTAAAACAGACTTACACAATGGTGCTAGATTGTTCAGCTGGCAATATGCACATGCTTTAAATTTATGGCCCTTACCCATTTTGTGAAAGACTAAAAAAGCATAATAGTGGAACGACAGCCCCATCTCTTAGTTCCTCCCAACAAAACATGGAGGAAGCTAGAAATCAACATCATCTGTTTTTATAAAAGCAAAGGAGAAAATCTGCTCAAATCTCTCATGATTCAAATCTCTTGTGGTCTTTCTATTATTCAACTCATACAACAACTGAATGGGTCATGGGAGGAGTCTGGGAATGACAACAGTCCTGTGATCAGACCTGCCCAATTCCTGCTGCAGTTCTATGATTGGTAGACGTTTTCTTTGCTAGCTGGTGAGAGATTGAACTGGAATGGCAGCCAACCCAGGGGAATCAATTTTTTAACCTAAGATGAGGAATGAATTCTTACATGCTGAATTTGAGTGTCACGTTGAGCCAAAAAAAAATCTTTGGTTTTGGCTAATATATTGAGTAATTTGTAAGTTGTAGTGTAGTATGCTGCAAACCGAGACAATTTTGCTTTTTTAAATAAATGATGGCTCACTGCATTATGCCTACCAGACATGTGTGCCGTGACCATCATATTTTGCATTAAACCAGATTTAAAAAAACCAACAAACATGGAGGCAGACAATATGAAAATACAGAGCCAATTATGTGAATAGCCGAGTTCTAAAAGGGTCAACATGCCAATTTAAAATACAGCATGTGAAATGAAAGAAGTGAATGTTGTACAATTAAAACTGGCCAGGCAACTTCACCCATCCTTATTAATTAACATCTCAGTGAATACCATTGATCTGAGAATATGTAGTGCTCTTAGAATTTTCCTCAACGAACCAGAAGCAAGGCTGATAATCAACTGAATGAAAACCCACACGTCCACTCACTATCAAATGTTTGATGAGCAATCTCCTGGGCCTGTTTAATTTTTATGGCTTTTTAACTTCAAGTTGTCCCTTCTTAGAAGAGAAGACATAGACACCATAACTTTGTGCAGCTGCTATCAAGTATTTTTTCTCATCATATCCAGGAGGATCCTTGGAGATATGTCTAGTTCATTCACCATGTCTCCCAAGGAAGTGAGATCTTCACAAGAAATGCCATATTTATTCCCTCCCTCCTTCTTTCTCCACCTCCTCCTGCTGGCACATATGTTGCCCGCACAGCTGCAAGCATTGAGGCAGCAGATGGCAGGGCATGTAGGTTGCTTCAGCTCAGAGAAGCAATTATGTGTGCCACCCAGCAAGTTGTCCCACATCACCCTTGGGTGTTCTGTTTTTCTCTAGCATGCATGTCCAAGTGTGACTTTTCTCCCGTTTCAATGCGTTCCAGGAGCAAGACTTGGTTGCTGTTCAACTGGCTCTTTATACTACAGAAATAACCAAGTTAAGTCAGGTTTTAAGTATGAAATTCATATGCAGACTGCAGGCACAGAGGGCCTGAAATATTCAGAAAATGAAGGATAAAGCATTAGATCCTTCAACTATTCTTTCAATATACAAAACTATCCACATTTTGCTTTATTGCTGTCAAGCCCAATTTTAGGTATTTCTGTTATTATAATTTAGAATGTTAGTAGATGCAGAACACCCCAGAGGAATTTCACATCCAATAATGGGGATAATGAGCTCCCAGTGACATCAGTGGAAGGAGCAACATTCAAGGCTCCTTCCTGGCCTTTAGCATGGAGCTAATTGCTGTGTGGAAAGTTCTTTTTGCCATACATACATACTCTACATGTCTGTATGTGCGAGAGAATGACTGCGATTGAAACAGAGAAAGTGGTACCATATATTCAAGATTATCATCAAATGATTAAGAGCAAATTTCTAAATTCAGATGAGCACTAGAGGGCAAAAAGGAGAGTCTTCTGAAGCTCTTTGTTGCTCTCTAATGATCCTCTGGATTTCTGCAACCCACATCTGGTAGCTCTAGATTGCGTATTAGTCTTCACTGATTAGCTCTATCTCAAACATATTTATTAAAGCTATTCCTAAGGACCTCCTATACCAGGGGTGTCAAACTCAATTTCATTGAGGGCCGCATCAGCATTGTGGTTGCCCTCGGAGGGCCGGGTGGGTGTGACCTACTGGGTGGGCGTGGTCTACTGGGTGCTCGTGGCCTACTGGGTGGGCATGGCCAGCTTGACATCGCTTGCGTCGGGGTGGCTGTGGGGGCCTGGGCAGGCCTGGGGTGGATCCAAGGGTCTCCGGCGGAGGGGGGTAGGACAGGGCCAAGCGCCGGGGCATGGTCCACTGGAGGAGCCTCACTGTCCCTCTCAGGCCATGCAGGGGGGGGGACCCAGATGGTGGCGCAGGCTGCCTGAAGCCCTGGACAGCGGAGGTTAAGCACCTAGCCTGGCCCTCGAGCTCCCGCAGCACCGGACCCCGCAGCCCAGACCCACTTCCACAAGTGGTGCCCATGCTAAGGCAGGACTTCCCTCAGACCCTCCCTCCTCTCATTCCAATCTCCTTCCTTCCTTCCCGTTTCCTTCCCCTTCTTTATTCCCTCCCTCCCTCCGTCTCTCTGTGCCCAGGAAGGGACGAGGGGAGGGAGAAAGGTTGGCAGTGCTTCTCTCAAAAAATAACAGAGTTGGAAGTGATCTTAGAGGTCTTCTAGTCCAACCCCCTGCTCAAGCAGGAGACCTATACCATTCCAGATAATATCCAATCTCTTCTTAAAAGCCTCCAGTGATGGAGCATCCACAACTTCTGAAGGCAAGCCTTTTCACTGGTTAGTTGTTTTCACAAGTCCTTAGTTCTATGCTGGTTTTCTTCTTGATTAGTTTCCATCTATTATTGCCTTCTGATGCTTTGGAAAATAGGTTGACCCCTTCTTCTCTGTGGCAGCCCATCAAATATTGGAACACTGCTATCATATCACCACCCCTACTCCTTTTCACTAGGCTAGACATACCCAATTCCCACAAACATTTGTCATATGTTTTAGCCTCCAGCCCCTTAATCATCTTTGTTTACCATCCATTAAGACCAGATGGTCCCACTGGTTTGGTTTATAGAGCAGTGGCCACAAGCAGAGCCTTCTCAGAGACAGCACCCCAATTATAGAACTTTCTCCCAAGGAAAATATGAACAGTGCATCCCTCACCCGTTTAGAGGCAACTCCAAATACACTGTTCAGCCAGGCATATGTAGAACAACAACACATTTTATGATCAAACAGCACTAATTAAATTACTGCTAATATTTTTCTTTCTTAAAATACACACTTTTAATATTATTTTAAGCAATGCTGGTGATGCTTTACAATAGCTGTCCTTGAGTTTTCTTGTAAACCACCCTGGATTTCTCCGAAACATTTAATTTCGAATTAGATGTTGATTTAATAAATTAGGCAGAAGAATCAAATGTTTAAATACATCTAAATCCCACAGACCTACTACCCCCTAGGCGCATGCTGCAGAGAAAATAAGGCATTCCATTTCTAGCCAGCATAGCCACAGGATGATGAGAACTGTGGTCCATGACACCCAAAAGACATTAGTTTGGGTAAGGCTGGATTAAATTATAAAAGAGCAGATGAGAGGAAGTAGAAGTGAGAAACGTCTCTGACAAAATAATTCGGGGACGAGGGTTGACTCGGTCTTTTAATTTCAACTCACGCCAATTCCTCTTATCTTCCCATTCAATCCAATGAGTTCTATTATTGGCTGGATTTTAGGGAGGGGAGGCGGCAAGAATAGACCATGAAGCCAATCTGCAAGTTTGTTCTCTCGCCTGCCTGCGCGCCATCTCCCCGATGCAGCACGCAGCTCCATGCCATCTCCCCAGAATGCAAATAATTAAACATATTTCTTTTGGGCCTCTCACTTTTCTGGGAATCACAATGCGACTCCCCAAATGGCCTCACCTTCCCACTGCCTTCTGCAAACTGCCTGGCATCTAGTTTTATCATCTTGTTTCTCTTTGCTGCCGGTGGTCGTGGCTTTCCCACACAGGGGCGGGAGTGGTCCCAGGTTGGGCTGGTGAGGCTGGGCCGGTGAGCAGACTATGGAGGCGCTGGTGGCGGGGGTGCTGCCGATCTACAACTTCATGTCGGTCATCCAGAATGCGTTCAGTTTTAGATTCACAGGGCCACCCTGGAGAGGAACCGAAAGAGGGGGCCCAGCCTGCCCGCTGCCTGGCAGACGGGACCCAGCCTGTGGGACAAAAGGCGGGGAGATGGGAGCGCACGATGACAGAAGCCGAGTGTCGGAAGGGCCAGCTCCCGGTCACCCTCTCCGCCATGTGGTAGGGCCTGAGAAGGGAACACGGCACTCATGCTGCAGCCTGGAACTGCCGGTGGCCGGCAATGTGTGAGCCACCCCATCAAGGATGGCTGCACCCCGTGCCCTGATGGAACCCCATGGCCTGAGCAAGGAGAGGCAAGGCCCAGCAAAGTGGGGCCGGGAGTGGTGAGGCGTGGCCCGGCAAAGCAGAGCCGGAGGAGAGGCCCGGCAAAATGGGGCATGGCCGGGTGTGACAGGGCAAGGTCGGGCAGGGCAGGGTGAGAAAAATGAGCTGCAGCTACTCTGCACACCACCAGCTCCCAAGCGAGCACGGTTCCTGTGCATGCGCCGGGAGGGTGGGCGTCCAGCCAGGTTGCTGTGGGCCAGGGCAGCGGGGACCGGTCCCTTGCCATCTCTGGGACAACACGGTGGCCAAATCTGAGCCCTTTGTGGGACGGATGTGGCCGGCGGGCATTGTGTTTGTCCTATACACTTCTATCAAGAGAGAGCTTCTTTCAAGCCTAGAGTACCTATTATTGTACAGATTAATTTATTTTAAGGGAGAGCTTCTTTTTTGTTAATGTATCATTTCTGTTTTACTAGCAAGTATCTATATAACCAGAATTCAGAAACTCATCCTACAAAACAGCACAGCATTTGGAGCCACTTAAATGAAAGCCATGTGTGAGCTCAAGATGAATAATGAAATTCCTTTATGCTGCACCCAAACTACAGTTTTTGAATGATCACATGTTAAAATTAACCTAGCTTGTGAATAAGACCGGGACTCCTGTACTTTCAATAGTTCTATAGAAAAGGAAATGTCAGTGAGTACATGCATTCTTCAACAAATCTGCCCAACTCTATCTTTTATACAAATGTTAGGATAAAGAAGCCTTGTTTTGGTCACATTAATAATTCTACAAGTGTCCAACTTTCACTTACAGCAAAGGAGTAAAACACCCACTCATGTTGGCAAAGTGGAAACTAATTGGCTTCATGCTTCACTGTGTCTATATATTCAGTTATTGAGATGATGACAAGCATAGGAATGGTACATTGGGAAACATGCCCATTGATATTTCCCTTGTTTGATGCAGACAGAAAGCGACTATTCATACCTGGTTTAAGGCTTATTGCCATCTCTGAACAGCTAACCATCTCAGAATCTGATGGACTGTTTTATGATTGTTTACAAGGATACTCCCTGGTCAACTGCTCCAAGAAAAATCCTGCAAATCACACAGCAAACCCTGAACAAGTCATCTTCTAATCTTGCTACAAGGAAAGGAGGCAGCTTGGCTAGAAAATCATTAGCAGGCAGGTTCTCCTAAAACCAGTTAATTCTGTCATCCAACCAATCACCATTACCTTATATTTCAGGACATCATTCTTGCCGCTGAATTAGACTTTCTACTGTTATGTTTGCTTACTGTGTTATGATTATTCTTACCATTACAAAGAACAGCATGAACCAAGCAATATAGCAATAATTATCTGATTGCATGGAAATCTTCATAATTTCAAAGGCTGAAAAAAGTGCATTTATGATCATAGTTAGCTATTGGCTCTTTTAGTCCACAGTTTGATGCTACCGTGTTGTCCCCAAAATAAGACCCACCGCAAAAATAAGCCCTAGCCTGATTTTTGGGGGGTGGGCCCTACCCCCAAGATAAGCCTGGGAGATGGGCACGGCCAGCACAAGCGGCTGTGAGTACATGGGGGCCGACCGTGTCCGGCAGCAGCCACAGCCCACTGGCCCCTTGGCACAGAGCAGATAAGCCCACACACTGAGGCAGAGGTGGGGGGAAGTGTTTGGGCCCCTACGGGACACTTGGGAAAGAAGTGTTTCCCCCAAAACAGAGATCTGACAGAGACTGGAAGCTCCGTCTGCTTGCAAATGGGGCTCTTTGAAACGGAGTGATTAGCTCCATCTCCAAGCATCCCATTCGCAAGCAGACGGAGCTTCTAGTCTCCCTCAGATCTCTGTTTGGGGGGAAAGTGTTTGGGCGCCTATGGGGCGCTTGGGGCAGTTCCACCCCCTCCACCACCTGCCTCACCTCGTGGCGGCGGCATGGCAGGGCAGGCCACGCAGCCTCCTATCGCAAACAGCAGAAGTGGGCCGGCAGCCACGCGGCCTCCTGCTAGATGGGACTGTTGGTGCTGCCGCCGTGAGTTGAGACAGGTGTTGGGAAAAAAGACATCCCCTGAAAATAAGACTTACTGCCTCTTTTGGAGGCAAAAAAAAATGTAAGACCAGGTCTTATTTTCAGGGAAAATACCCATAGAGTTATGCATTTGTATATACAACTTCATGGGGCAAAAATAAGCAAACTGAACTAAATTGATTTTATTCTCTGTCTTGGCATGTCCTGGAACTCCTGGGTACAGAGACCTCCAAAGCATAACAATTAATTCCCTGGAATTTTACCAAAATACCGCACTTTGCTCCCCTTTTCCAGCCCTAGCACCAGGGCAGTTGGAAGAGTTGAGAAAATGGAAACTCTACCATCTGCATCTGTACAGTGTTAACCAGCAATAAATCTGTTTTGCTCAGGAACGCAAACATAAATATTCAGCTTATCTCAGCAGATGGCAGCACCTGGCTGATGCTGCATGGAGTTGGACCCAGTTAATCTGAACAAAGTATTATAGGGCTGTCAACGTCCAAAAATATCCTTAAAGAAGGCAATGGCAAAAACGTCTGAATTGCTTCCAAGAAAATTGCCCGTGTTTGTGTCTATGTAGTCACCGAATTCAAGTTTGACTCAAGGGCGTCTTTATGTATTCAGCTGAGATCTATGAAGGCTGGAGGGAGGGCATGTGGCATCAGAAATTACAGATAAAGCAGCCAACAGTCACTAGGGAGCCACTAATGTAAATGATAAGTAATATTTCAATCCACACAGTGTGTGCAAACAATGGTCAGTGTAAAAAATTACACCTAGCAGAGTCCCACTGAGTCAGATCAGGAGAAAAAGAGCACACTGAGTTGTACACTGGAAAATTTATTACAAACAGCCATGAACTTGCATTTAAATGGAACTACTGATTATGAATACACCCGCCATGGATTTTACAAAGCTGGTGATATATTACCTCCATAAATATAACTAGATAATCCTATGGCAGACATGTTTCACATTCTAATCCACATTAGAAAATCATTCAAGGTCCAGATGGAGAGCAGACAATGGTGAAATGGAAAAGTTTAAGAGGCTGCATGCATTCATCTGCAGAAAATAAGATCTTACTGTCTTTATCTCAACAATCCTTTCCCTTGTATAGTTACTGCAGCCACACCTCTGTTGTATGTCCTAGGCTGAGATGACCAACTCAAAAAATACAAGAGGCATTTTCAGGTGCTCAGAATACCTGGCACCTTCCAAATTACACATGTTCAACATTTGAACATTCTCAGCATGGACAGATACCCACAAGGAAAAAGAAATACATGTTACTGGACAACTTTGCTTCTTCCTCTCCAATGTTTCTTCTTCCAATCTAATTATAGATAGAGCAAGTTGCTTTGTGTATGACTCACTATAAAGTACTGAATAACAATAACGATCAAATTTGCCTATAGGTGTCCCTACTTATATGTGTTATAGCGTAAATGCAGGCAAACACTTTTGAGCTCTTCTTTATAAAAAATGAGGTGTTCAGGAAGCTGGTATCAATTACTTTTCCAGGCTCCTACCTAAATATTTAAAAAATGATTTTTGAAATATTTCAGGATAATCAGAAATTAAGTAGTCTGTTTTATTATTATATGATTTAATAAGCTCAAGCGCTTATTTTCACTCTGTTCCAGGGGATCCATGCAATATTAAAAGAGACAGAGTTGAATATTCTCCTCTCTATCTTCCAATTGCATGATATTCATTAAAATATGTTCTCCTGCATACAGATTGTGTGTACCTTACTTACCTTATGTATTTCAATATATAAATCTGATGTGCTGTCAAAACTGGGCACATTATAATATTTTGATTTTATCACTAGTCAAGCCCTTGGCTTGGTAGGGCATAAAATACAAAACTTGCTTTCTGTGCAGAATTATTTTCACCTCAGAAGACCAGGGATTTCTGCCAAATTGAGGAGTTGATTTCAGTCTCCAAAGACACATTTGTGTTGACATTCATAGGTGCTCGTTTAGAGTCAAGGTTAATTGGAATTCATGCTGCATTACTCATTATACCTTATGGAATGCTCACAAATGTAAGCCAAACTTCTGATTAATGTTATAATAGAAAGTATTTTTTTTTTACTTTTGCGCCTTATCCTTTCTCCAAATCTAAATGTATAATTTGTGGTGACCATCCTTAAAAGATCAATCAAATGCAAGAAATCACAACATATTTAAAAGCTGCAGTTAGTCCAGAATGCTGCTGGACAGTGAATAGATCTGTGAGTGGCTCTAGGCTGAACATCTGAGAAAGTTCTTTGCTTATTATTTTCTCATGTGTACTCTTGCAAAAAACACCAAGAATTTTAATTCACTGCTATTGGGATGAGATTGCTTAAAATTGCTTACGGCTGAATTAGGAAAGAAATGTTTCTTTTTTAGCCATGTTCTATCAATAGGCCAGATGCAATGCTGACTAGGCAGCTGCTTATGCTGCAAATAACTGCTAGTCGACTGCTGAGTCTGGACTGCTGAAAACATGCAGTAGAGGACATTGGGACCACTCCAGATTGCAGTCTGGCATCATGCTGGGAACTACTCACCTAGTGAAGAAGGACATTTTTACAATGAATGGTTCTTATCGTTCTTTTGTGTCATGATATAATTGCCAAAAATAGTTCAGATTTGATATCCCAAGACAAACAAAGGGGAAAAAAACCTAAATCATGTAAAGGATTTGGCAGAAATGGATAAGATGCAACCTTAAAATGCAGGGCAGTTTCCTTAAGGACACTGAAAGATGACCGTTTCAACAGCTGCAGGAAAATAAGCCCATCCTGAAGTGCCTGTGCTTTTCTATAGTGCTACAAACAACGCAGGGGAGCTTATATATATAATAAGATGACTTTGATTGCCTGTTTGATCTACCCCCTTATACAAAATGCATGAATGCTGTTATTTTCCTTGAAAGGACAATATTGACAGGTCATCATAATGTTTCTATTCAGAGCACTTTTCTGAAAACACTTTCACAACAGGGGTTCTTTGCTCGCTGGTTTGCTGCTGAATCTCTAGGCCAGCTCCCGTAATTAAACTAGCCTTGTTTGTTTGCCTTATTAAATAAGCTGCCAATATATTGTATCTGTTAATGGTCTCTCCACACTCTTGGCTTCCTAGTTCTTTTTAGCACCATGAAGCCATTAAAAATAAACCTCTTACATCAACCAGATTGAGCACTTATGAGCTTGATCAAGTTAGTCAAGTTACTAATTTCCAAGGGAAAATGCTAATCATATACCCCACGGGCAAATGTCTTAAAAACAAAGATACAGGGAGCATCATGTTTACAAATTGGTTAATTAATTTCAAGTACAATTTATTTGCCTTAAAAAAAAAAACCAACAACTTTCCTTCGAAAAAAGTTTCCATGCCACATCAAATACTAATGTAACTTCTTTTTCTCCCTTTCCCCCTTGTTTGACTACTTTTTTAGCTGAATGCAAAAACTGGAATGCTCTTCTCTCTTTTTTAATGGAATGTTGCTAACAAAGGACCTTAGGAAGCATTTGTAGTTAACAAGAACTGAGTTATAGAATAATTGATTGTTAATGAACATCCCCACCCTGTGGAAGCCTGAGGTAACAACAAGCAAGCAAACGCAGTACATTCGTAATACCCTTTATGGAACCGCTGCGTATTATATTGAGGGAGAAAAATATAAAGTATTGTCTTCTGTTCAGCAGACTCCATTTTGTTTTGTTCTGCAAACTAGCATATAGGCAGCAGCTCCATTTACCTCATTCACTGCCTACTTTGTAAAACAATAGTGTAACTACCATTGATGCACAATGTAAAAGACCCTGGTCTGAAAAATAACTGGAGAAATATCCTGGAACACAACTAAGATATGCTGAGACAAAGGAAATGAGGTCATTCTTATAAGTTTCTAAGAATCTGTGATGCTGATGTATAGTTACAACATTGTTGTATAAGCTCATTTTAAAGATAACCCTGTTACCCACTGGGTAATTCTTTGAGAGAAAGGTAGTGCAGTCCAATATGACCAAAAGGGACATTAAATTTTAGGACGATCATTTTTTTTGACCCCACTGGTGGATGGTCCCATGATCATCTAAGAAGAAGATTCATCATACATAGAAAAATAATTGAAGAGGCAAAGGAACTTCAGTAATAAGTCAGTATTTACTTACCTAAACAGATAAAACAGACAGACCATTCTGTTTGGCAAAAAATCAGAGGGTTTGACTTATGTCTTCCTCCAGGCATCCCCACTGACTTTGCTTGTGAGAAACTGGCAGGGACAGTCAGAATTCACAATGCCATAATCGTGGGGACAGTGCAACAGCCACAACTTTGCAAATGGGGCGTTGTCTTACCTGAACGCCTTTTCTCAGCGTGATGAATGGAGAATCCACCAATGGGTTATCTTGGACCTCCTGCCCACTTAGACCAAAACAATCAAAGCTGCCACACCTCTCTGGTTGAGGGCACGCCCCCAGTTTCGAAAGGGCGAAGCCAATGACTGTACGACGTGTTGGCTCCCAGACCCTAAACACTGGACCTGACTGCGTCCAAGGGATGGGTGTGGATTCTCCATTCATCACGCTGAGAAAAGGCGTTCAGGTAAGACAACGCCCCTTCTCCAGCGTGAAAGAATGGAGAATCCACCAATGGGACTTACCAAAGCCCTACTGTCCCAATGGGAGGGGAGCAGACTGGGCCAGTGTCCCTGCCGCCGGCACCACCTGTTGCAGTACCCTGCGGCCAAAGGATGCCTCCGCCGAGGCAAACTTATCAAGGCGATAATGGCACACAAAAGGGGAAGGCGAGGACCATGTCGCCGCCCTGCAAATGTCCTCAATGCTGGCCTGTGTGGCCCATGCTGCTGAGGTAGCAGCACTGCGAGTAGAATGGGCCGTCAAGTGACCTGGAACTGGTAAAGAAGATGTCTGATACGCTTCGGAAATACAGGCCCTAATCCACCTGCCAACGGTAGAGGAAGATACCTTCTTACCCTTGGAGGCCGGGTGGAAGGAAACAAAAAAAGGCCTCAGATCTACGAAAGGACTCCGTCCGCTTGACGCAACAGCGCAACGCCCTGCGAACATCGAGAGTGTGCCATTGCCTTTCCAAAGTATGAGACGGATTAGGACAAAGGTTCGGTAACACGATCTCCTGTGCCCTGTGGAAAATGGTGTTCACCTTAGGAACGCATGAGGGGTCCAGGCGTAGGACCACTCTGTCCGTGTGAAAGACACACAGGTTTTTTCTGACAGAAAGAGCTGCAAGCTCCGAGATGCGCCTAGCCGAGGTAACTGCAACCAAGAAAGCAACCTTAAGAGACAAGGACCTAAAAGTGCAGGACCTAAGGGGGTCAAAAGGCGCCTGAGTAAGGGCCTGTAAGACCCGGGGCAAATTCCAAGAGGGATATCTATGTACTACCGGCGGTCTACTGTTGGTGACCCCTTTTAAAAAGGATCGTACCTTGGGGTGATGGGCCAGTGGCTCTAAGGTGTCACAGGTAAACACCGTGGCTGGAGCCGAGATCAGTCGGCGAATAGTGTTGGGCGCCAAGCCTTTATCAACACCCTCCAACAAATAGTCTAATATCCGTGGAATGGTTACCTCTGAGATAGCTAAGTGATTAGCACACCAACGGCAGAAATATCTCGAAGTGGAGTCATAAATGCGATTGGTCGCCGGTCTCCGGGAGGCCTGAATCATAGAAATCACTCCCGAGGAATAAGATTCTTGGGTCAAGGCCCTGCGTTCAAGTGCCAAGCGGCTAACTGCAGCCACTGAGGCTCCGGTTGTTGTATGGCCCCCTGCACTAGGCGAATCCGATTTGGAGGAATCCTCCATGGAGGGACCATGGAGAGGCTCACGAGGTCGGCAAACCACGGTCGTCTCGGCCAGTGCGGGGCAATGAATATGACCTCTGCCTGTTCCTGCAATACCTTCCTGATAACTGCTGGGATCAGAGGGAGAGGTGGGAAGGCATACAGTAGTCCCCCTGGCCAAGGGCTGCGAATAGCGTCCGTCCTCTCCGCCCCCAGAGAGGGGAACCTGGAACAGAACCTTTGAAGTTGGGAGTTCGCCGGAGAGGCGAATAAGTCTAGGACCGGCAACCCGAATCTGTCCGATATCTCCCTGAAGAGATCCGGATGTAGGCTCCATTCCGAATGGTCCACTGCCCGGCTTAAAAAATCCGCCTGACGGTTTGCCTTCCCTGAGATGTGTTCGGCTTTCAGGGAGAGGAGATTGCTTTCTGCCCAAGACCCCAATAACATGGCCTCGGCCATGAGAGATCGGGATCGGGTACCGCCCTGACAGTTCACATGGGCCTTTGCCGCCACGTTGTCCGTGAGGACCAGCACGTGCTGCCCCGCCACCTGGTTGCAGAGGTGGCGAAGGGCCAGATGAATGGCTCTCAGTTCCAGCCAGTTGATATTGTGTGCCAGATCTGCTCTGGACCACCGACCCTGAGCCAACTGAGATTGGAAATGGGCCCCCCAACCAAACAGACTGGCGTCTGTGGTCAATGTCAGCCTGCTGGGCTCCTTGAATAGTGACCCTTTTGCCACCTCTGGGGAGGCCCACCACAGAAGGGATCTTAGGGTCTGAAGGGGGACCCGTACCCTTTGGTTGGAAGAGCTTGTGCCCAGTCTTTGGAATGGGAGCAAGAACCATTGAAGGTGTCTGGAGTGTAGCCTGGCCCAAGGCACTATCTCTAGGCAAGATATCATCTTTCCCAGTAACTGGGAGAAGACAGCCAGTGTTGCTACACGCTCCCTGCGGATCTTGAGAACCATGTCTCGAATGTCGTCTTGTCTGTCTCGAGATAGATAGACCCGGCAAAGGTCTGTGTCTGTTATCGCGCCCAAGTGTAGTAGGCGTGTTGCGGGAGTCAATTGACTCTTGTGAAAGTTGACTGAGAAACCGTGACCCTGGAGGGTCCTTATGGTGAGGGCCAGTTCCGCTTGGGCGGCCAGAGCGGAGGACGACTGGATGAGAATGTCGTCCAGGTAACATTGGAAGCGCACCGGTACTAGTCGTAGGTGTGCGGCAAGTACCGCCAGGATCTTGGTGAAGACCCTGGGAGCTGGGGATAGGCCGAAGGGGAGGGCCCTGTACTGGTAATGATTGTTGGAATAACAAAACCGATGATGGGAGATGAAAAGTCCCGTCGTACGCTTCCAAGATGGACCGAAGCGTCTGTCTTGAAGGAACGACGACAGGTGAGGCTAGGCCCTTGAGTCAGGCCCTTGACTCATCCCCCTGAGGCTTTTGGAAACGAATAGGATGGAGTAAAAACCTGCCAGCTGACGCTGGAACCCGCGACTGGAATGATGTGCAATAATGTGGATGCCTCCCCCAGGATGGCCTCCCTGACTGGCTTCCTGGAGGGGACAGGAAACAAGGCGAGGGTGGCCTGCCAACCTCCTCACAGGACTCCCTGATGGTATGCACCCATTTAGAGATGCCAGTGGCTTGGTGGAGGTCACTGCCGCCTAGGGAGCTCCCTCCCCGAGTCACCTGGATCTACGGGTGGCCTGTGAGCCCGGACTCCAGGCGAGACAGCCCCCGTCCCTGATGGTGGTGCTTAGGCACCCAGGCGGGCGAGTCCGTCTGGTGCCAAGCTCCCATTGGCCTGCAAGGAAAGTAACTGTATGCGGCCTGCCGCCTGGTGTCCTCTTCCGGAGCTTCCCTAGGGTAGAAGCTCTTATAGTCCAAGCTGAAGCTTGGTGTGTCCTGAGCTTGGAAGCCTCGGATTTTTTATCCTCGGGCTTCAACGCCTCCACCTCCTCCAGGTACCCTGGAATCAGAATATAAGGGTAGTAAGGATTCAGGAACCTCAGGCACCTCCAGGGCCTCATTCAGAGCTGGTTCCGTGTCAGAGCAGCCTGCGGTCTATTCCCCCAGTAGAGGGGGGGGCACCTGGGGCCTCCCATTCCCCCTAATGGATGTTTTGTTTTTTTTAATTTTTTTTTTTTTTATTATTATTATTATTATTATTATTATTATTTTATTATTATTATATTATTATTATTTTTATTATTATTATTATTTAAACATGGGGGGGCAAGGTATATGTTTGTGTAACACCACCGGTTCTAAAAGCAGCGGATCCGTGTCTTGGCCAGGAAGCTGTTCAGGCACCTGTTCAGGTACCGAAGGCTGAGCCGAGTGTATCCTACCAGTCGCACATTTAGGGGACTTACGCTTTCCGTGTCCACTGGAGGTGGTAGCCTGTGGCTCGGTGTTATCTGCCATTGTAAAGCGAGATTGTTCAGTGGGGTGCTGAAGCGTCTCGGTCTGCAAGAGATGCGGCTGTTCCCCACCTGAGTGGGACTTGCCTCCACGTGGATCAGTGATGGTCCGGCCCACCGGCAAGCGCAGACTCACACTTAGCGACGGCTGCCGCGGGTCACCAGCGATAATGAGACTGAGCGTGAGACCTACTTTGAGGCCAATGTCGCGCTTAGTGACGGGATCAACACGTGTCTCACTTAGTGACAGCAAGCTCAGTATTGACCGTTCACTAGATGCAGACTATGGCAGCAGGCTATGACTGGCAATGCTCAATGGCTGTGATTGTGTTTAAAGACCTGGAACTCTCAGGCAATTTCTCATCCAAGTACTAGCCAGGCACAATCCTTCTTAGCTTCTAAGATCAGTCAAGCTCAAGAAAATGCTGCCACCTGCTGAGGCTGGCTTGCATATACAATAAGAGGACCCCTATGTCCCTTGTGGCCTTTTGAGTCTATGTTTGAGTGAACTGAGATGGGCCAAGGGAAAACGAAAGTAGGCTGATCGGCCTCTTCTTAGTCAGAAGGCCGGCCTGAAAGCTGGTGAGGTGGGAAGGTGAAACCGAAACTAATTCAGTCTGTGCTCCATGCGGTCCAAAAACGGAGGCCGCAACTCACAGGTAAATTTGGGCACCCTGGGACAGCTGGAGAATAGGGAGCAACCCCCTTACATCCACAGCTCTCCCAAATTGACCCAGCACCTCACAGGCTTGTAATAAAGCAGCCGATCGGCCTAAATTTCCAAGGCTCTAAGCAGTCCGGAGAGGGGGGGGAATGCACTCCCACCCCCAGGGGACACCCCCCAGAGAAGCCTAGAAGGCTAAACAAGCAAGGAGAAGTAGGAAAAAACCGATTGGGATCGGCAGCCGCGACGATCAGCTGTGGGGGGGGAACATAAATTCAACGAAAAGGCACTCACAACGAATAAAACCTTTTTTCCCTTCTAGAACAGCGCTGATCCCAGTGCTGTCCAGAGGAGAAAAAACAATGAAGAATCCACCAATGGAATAGTTTTAAATAAAGCCTCATTCTCAAATAGATTTAAATAAAGCCTGATTCTCAAAATAGTTTTAAATAAAACCTGATTTTCAAATCGCTGGGAGCCAAAACTACCACGTCTGTCTGGGCTGAAGACCAAAACGAAACTGGGGGCGTGCCCTCAACCAGAGAGGCGTGGCAGCTTTGATTGTTTTGGTCTAAGTGGGCAGGAGGTCCAAGATAACCCATTGGTGGATTCTCCATTCTTTCACGCTGGAGAAACAACTAGTTTGAACATCGTGGAAATTTCAGTTCCAAGGAGTAATGGGTCCCAAATTTTTTATGCTTTCCTTAAGGTGGCAGATTTTAGGTACCTCGATGCAAAACTTGTTGCAGTACAAGTAGTCCTCAACTTACAACCATAACGGAGACTGCAAGTTGTAATGGTCATTAAGCGAGACACCTATGTGATTGCCTCACTTAATGACTCCCTATCCTTGCTCTCCCTGTGGTCATTAAGTGGAGCATGGGTGCTGAGGGGTGGAGAGCCCCGGGAGACTTAGCGCAGCTCAGGACCACACCAAGCACTGCCCCAGCTCCCATGTGGCCTGGTCCAGACATCCAAGGCCTATCTCACCCCTTCTGGCACCCTGTGCTCCATTTCCTATCCATCAGGATCCCTGCAAACCTTGGGCCTCCTTTCATATCCCACTGGATCTCTGCAGGCCTTGGGCCAGTTTCCCACCTTGCTAGGTCCCACTCTCTCTTCCACACACCCTGACACCTATTGGTCACTTACCTTTGTAGATCTTTGTAGATCTCCTTCTGCATTATATGACTTTCTATACACTGAAGACTAAATGACTTGGTGCCTGAAAAGGCAATTTGGGAGTGGCCGCAATTCATTCTGAAAGGTCATCTCCTTCCAGGACAGAGCTGCATGGCCTACAAGGAAGCCAAGGGGCAGAATGGTCTGCTCTCCTTCCCCAATACAATCTCCAGAGCTCTATCCAAGAAGCGGGCACCATTTTGAAGTGGTCCCAATTTATTACAGTCACTCCCAATTGGTGTGGAGGGGATATAGGTATGGTTGGCCACTGTAGCATTTTTGTGGTCAGTCATAAGGGCAGGTAGATTGCCAAATGCCTAAATTTTGTTCACTCTGCGGTTGCCAAGTGCCTAAATTTTGTAGGGGCTCTGCGGTTGCCACAACTTCAAAATCAGTTCATAAGTAGCTTTTGACTGGTCTGTCATATCTTTGAATGGTTACTAAGTGACTGGTTTTAAGTTGAGGACTACCTGTATATTATACCATTTGGGTTAACACATAATCACTGTAAGAGTTTTAGTAATATAGAGATAGATTTTCCTATTGCTTTAATTCCTATTTTGCAGAATTTCTTTCACTTATTGTAAAAGAGTATTCTCTTAACCTGAAAAAATTATGATTTTTTACTTACAAAATATTATTATAATATAATTTATATAGTTCAGAAAACCATGTAATTCACAGGATAAACTGGAAATTGCCTTATAAAAACAATTAGGAATTGTGCATTGACTGATAATGTGTTATTATGATGGTGTTGAGTCTTAATGACCATATAAGTAGGTTTTCTGTTCAGATGATCTGTCCCTAATCTGGTCTTTTAGATCTTTAACCCATCATCTAAGTTCATACCCTCTTTTTGCTTGTCAACCTCTTCTTCTCTTTCTTTCCATCTTTCCCAGCACTGAAACCTTCTCCAGAGAACTAGGTGTTCACATGTGTCCGAAGGCCTGGACGACAGAGCTCGAGAAGGCTGCTCTTACCAAAACAAACCAATGCTCGTGAGAGTTTCAATGGTTCTGCTTTCAAATCAGCCTTTATGGGGGGCTAATTTTTATTATTTTAGTTCAATCTGTCACTATTATTTTATAGGCAGTAACATCAAGCAAACTAATTTTTCCGCATGTGCTAGAGTCTCCCAAGAAGACTTCATAAGATGTCAGAATTTTAATGATATCATTAAGAAGTTGTGTTCTCATTTGGAACTTTAATCAGACTACAGGCCTTGAGGGTGATTGGCAGGGATATTTTAAAGAATTGGTTGCCAGTATCTCTTCAAAAAAAAGGCATAGATTATTGAATACCCATTAAGTTTGAGGATTTTTTTCTTTTTTGCATAAAAGCATTGTTAAGGAAGCAAAACCTGCCTGATCGATGTAGCCATATGCCTGATGCTGTCCTTTTTCCTCATCTATTCCCTTTATTAACTTGGATTGTTTAATTTTTATGCCTAGTTCTTATTATCACGCATGTATCCAGAGTACACTGACTAGATGCAAAAGAGGACAGAACTCCTATAGCAGTGATGGCGAAACTTTTAGAGACCGAGTGCCCAAACTGCAACCCAAAAGCCACTTATTTATCGCAAAGTGCCCTCAGGGGGGGGCGGGGGTGCCCTCAGGGGGGGCGTGGCTGCAGTGGTCACGGCAGACTGGGTGAGCGTGGGCGGGGCCAGTCCCTTGCCATCTCCGGGGCATCCCCGGGGGGCCAACGCCACTTACTCACTCACTTCCTGCCCTGTCACTTCCAAACGCCATGTGCTCACTACTCGGACCAACTCTGCTGGGGCAACGGCATGTGTGCCCACAGAGAGGGCTCTGAGTGCCACCTCTGGCACACGTGCCATAGGTTCGCCACCACTGTCCTATAGCTTTAATAACTGTGTGTAAGTTGGGGTCATGGAAGTTACAGTTGCTAAAATTCTATCCTCCATTTTTGAATCTAAAAATCAAACTCACCTACTGAATTGCTTCTAAAAGATGTTAACTTTCATGATCATGGAAGCTGGATATTTCCTATAAGCGTGTCAATGGATTTACAATTGTTAAGTTATGAACATTCATGAAAATGTTCGCATCCATTTATTTTGTTTTCAAAGCATAATCGAACCTGGAAATTGGGGGGGGGGGTATTGTTTTGTTTTCTGGAGCCTAAATGATCAGATTCAGTTATATATTCAAGACTACCCCACAAAACAATCTTGAGATGTGTCAATTTTGCAGGAAAAAAAACCATTTCATTTGCAAATTCTTTTAAGGACAATCTATGATACATTTTACTAAATTAAATGGAATTTATTTCTCAGCATATATGCAAATAACTGTTTTTCAAGAACTAAGCCCTGAAACAATAAACTTATAATTAAATTTATTACATCATCTTGCCCAAAACTCAGTAATACAAGAGATCTTATCAAATTCATTTTTATTACATGTTCATTTATCATTTTCTTTTAAAAACTTTAAAGTAAGTGATTAATAACTTGCTACAAAGCAATAGCAATAGCACTTATATACCACGTCACAGTGCTTTACAGCCCTTTCTAAGCGGTTTACAGAGTCAGCATATCGGCCCCAACAATCTGGGTCCTCATTTGACCGACCTCAGAAGGATGGAAGGCTGAGTCAACCTTGAGCTGGTGAAACTTGAACTGCTGGCATTTGTCAGACAGCAGAATTAGCCTGCAATATTGCATTCTAACCACTGCGCCACCATGGCTCAGTATAATTTGACAACTTGCCCATGGTGTTGGGATAACAACTCCTAAAGTCCCCTAGCAGTATAGTAAACACTGAACTGGGAAGGCCGCATTACGATATTCTTCTGCCTTGATATTTTTATTATTGGAAACATTTTCTTAGAACTTCCCAAGTCCTAGATGGGAGATGATGGGTAGTTTTCTTCTCTTGGAAATCTACACAACTGAATTTCAGGTACTGCAGCAACCCTAACCCCAGGATCTGAGAGAAGAAATTGGGATGACTTTTTAAGATAAGGTACCTTGAGAGTGACCAGATGTTGTGTTCCAAAGCTATCAGGATGTGAACACGTGTATATGATGTTGGGGATTATAAACATACTACATATGCTACTGTCTATCCGGCTGCCCAATATCCTCCCTTTCTGACCTCCTTGAAATGGTGGTGTAATCTTCCAGATTTAAAGTTTTGGGGAATTTCAATTGCCATGATTTGACTTGGTAGTTGCACAAGACTTTCTGGCTACCGTATCTACTATAGAAGAGTACCAAGAGTACCAAGCAACCACTAGTCCAACTTATAGAGGCAACACCATCCAAAACAAACTGCAATGATACCAAAATGAAAATGTGATGAGATTGTCAGTAAAAGTGCAGAGTCCATAAATAACTTTGTAACCTGAACCATTAACAATCTGCTAGCAAGAGAGGCAGAGACACCAGAGTTGTTGATAACAATCCAGAATTCTGGTACCAGATAATTTCATGAGCTGGTCCAAATGTCAATCTTGCAAGGAGCAAAACCAATTAATACAGGTCCACAGTTAAAGAGCTGTTTTCAACAGAAGGGTAAGAACCTGATTACTTGTATATAGCCCCAGCTGCTGGCATAGCTTAATTAGGGGCATTGCCTCCCTCTCTTTTCACAGAGACCCTCTCTTTTCACAGAGAGACACTGCTCATCTTTGCTCTGTATTCCCATCACTGCTGTCCTGTCCTGGAGCTAGGAGCTTATCGAAATATGGTCCTTCATTAGATAAGATGTCAGTTATTATATCCTTAGGCTCAGTATTACCTGGAGGTGTCTTAGATTGCCTGTTAGCTCTCAAATGGATTGTCCATCTGGTCTGTCAGAGGAAACTGTAACAAGCTCTGTGGTGTGAAATACCCCTGGTCTCCTTTCTCACCCATTCTATTTAACAGTCTCATAAAATTACTGCAAGAAACCACCCATCCATTCAAGATTAATTTAATCAATTCAAGATATCCAACTGTGTGTCTCCATCTTGGATTGAGCGAGAATGTCCTAACTCAGTATTTGGAAATTCTTAGAATTTAGATTAAGACAAAACAGCTCAAATTAAATCTTAGCAAGACAGAAGGACTTGTCCAAATATAATCCAATATAATTATATCCAATAACAAAAACATTGTTATCTTTTGATTTCCTTGAAGGGAGTTGATTTGGGTTCCTAAGAGTTCTCTAGAGCAGAGGTCCCCAACCTTTTGGGCACCAGAGACCGGTTCCATGGACAGAGGTTTTTCCGCGGACCGGAGGGTGTGTGGTTTTGTATGCTACCTGCATCTCGCGGATGGGGCTTTGCTTGTTTGTGTGGACCGGTTGCTGGCATGCCGCGGCCCAGTACTGGTCCACGGACTGGGGGTTGGGGACCCCTGCTCTAGAGTTCCTACTAGAATACAGGCAAATTAGCAACCTTTGTTTGGATGTAAGTGTTTCCGGAACAGTATGCTCTGGCAACTCGTGCCCTCATCATCTCACAGGTGAATTACTGAAAAATACAGTAGTCTGACTGCTGGTAGGATGCAAGTTAGCAGAATTATGTGAGAGCTGCAGTAGTTACCATTAGGTTTCCAAATACAGACTGTTGGTTATTACCTATTAAAGTATACAATGGTTCATGTCCCCATTTCTTATGGGACTCACTTGTCTGTGGAGATAATCTTGACATTGTTCCATTCAGAAAGTCATGCTTCTGATTCCTTTTTCCTGGATGGTTGAGGGACAGTAATATGGAGGCCGTCTTTCTTTGTGACTTATCCAATCTTTTGGAAGATGAACCTTCTGGAAATTGGGTGAAGATCATCAGATCTCAGGAAAAAGGTTGGCAGAAATGCTGATGCTATCATGTCCTGATGATTATATAGGATTTATTGTTGTTATGGACTCCTTGGAACCTGTGCTAGATTGCCAGCCTGTATTGGGAAGCTTTTTGACATACATTCCTTTGGTTTCACGTTCTCCTGGCCTTTTACATTCCTTACCTTACAAATGTTCAACTTCTGACCCTGAAACTGGATTCTATAGACTTCATTTGCTCTAGATGATTAACTTTCACTCTGAGCCACAACAGGCCTTAACCTTTGGTTGGTCACAAACCAGCATATTTACGAAGTTGCTTTACAAATAACACATAAACTGCATAGATGCCTCACCTGATTTACAACTCTCTATCTGCTCTTACTTTCTCTGCTACCTGTTTGCTCATTTATGATCAAGTCAATAAAGTCCAAAGGCTTATAAGTGCTTCTTCTCTGTCTAGGCAGTCATCAGGAGTCAACATCAACTTGAAGGCACAAAAAAATAAGATGCCCTTAATGCTATTCAGCATTGTGTTATTCCCACTGATATTACCTGAGGGTTATTCCACACAGCAGCCTTACATTGCTTGTCATTCAGCTAAAACTGACTGGAAATGAAGAAACTGGCTTAAGAATCTGCTTCCAGATTTCAATCCACTCTTCAACTTTGGCAACTATGATGGTCAGGTATTCTATCTGGGCAGCAGTTATTATGACCTGACCTGCTTTTTTATTGCTCCTGCCTAAGCTAGAAAAAAAAATCACCAATCGCTTTCCATTTCATGGGTCGGTCTTTGAGGAAATGTAGTTTTGATTAATAGGCCTTTTATAACCATCCCCATTCAATAACTCCCTTTCCTATTTTGACTCTAACAGCCCAAAGGCAATCTGGCAGCTTTGCTGGTTGAAGAGTGGGCAAAAATGCTTTGAAGTATTTTTAAAACAATATATGAATGTCAATTATGAAGACTCATTTTGCATTTAAGAAAATAAGGCTGGCTACAAGTTGGAGAACCAGATTTTACCAAAATAATCACAACTGGTTGGGCTTGCATAATACAACCAGCCATAAACCCATAGTTTACAAACGATGCTTATTCAATATACTAACAAATATTATGGATTTTGTGACTTTGGATGACTTAAACATCATAGTCTTCTATAAGATTAATGGGGCCAGAATGGATCTGCTTTGTTTATTTTCACCAAATTCTTTTAAACATAAAAAGTCTTCCCTGTATTCCCTAGCCTCAGCTATGGCCTATTTCTAAATTTCTATCCATTCCTGGAAGGGATAATGAAAGCATGTCCTATCCTGGTTAGCAGCCTGAGGAGAAACTGATGCTGTGCATTTTAAACCCAGAGAAATTATTCTGAACTGCCACTGTCTCCATTTGCTGAAGACCCTTAAAGCAAAGCTTGTATTTTCCTAACATTCATTCAGCTAGCTGGCTTCTGTCCATTTATTAAGCTCCTCCCTAGTATTTTATGCTCAAGTCTTGGAATGAAAAGATCATAAATATTTAAATACCTGCCATTCCACGACCAAAATGATTCATAAAAGTAGTAATTTTTAAAAAGACAAATTATGAGCACTTGAAATAAAATTTACACCTCAGGCAAGAGTCCCTGCGAGATGGATTTGTACACCACATCTATAACAGCTTGAAAAACTGCTGCACCAGCCATTTCTCTAAATATATAGCAGGACTTCCCTCTGATCACACACTTATTCATTAGCTTGTAAGAACTGTACAGTACAAAGATTTGAACGTTTTAAGCAAGGGAATTCAGATCCCATGAGGGCAGAAGAAGATAGGAAACTTGGATAATTTCATATATTTTACCTAACCAGGTTTGTTAAGCTATACCTTATCATATAAACCATAATTGGCTGGATTTATCCAATACATTAAACCAAATTGACTGCTTTTAATATAACGTTAAACTATGATTTTATTAACCATGTTGTACACCCCAGGTCCTGCTGTGTGCTATGTCAAGAGGATGGGCAAGGTATTATGGAATGAACTTAAAGGTTAATAATGAATGTGAAGATACCACCATATTGAAGAAAGAGAAGAAAGCAAACTCAGTGTCAGGATAAACCATGGAAATTGCGCAGAAAAAGAAGAGAAGCCAAGAAAGACAAAAATCTCAGAAAGAAACTTAACAAAGAGTTTCAGAAAGCTGTTAGAAAAGGCAAAAAATAGTACTTCAATAGCATCTGTAAAGACACTGAAGATGGAAACAGATGGAAAAACAAGGAAATCTTTCAAAAGATCTATGAACTCAGGAGGTTCAAACCTCAAATTGGTATGCTAAAAGACACCAATGGACAAATGTGAAGTGTTAATACCACTTTATAATGCCTTGGTAAGGCCACACTTGGAATACTGCATCCAGTTTTGGTCACCACAGTGTAAAAAAGATGTTGAGACTCTAGAAAGAATGCAGAGAAGAGCAACAAAGATAATTAGGGGACTGGAGTCTAAAACATATAAAGAACAGTTGCTGAAATTGGGTATATCTAGTTTAATGAAGAGAAGGACGAGGGGTGACATGATAGCAGTGTTCCAATATCTCAGGGGTTGCTACAAAGAAGAGGGAGTCAAGCTATTTTCCAAAGTACCAGAGGACAAGAAGCAATGGATGGAAACTAATCAAGGAGAGAAACAACCTAGAACTAAGAAGAAATTTCCTGACAGAACATTTAATCAGTGGAACAACCTGCCTCCAGAAGTTGTGAATGCTCCAACACTGGAAGTTTTTAAGAAGAGACTGGACCACCATTTATCAGACATGGTATAGGGTTTCCTGCCTGAGCAGGGGGTTGGACTAGAAGACCTCCAAGGTCCCTTCCAACTATTCTATTCTATTTCTATTTCTATTTAGTAACCGATTCATTAAACATATGACCACCCCACCCAGCTACAGCAATTTTAGCAGTCCCAATTCTACAGCAATGCTGTCTCAGATCTTTGAGAAAGATTTGGTAGGTGGACAAAAATACCAAATCCAGTCTAAACATCTGGCTGATTTTGTGACCAGTCATAACAATATTTTTTTCTTGTTTTCTTTTCACTCATCCAGTCATGTCACCTTTTAGAATACTTGGATTGCAGTCACTCAGAGTGACACATAATTCTTTCTAAAACCTGAATCTATTTCTTCCATTATTACTATTTACTGGAACATAATATGCAACTGTCACTAATCCTATAGATTCCTACTTTCATATGTACCACACTAATTGATACTTCCTGATATAAATTTGAGCCATTTCATTCATAATTAAACCTCTAGCTTGCTAGAGAGAAAACTCATGAATATCACAGCTCTGTCTCCCTTCTCAACTCTTTTTTCAGCAAGGTTCATCCCAATTCTTCATCTACTCAGTTGAGACCATGAACCCAATACTCAATATCCAAAATAATTTATTTGCAAGGACCTGCAGAGCCTGGTCAGTCACACAAAGGATAAGTTAGCAACAGCTCTCAAGGCAAAACAGCTCCCACTGTCAACCACAGGCAATATCTACTTTACAGGAACAAAGAGATTCAAATTACAATGAGATTATTGGTTACAGGGTAGCTATCAAGCACTCCATACTCAGATACAAATAAAGTCATGGTAAGATAAGCATGTATATTAGAAAAATAAGCACTAAGCAATTTCTTACCTCTACAATGATATGTGCACTACTTCAACAGATGGGTCTATAAATAACGATCCGTGCCACCCATCATGGCTTTCATATAAAACTTTTTAAAGGCAGTGTAAACTATGATAACAACCTGAATACCAATACACTTGAAATATTCCCTGACAACTGTAAAGTCAGGATCAGTTTTGGCACATTTTGATCAGGATGCAATAAGCACAACTAAGGCCCAGATTTATGGTACACTCTCACATTACCTTATTCAACCTACCGTGTTTCCCCGAAAATAAGACCGAGTCTTATTTTATTTTTTTGCCTCCAAAAGAGGTACCAGGTCTTATTTTGGGAGAATCATCATCATCATCATCATCATCATCATCATCATCCTCCCCCCCCCCAGTGAAGCACTACCTTGACGTGGTTGTGGGGCTTGTGTACTCTGAGGAAGATGAGAGCTATGCCAGAGGTTCAACCTCACTGGACAGGTCTCATCAGAGGAGTCAGACAAAGAGTGTCTCTCCCATAAAAATTATGGTGAGATGTAAATTTCAGAAAGCCATACCAGCTCAGATGTCGTCCGTGTTAACAAGGTCCGCGCTAGATGTTGGAGTTCCTGGATATCTGGTGAAAAATGGGTTACAGGACTCAGGACTGTTGGCTGAGCAACCAGGGCCAGCAGCTGCAGAACTACTGGAAGAAATACACAGTCGCAAATACACAGTGATTGAAAACAAAGAAATAATGATCTGTTATTACAGATCAAGTCCAACAACAAGAGGATATCTAAAACGAATGCACCACTTCTGGAAAGAACAACATCCAGAATCAGAAATAACAGAACAGAGACTAGCAGATCAACGCCGATTTATAATACGAAATAAAGTATTCACAGAAACAGAATTGGACGAACTGCGAAGGTTTACCCAGGGCAAAGAAATCAAAGCCTTGCCAGAAGTAATTCAGAATGTAGAGGCAAACCAGGGGGAGTTGGCAGTGAAGGAATCCAGCAGAGATATACAATTGTTCTCATTTGGACACCAGGCACCTCTTCCTCAGGAAGAACAAAACCCTCTAACTAAAGAAATAAAAGAATTGAAACAAAGAATAACTGAGCATCTAGAACAGCACAAAAACAACAGAATAAGGCTGCCTGCATTGAAGCTTGTTCCAAAGAAACAGCTAGCACAAGCATTAAAAGATGCAAATACTGCAATATCAAGTATAAGCACCAATTCACTGCAAGAAACAAACCAACTAATGTACAGCACAGCTGCAGTTATAACTGAATACCTGGGATGCAAAATCAACAAAGAAGAAAAACAAACAAACAGTGCATCACAAAAATGGAAGGTTAGACTAGAAAATAAAATCAGCAAGTTAAGATCACATGCAAGCAAGCTAGAACAGATGAAAGAAAAGAAGCTGAAGAACAAGAAGACCAAAGAATACCTAATCAAGAAATACCACTTAGAAACAAGGAAGATCAAGGAAGCACTGGAAATAATAAAGCAGCAAATAACAGCTATAGCCACGAAAATCAGTAGATATGAAGCTCGAATTGCAAATTATAGGCAGAAGGGGCGTTCTCTTACCTGAATGCCTTTTCTCAGCATGATGATGGAGAACCTCCAATTTCAATCCAATCAGAAACGTTTCTACCAATCCTTCAATGGAGAAACTGCAATGAATCAGCCAGTAACTGACAAGGAAGAAACAGTGCAGTTCTGGAAGCAGATATGGGATAACCCAAGAAATACAACAAAGATGCGGCTTGGTTAGAAGAAGTGGATGCAAATAAAACAAAGAAGTTGAAATGAAAGAACTAGTAATAACAAAAATGGTAGAAAAAAGAGCAAGGAAGATCAAAAATTGGTCAGCACCAGGTGAAGATGAACTACATGGGTTTTGGTTGAAACATCTAACTGTTATATACCCACTCATTGCCAAGCAGTTCAACAATATACTACAAGGAGGAGAAATTGAAAAGTGGCTAACAACTGGGAAAACCTACCTAATAATGAAGAATCCAGCAAAAGGGGCAACACCAGGCAACTACAGGCCAATTACCTGCTTACCAACAACTTTCAAATTGCTAACTGGTGTGGTAGTTGAAAACAATCTCTTTCCACCTGAGCAGAAAGGAAACCGCCCCAATAGCAGAGGAACAAAAGATCAGCTCCTAATAGACAAAATGATCTTGGAAAACTGCAAGAAAAGGAAGACCAACCTGAATGTGGCATGGATTGACTACAAAAAGGCATTTGACTCTCTGCCACATGACTGGATAATCAAGTGCCTAGAAATAACAGGAGTCAGTAGAAACATCAGAAAATTTTGCAAAGATCGATGACACAATGGAAGACACAGTTGCAGGTCAATGGTGAGAGACTGGGAGAGGTTAATATCAAGAGAGGAATATTTCAAGGAGATTATCACCATTACTATTTGTTATTGCACTGTTTCCTCTGTCAACAATACTGAATAACTCAGGACATGGCTATCAAACATCAAAAACATCTGCCAGACTATCCCACCTCCTTTACATGGATGATGTGAAGCTGTATGGAAAAACATCATCTGAAACAGAATCGCTGCTCAACACTGTCCGTATATATAGCCAAGATATTGCAATGGAGTTTAGCTTGGACAAATGTGCCACACTTACTATCAAACAAGGAAAAATAGTGAAAACTGAAAGAATCAAGATGCCCCACGAAAATAACATTAAGAGTCTGGATGATGAAGATTACTACAAATACTTGGGTATCCTTTAAGCTGACAACATCAAGCACACTGAAGTCAAGAAAAAGATCAGAGGTGAATACATCAAGAGAGTGAAGAAGATCTTAAAGTCCAAACTCAATGGAGAAAATACCATGAAGGCAATCAACACCTGGGGAATTCCAGTCATTAGATACACAGCTGGAATAGTGGACTGGACTCAAGCAGAACTAAAAACAATGGATAGGAACACCAGAAAAATAATGACCATGAATCATGCCCTTCATCCATGCAGTGACATTGACAGACTCTACCTACCAAGGCAAATAGGTGGGCGTGGAATGCTGCAAGTACATCAGATGGTTGAAGAAGAAAACATGGCTTTGGAAGAATATCTGAAGGACAATGATGAAGATGCACTGAAATTAGAATATCAGGAAGGCTTACTGACTACTGGAGAGACCAAACTGGCCTACAAGAAAGATCAAATGGAGAACAGAATAGAGGCATGGGAAGACAAAGCACTACATGGCCAGTACATTAAAAAAATAGCTGGGAAAGCAGATAATAACAAGACCTGGCAATGGCTAAGAGCAGGAAAATTGAAGAAAGAGACCGAGGGACTAATTCTGGCTGCACAAGACCAAGCCTTAAGGACAAATGCATACAAAGTCAAAATTGAGAAGACAACAACAGACAGTAAGTGCCGCCTATGCAAAGAAGCTGAAGAAACAGTGGTGCAAGAAGATTGCACAGACTGATTACAAGCAGCGGCATGACAAAGTAGCAACAATGTTGCATTGGAAGATCTGCAAGAAATATCATTTGCCTGTAAGCAAGAATTGGTGGGATCATAAAATAGAGAAAATCATAGAAAATGATAAAATTAAACTGCTCTGGGACTTCAGAATTCAAACAGACAAGCACCTGCAACATAACATCCCAGACTTAACAATTGTCGATAAGAAAGACAAAAAAGTCTGGATAGTGGACGTGGCAGTGCCTGTAGACAGCAGAACAGACGAGAAAGAACTGGAGAAGATAACAAAATACAAAGACCTACAAATAGAAATAGAAAGACTGTGGCAAAAGCAAACAAGGGTAGTACCAATAGTAATAGGCGCTTTGGGTGCAATCCCAAAACAACTGGAGCACCACTTGAACACCATTAGCATTGACAAATTCGCCATTAGTCAATTGCAAAAGGCGGCCTTACTAGGAACTGCTTCCATCCTGCGACGATATCTATAATACCATCAAACATCCACATCTGCCTATCCCAGGTCCTTGGTAAGGACTTGATAGGTAGACAAAAATGTCAAATCCAGTCTGAATATCTGGCTGACTGTGCGATGATCAATAATAATAGTAATAGTAATAGTAATAATAATAATAATAATAATAATAATAATGATGATGATGATGATGATGATGATGTTGGAAGGGACCTTGGAGGTCATCTAATCCAACCCCCTGCTCAGGCAGGAAACCCTATACCATTTCAGACAAATGGCTGTCCAATTTTTTCTTTAAAAATTCCAGTGTTGGAGCATTCACAGCTTCTGGAGGCAGGTTGTTCCACTGATTAATTGTTCTAACTGTCAGGAAATTTCTCCTTAGTTCTAGGTTGCTTCTCTCTTTGGTTAGTTTCCATCCGTTGCTTCTTGTCCTGCCTTCAGGTGCTTTGGAGAATAGCTTGACTCCCTCTTCTTTGTGGCAACCCCTCAGATATTGGAACACTGCTATCATATCACCCCTTGTCCTTCTCTTCATTAAACTAGACATACCCAATTCCAGCAACCGTTCCTTACTCACCTCCAGCACCGACAGCCCCGCCCAGCAGTTCCACTTCTTCTGGGGCCGAAGGAGCAGCTTCATTCTGCAGCTGCATTCCGGCCTGCAGAGCTCAGCTCTTGGCTGCACAGGCCTTCCGGAAAGGCCTGTGACTGAGAAATGCAGGCCTGGCTGCAGAAGACGCCGCAGAAGTGGGCGGGCGAGGAGAGCCCTGGCTGCAAGGTAAGTGGATGTGGGGTGCGTGGGGCAGATCCACACCCTTACCCCTGCCCTAGCTTGATTTTTAAGTGTGTGCCTCGCCCCAAAACTAGGGCTTATTTTTGGAGTAGACCTTATATTAGGCCCACCCCCAAAAATCAAGCTAAGGCTTATTTTCAGGTAGGCCTTACTTTCGGGAAAACACAGTAGTAGCTCTAATTTAGAGATTATTTTGCAAAGCTACATACTGTTGTCTACATCCCATCAGCTGGGAGATACATGCAATTCACTGACACCTTCCAGATATATAACATTATTGTTATGTGTTCTGTTTGGGCCTTTCCTTGACATTTTGATCAGCATGCCATAAGCACTTCTTATGCTTATGCTTATCTTATGCAACCTAGTATCTTATTATATTCATTCCCTCCTTTTTTTCTTCCTTCTCAGCCTCTCTTTTATCATTTGTAGTTTTGTTTTGAACCTTTTACATTCAGAAACCTTCAGCTCTCTATCTTTCAGTTGAAATTTCTCATTTCTTCCTGTACTTATCTACACACATCTGAGGCTTCATGGATTGCTATAAATCTGGAAGGCGTTCTTGAAATAGTTAACATAGTGACAGAGCACAAGACTATACTTTAACTTAGATTTCTCATCAATTGATCTGATATCAAGGAACAATCTGCTATTTAACAGAAGCTCATAATCCTGAAAATTATATAAAAATGAACATGTATAGCTCTTTAAAGACAGATTAAGATATAAACATTTATGTTTTAACTCAATTAGTATACATATAAATACATATTTATTACTATGTATCTATACAGTATGTAAATTTATTTAAATAAATTTAGATTAAAATGGATTTGTTTGTTTATTTTCTCTAAACATAGTGCCAAGTCTGAGCCTGCATGTTCGATTATTCCCTTCAAAAATCCTGAGGGCACTCTTCACAGGTCCTCTAAAACCTGTCAACAAATTTTAATATCAGGAGAATAGAAAGGAAAATATTCAAATATATATAGTATAATAATGTTAATTTGAATTAAATTTAAATTAAAACAAAAGTATTTTTCTTCTTGTCTTGCTTAGATCTTTATTCTGGCCTGGTTTTCAGAGGGTGGTTCCTGCCACTCAATCACCAGGTTGGAACTTATTCCAAAGTACACATTTTTTGTATTAAAAGTATTAAAGTAACATTATCAGAAACTAAGATAATTTTACGAATATTATATAAACTTACAAAATAATTTATACATTGTATAAAGCAACTCAGATATGTATTTATCATTACTGTAATTCTAGTAGCTGCTGTACTGTGCTTAGTAATCTTTCTTTTACTTACATTTGGCCTCGACATAGATATATTAGAGAAGTCATATGTTTTGGCCTCATTATTTACATCTTTATTCTTCTCTATGTTAATATGCATAAAGATACCTGCCAAACTATTTACTTGATTAATACTGATTAATACTAAGGGAGATGGGTGGTTAAGAAATATAAAGAATGAATGAATGAATGAATGAATGAATGAATGAATTCCAGTCCTACCAATGAAAGCTTATGCCATAAATAAAAATTTTCAGTACCATTACATTCTCTTTTTGCTATAATACCCTGACAAAGCTATCTTTTTGGAATAAGATTATTTCCTGTAATTACATTCTTATAACAACATTCACAGATTCATTTAAATAATTACACAAAGCTGTAGGACATCCTATTTTAAAACTATATTTTAAGAAGGAGAATCTTTAAATAATATTCTTGAAACTGAGAATTTGAAAACTCCAAGCTGAGTAATCAGTATATACACCCAATTAGTAGCTCTGAAATTCCTTTTCTTTTGCCAGGTTCAAAGTAGTTCTTCAAATAAATACTTCTGAAGAAAATTTTACCACAATTTTACCACAATTCAATGTCCATGCTGCGCCATTTCATTGTTATTAAACATGCCAAATAAGTGCTGAATTACCTTTATACTCAAAGCCATTTAAAGCTACTACAGAGATATCTGCATTAATGCAACTTTAAATTCCTCGTATTTCACACCCAGTGATGGAAAAATTAAATAAAATCATATATGTAGTTGTAACGTATATATTTCAGCCTTCTTTCAGAAATTCAAAATAACATATTTAGTATTTTATTCTCACAATAATATTATCAGGTGGATAAACTAGGAGATAATAACTGGCAAAGTGATCTCTATGACTAAGGAGGGCTTTGAACATGAACTCCTCCAGATCTGATCCAAATTTCTCAACAATGAGACACCAAGGTTCTCAGATCTGGGCTGCCAAAGCGTGGCTAACCACAAAATAGCACTAAAACTGTCAGTATCTCTTTGCCACCTAGATTTTTGCTTGTCACTCTGCTGTGCACCATCTCTTTAAAATAGTATTTACTTAATTACTTAAAGGTAAATTTTAGCTGATGGACCCAAGTTAAGTTAAATGCTTCACGTTTCTACTATAAATTAGTTAAAAGCTAAACAGAAATCGGTGTTGAGTCATGAGAAATGCATAGAAGTCAGTCGCATTAAATCATTATAGAATTTGATTTAGATGTAGAACAGTGAGTGAACCCATCTTCTAACCAGCTTTGGAGAACTGGCAGGAAATCAAGACACCCTGAGGTATATTTTAATTCCTCCTAGTTTTGTTTCTGATTATTCTTTTGTCTTTTCTTTCTTGGCAGGTGAATAAAGAAAACTTTTCAATTGGTTGCCATGTAAAGCTCTTACCCAGCAACTGAGAATTCACTGTGGAAAGCAATTTGACTTTTTTAAAATGCTGCCTAGGTTTCCTTTTTTCCCAGACAACTTAAGAAAGCATGAATACTGTTGTACCCTCCCTTAGGGAAAAAAATCAGAAATAGGGTCTTTTGAGTAAAAGACCTGCCAGCTGAAATGCCACAGCATTATTTCCATTCTTCTGGAGCTCTATAAATTAAAGACAACTTAGTTCTTTACATTTCATCTAAACTCCCTAAATTTTGCTGCAAAAGTAGCTTTAACTCTGACTGGACATAATGTGTTTTTTGTCTTTTTATTTCTCCTACAATCTGATGAATTCCTCAACAATATTTTTTTTTAAAAAAGCCAGCGTGACCTAAGCAGTTATTAACACATCTATTATCATGTGAGAGCACATTTTTCTTTTTAAACCAGAATATTACAGAAATTCAGTGAATAAATATTGTTTCAAATAGAATTCAGCTTCATGAATATGTCAGAAAAATTCTGGGGAAGAATAATTTTGATGTTTAAAAAATGTTAAACTTCTCTAAGCTGCTCAACATTTTATGCTAATCAAGTCCAAAGTTGCTAGCTGAAAATGTTATTTAAAATTAAAAGTAAACCATTTCCTTGACATCAATTTATTGACTAATGAGTTGATTCTCATTATTTCTACCAAGCTTTCTGCTCCTGAATAAGAGGTGGGATATAAAACTAATAAACAAACATGGGTTTACTATACGTATAGCCTTGCAGGGATAATTTGCTTTATTTTCTTCTCATAAAACCCTCTTAAAACTGTCACTAGGTTTACACGTACTAAGTAACTGTTTAGCTATTATTTACTGAATAAAATGCACTTGTTAAATTCACACCTTCAATTTATTCACAAACATATGCATGAAAGAGCATTAAAATGATCGTGAAAAGCCCTACCCATTTTTATGTGCATATAATACGTATTAAGAAGGAATGGAGTTTCAATTACAATTGCATCCACCATCTTGACTTTTTTTAATCTTTTCCCCACAAAGTCCCCAAACATTATGACTAATTATGTTGTGTGATTTAGGCCAGTACCACAATTAAAGTTACAAAGCCAGTTTCTTTCTATCTTTCTTCTTGACTGAATTATTATTCAAAATCTGTTGGCTATAAAATGGCACCAGGAATGTTTCCTTGTTACCATAAACAGCAGATTTTTCTCTATTAGAGCTTTGTACTATTTTTGAATTTAAATATGTTTTTCCTTTTTTTTCCTGGTTCTTCGCTTACTCTTACAAACCTAGACAAGCAACATGCACTTAATTAAGGGCATTAGGAACTTTATAGAACTTTGACTATATGAGAGAATTTACAGCCATGTAATTGAATACTACAGAACTCTGAATGGGGTCACATACATTGGGAATACATTCTATAGCTACATAGTGCTATTCTAGCTCTTTCCAGGTGTGCCACATTGAAATAATAAAAAGGCTATATTATAAGATCCAGTTATTGGCAGTTACTACAAGTGGAAGACAATGGAAAGCAAATTTATGAATATCCGTCTATTCATTTGAGCAGCTGTTTGGCATTAGTTTGTCCAAGCATTATTTTACTTTTGAATATTCATATAACTTGGATTTTGTCCATACAGATATTTGTCTAAAGACCACTGAATATGAATGTATCAGTACTGATAAGATTTTTCTGCATTAATGCAAGAGAAATATGTTTTTGTTTTTCAATGCCACATTTTTTCAGAAGTGCTTTCTCAGTAACTCAGATGTTCAAAATTAAGAAATAAGCATGCCATAGAAGCAGCTGAAGCAGCATCTATTACTAATTTAGACATAAAGCTTCCATGGATGCGCTAAGGAGTTATTGCCACCCAATCTAGGAATAGGCACAACAGTACACAAGATGGATATGAGCAAAGAGTCCCTGCTATTAGGTGCTCCTAACCCTATATATCTTAATTCAAAAGGAAATCCTTTTCTATTCAATGGAAATTAATTTAGTCCTAGAACTCCAATTATTCTCATGAGTCATTTTATGTATTTTCATTTGTGCTTTTTTGTGTGTGAATAAGATATCATTTCTGCATTCAAGAAGAATTCAAAAGCTATTTTAAGCCACAATTATGACAACTTTAAAACTCATAAACTTGCAAGAAATTATCAAAGTGTGTATTTGACTTTGTCACTAAAACACAGTTGAAACAAACCCATCAGCTGTGACATTTTAAGTATTACCCATTGATAACTCCAACTAAATCTGAGAATACTTCTTTGCCTCTTAGAATTTTTTTTTAATTTAGACAATTTAACCATGTGGACTTATGGAATCTTCCACTACAATGAACACTGCAAGTTAATATCTATCATGTATCTATTTATTTATTTGTTAAGATTCATAGCCTACCTTTCCTAAAGGAGTTCAAGGCTGTATAAGTACAACCTCTAATTTTCCTCCACCATATGGAGAAATGTTGGTCTAGATGAAAATTACTAGCTTGAAATTACCCACTGAGTTTCTGTGGACATGGGTAAATTTGAATCTGGATCTTCTAGGTACAAGCTCTTAACTACTACAGTACCCTGGCTCTCTATGTTCTTGTATAATTTTAATTGATTGTGCCAGTGAGAAATATAAAATAAAATATAAAACAATATTTTTTCATAAATTTGGTAATCAATGGTGGAATTCTATGACTTCACAATTATCACACAAAAATCTGTAATGTAAGCAGTAAGCTGTCATTATGTTTTTCAGGTCTACCCAAATGTGTGACTTCCACTAAGTTGCAAGTGCAGTGATTGTCTTAGGGCATAGTTTTGGGATGAAGATAATCATCACGATTTGAATTAAGTTCACTCAGATGGATCAAAACAAAGCAATCTCTATGAAAGACATGTGACTGTATTACTTTATTATTTGGTCTGGTATCACTTTATGATAATTGCATCCAAAAGCCAAACATTCTATTAAAATAAAGAAAATGTTGCACCTTCAAAACACATAAACATTTCAGATTAACCCGATATACACTTTCCTTTCACAGAATTCTGTACAGAAAAGGCTTCTGAATTTGGAGAAAAGCCCAGGCTATTTTAAATCTGACATCAAAGGCAATACAAGAAATACAGGCAAAATGGGCCCTTCCTCATTAATGGATGATGCCAAACATGAGGATGAATGGACAAAACCAACATCAGCATTTTTTTCCTACCACATAGAAAAACATGAGTAACATGTGCATCAGGCACAATCTACAATTATCTCACATGTGTTGTGACATCATTATACAAATTGTACAAATTATATAACTTGCATTGTGACACAACTCCTGCCAAATCAATCACCAGTTAAAATCCTGTCAAATTCACAGAAAATCTTTGGATGGCTTTCAAAAATATTATTAATCTGAGAGTATGACTTTGTATTTTTTATTTATTTATGCCCAGATTTATATGCCACATCCTCCTCCTAGAATCCCAGGCTCCTTACAATAGAATATTGTAACTAAGCCATCATACAATAACATAAAAATATTACAACAAATAATAAAAATCCACCTGATTATATCAACAAGGTTCATAGTTGCACAATGCCATAATACAATGTTTATGGTTTCATATGCTGCATAAAGACAATCAATTGTGGCAACAAACTTTATGTAAAACATAGCATAGCACAGCATAGAAACCTAAATTTTTGCCCCAGGTCAACCAAGTGACGCTGTCAAAATTCTTTCCCAATGCCTAGAGATTTGGAAGTCTGGAGAGACAAGAATGAGTTCCAGTTCAATCCTGACAAGAGGGCATCCAGAAACAAGTCGCAACCATTGAGAGCCTTTGCCCAATTTAACTTTTGAGCCAATAACATCTGTTTCTGGATGAGGAGACCCTACTCATGATTATACAAAGCTTAATCATCTTCCACACCGATTACTGTAGAACAGGGTGGAGAACCTTGGTCCTTTTATGACTTGTGGACTTCAACTCGCATGGCTGGCTCAGGAATTCTGGGAGTTGAAGTCCACAAGTCATAAAAGGGCCAAAGTTCCCCACCCCTGCTGTAGAATGTTCTGTATCACGGGTGTCAAACTCACTGCGTCACGTGATGTGCATTGCTGGAGATGGGGTGGGCACAGGCTCCATATGATGCAACTGGCCCAAGGGCCGGCAGTTTGACACCCCTGTTCTACATGGAGCTGCACTTGGAAGAACATTCAAAAGTTGCAACTGGTTCAGAATGTAATGGGGCAAGCAGTTCTGAGTGTTTCTCTAAAAACCACACTGACTTCCAATGAGCTTCTAGATTGCAATTCAAGATGATGGTTAGTGTCTACATGGTACAGAGCCAGGTTACTAGTGGAACTTACTATCTCAGATTGTTTGGCTCACCCCACCAGGATTGACAGAGTGGCCATGTTCTTGGTCTCTTCCTTTAAGCAATGCCATCTTCTGAGACTCAGGAGCTATGCTTTCAGCACTGTTGCATCTGCTTTGTAGATCAGCATTCCTACAGGGCAGAATGACCCTGTTGGTCTTTCATAAGGGACTACAGACCTGTTTTCCCTCCCTCAGGTATTTGGACCCGGTGTTAGGGGAGATTTGTTAGTTTATTGTTTCTTATCAATTACAAAACAGAAACATCTGTTTGGATCTCTGGCATATGATATAGTGATTGACTGTTGTAATTTCTTAATTGATTTGTTTTGCTGTTTTCTGGTTTTAAGTTAGCCACTCAGAATCACAGTACTGTAATGAGATGATTAGCCACATATATTGTTTAAATAAACAAATATATATTGGGCCAATTGTCAACATTCAGAAAAATATGCAAGCCTACATATCAATTACAGAAATAATTGACAATAATTTTTGATTTGCTTCTCTTCTATGGTTGGCTGGTTAGATTAGATTGAAGCGGCTTCACTTTTTTTTTTTTTTGATAAGAGTTTATTATCTATTCCTTTTATTTTATTTAGTGCCATTTGACTCCAGACAAGCTCTGTGAAATTAACGGGGATAATATATCCAGTTACTTCCAATATCAAATTTAGAAGTGGCCACATCTTTTGGATTCTATTGTTTGTTGTTTTAACATCAAAAGGAAAGAAATATCAACTTTTACTCTTCACAAGGATAGCTGGTTGATTACCTTCTATTTTAAGGGATTCCTCCTTGCCACTCCATCAGCAGATCAGTTAATACCCATGTGTATTATTTTTTATTTATTAATTTGTTGCCCATCTCACTAGGAGATGTATATTGCTTTTGTTTTCTTTTAGTATATTTTCAGGTCTACCTTCAGGTGTCAATATCTGGCAATTTCTTTGCATTGATTTCGATATTACTTTGCAGCAATATCAATATTAATGGCTTTTTCATTACCTTTGCCTAATTATGTACCCTGCTGTGTTGAAGTGGATTGCAATTTACACATTCTGTTAGACTGAGGATATATGCTAATCCAGTATATCTGATCAGTATCAAATTTTAAAAGATTGAAAGAGCCATAGAAGTCAAAAGACCAGATCCTTCTCTGAAAAGTTTATATCAAAATAATGAGAAAATTGAGACAAGAAGGGAGAAAGAAAATAGAAATGATAGCAAGTTAAGATAAACCAAGATAGTTAACTAAGACATGCTTGGAAATCCTGTCACATACCAGGTCACATAAAAAAAAATGTGTCTTTTAAAAACAAATGGATTTTAAATAAGTGTAATAGTATTTGTTTTAGAAATATTCAATGCTGGAATATTTCTAAAAAAAGGCCCAAAATTATAGAATGCAGATTAGTCATGTAAAAACAGAACATATTGTTGTAGAAATATTTTATTTGTACAAATCAAAGGCAGGAAAGCATAATCCAAGCCTATTTCCTAATTTGCATTATATCCCAAGTGAACCAATTTCAAGCACATTTTTTTAATGTTTTGGCCATTATGAGGACAATTAGAACCCTATCTTATCTTCTTCTCCCATCTTATAAGTTACTGAGCCAAACTAAAATGAATTTTGATCTAAAATATATAGATTAATGGCAACTCAGCATTAGAATGTGCTCTGTAGACAACTACAGTTTTACATTTTAATTAGTTAACTTGCAGCATCACAGTCCTATTTAAGCTTGTTTAATACGCTCACTTGACTTGTTTACATAGAAATTAACACAACTTACATTTTGGAAACTTTTCTATACTATTGCTCATTAATTATAGATCCAGGATTTTGTACCATGCCTATCACCAGTGGCCCCTCTACCCAACAATTTTTTATAGTATGAGGAATAACGTTTCGGTGTTATTTTCTGTAAGCTTTTACTTTAACTCTTAGACTGTGAATGAAGGGTAATTCATTAAAAAAAAAGGGCCTGATATTGCTCTTGTAAACATCATGCAGACCAGTGCAGAACGAAAAACTTGCACACACACAAAAAAAGTCGGATGTTTGCCAACCCTTGTACCTCGATAAGCTTACCTTCACTCCTTAGCATGTAAAATCTTACTAAGAACTTACTGTACTGTATGCAGTGGCTGATCTCACCTCTACAGGGCAGAGATCTTAAAAAAAAAACCACCACCAGATTCCCAAGGATGAGGGAGGAGGAGCGAAAGCAACCACGGTGTAAAATACGCTTTCCACGGACAGAACGAGATTGCTTCCACGGGAGGGCAAACCTCTCTCTTCGTTTCTTCTCCGGACAAACCCTAAACCAGTCAGAGCCCATGAAACTTAAAAACAACCTTTGTACGTGATCGCCTAAAAGCAGCCAATGCCAGAAGAGCCTCCTCGAAGGGTAGTAGTACCGTGCACCACATTCACCTTGATGAATAACGGCGACTCTTCTGTAAGGGCGGATTTTCCACAAGGCCAAACCGAGATTCCCGAAATCTGATCGCGGACACCCCCCATCCCACCCTTAAACACCCCCCCCCAGCTCTGCCAAGCCCGGTCACGCACCGGCTGCCAAAGGCGATCTCGAGCAGCGACGGCGCTCTCCTCCCACTTTCTCCTCTTTCCCCTCCCCTCGGCTCGGCGCCCTACCTCGCGTCCCACCCATCCTGCCCTTCTCCTCTCCGCTCGGTACCTTCTGTGTGGCAGCTGGACGAGAGGATGGTGTTCGGAGGTCGGAAGAGGTAAGGCAGGTAGCGGGAAAAGCATTTCATCTTCCAGCGGCAAAGATGTATTTATGCAAAAGTGAGGGGTAAACAGTCCTCTCGATCCATGGGGCTGGGCAGGCGAGGCTACATGATGGATGCATTCTACGGAATCCCGCCAATTGCCGAGCGAGCTAAGTCACCACCTCTGTTGCCGGACCCCATTTTGCCAGCAGCCCCAGCAAAAGAACCGCCTCGCATTTCTGCAGGCGTCCAGCGCCAACTCCGAAGCCCCCCTAGCAAGCAGGGCGAGGTTCCTCATTGGCTAAAGCTCCTCCGAGCAGGATTTGCTGACGAAGGCCCTCCCGCTGGTAAAATACACAGAAGCAGCCAGGGACGGCGTGTGATAATCCTGGAAAGCGCTTTCGGTGGAGAAGGTCGGCCCACTGCGCGGGCGTGAAAGAGCCTTGGGAATTGCAACGGCAAGTTTCAGGGCGCCGATGTTGGAGCGAAGTGCGAGGCCGATTTCTAAAGATTGTAACGTCAAGGTTAGCATTGCATATAAAGGGCAAAGTTCCCGCATTGTCAGCTGGATTGGGCGCAACCTCAGCCAAGAGACGGAAAACAGGAGAACTCTACAATTCGGGAAGGTCGCGTTAAAAGAAAATCAAGGACGATTTGTATTCTTATTACAGTATGCCTTTACTCTGGGGTTGTTGTTTTTCTTTCGTGGTGGAGAAATTTAATAGAAGCAAAAGAGAAATTCCTTTTGGACTAAAATCTGTGCAAGGCTACTTAAAAAAAAAAAGCTGAATGCAGTTAGTTCAACTAAGTTTGTTCCCAAGAACGTGCATTGGGGGGAGGCAGTTATTTAGCCTCATCTTTTCAATGTTGCCTTGGTTTTTTTTTTCCTTTTGGCAGCAAAGCGCAAAGCATGTTGGAAGCATCTTTTCTTTGTGGGAAGAATCCAGAGAAAGAAATATTTTGGGAAATATTAAAAAGGCAGAATATATTTCTCCAAAGGAATAATGGAGATCTTTAAAAGGCAGAAACTTCTCCCTCCCCCCAGTCAGAAAACTCAGCAGAAATCAGCTTTTAGAAATGCAGATGTAATAATAATCCATTCAGGAAGGTTGGGGCCAGGAAGCTAGAAGCTATGAGATTAGGAAGACAAAGACCTCTAAAATCTACATACCCCATCCAAACTCTAAAAGACATGACCTTTGGGGACATAATAGGATTAACCCAATACCAAAAGGGCACACTCAGACTCAGGTCAAAGTACATGACACAGGAAATACAAAGCCTCAAACAGGAACAGGAAACAACCTCAAGAGCCCCAGAAGGTATAAAAATCCACCACTCCCAGCAACATGTCAGTTTTTCCAGAGCCACACTTCTGTATGGCTCTGCCCTTCAATAAAACTACAACCTCCTTTCTAAAGCAGTCTCCATTTTGTTTATTCCCAGCTTGGACTGGACCCTGATGAAGACTTTTCTTTCTACACTGTTGAATGCTTTTATTTATTTCATCTTCATCCCCTGCTTGTTAGTGAAACGGTTAAATCGTCTTTAGTTGTACCAATGAATGTTTTTTTTTCATTAGCTGATAGCATCCAAGGATAGTCATAAGGTTATGAACTCTATACACATTGCTATCCATTTCATGATCCAGTAATGACTAAAATTGGAGAGCCACTTTACCTCCTCTTGCATCCCTGGTCAGCTGCTATCTCTCTAAAAACCTGATAATGGTGCCTTTGTGCCAATGGACTCAGAATTAGCATCACTGCAAGAAATTTGGAATAGGTCTCGGCAATGGGAGCAGTACATTTCAGGCTGTATGTTTTCTTGATTTAAGGATGGGTTGATAGCACTTTTCAGTAGAGAGGAAAGCTCCTGAGAAATAAATTACTAAGTATTATATCCAGGAAAATACCATAGAATTATAGGATAATAGTGCAATCATCTATCCATGTTTGTTTATTTTATTCAATTTCTATGGCTGCCTATCTCACTATGATGATTTTGGGTGGCTAACAGCAGTTTAAAAAACTCAACAGCAGAGTCAAATGCATAACTGGCATCCAAGGCAAAAACAAACAGCAATTAAAATAACCATCCCATAGACCTGGACAACCTGTCCTCCTTGCTAATGAAAGTCCAGCAGAATTGGGGCCATCTAGTGTCTGGGGGAATTATGTTCCACAGGGCAGGTGCCGCAACAAAAAAGGCCCACTTCTGGATTCTGCCAGATGATATTCCTTGATCGAAGGGAATCTTACTGTGCCTCCTAGTGCAGATGGATAGCAACAATGAAGGAGAGGCAGGTCTACAAATACCCGTGTTTCCCTGAAAATAAGACCCTGTCTTATATTTTTTTTTTGCCTCCAAAAGAGGCACTAGGTCTTATTTTCGGGGGATGTCTTACCCGCTTACCTCAGGACTGCCGCAGCCAGGCCTCCCACGCCCCAACACCTGTTGCATCACTACCCGACTTCTGTGGCCACTCGCAGTAGGATACCACATGGCATATCACGCCTGTGCCACCACTCATGGTAGAATACCACATGGCGCATTGCACAGTGGCGCAGTCTGCCATGAGCAGCTGCCAGCAACTAGAAGAAGTAGGCTACTGGCCACAGACTCCTGCTGGATGGGGCTGCTGCTGGTGGTGCCGCCGCCGCGAGGCAAGGCAGGTATCGGTGTGGGAAGCCTGGCTGCGGGGGCCCTGAGGTAAGCAGATGCGGGGCGCGTCCACCTCTCCACCCCTGCCCTAGCTTGATTTTTACGCATGTTCCTCGCCCCACCTCGTACAACCAGACGGTGGGATGGAGTGGGTGGGATCTTAACTAGGGCTTATTTTGGGGATAAGGCTTATATTAGGCGTAATATAAAAATCAAGCTAGGGCTTATTTTTGGGATAGGTCTTATTTTCGGGAAAACACGAGCAATAGCCCCATGCCACAAAAGGATTCATAAGTCACCACCAGTGCTTTGAATTGCACCCAGAAGCCAACTGGTAACTAACTCAGTTATTTACACTTTGTTAACATTGTAGCCTTCCCACACAGTCCTGTTTACATCTGTACAGAAGCAAGTCCCATTCTCATAGGTGGAATCGTTATCTCAAATCCACAGAGCATACTGAACTTTGTGTCATGAATAATAATTCCATTAAAAGGAAGAAAATTTATCATCTATCATCTATCTATATTAAAAATTATTCACAATTTTCCTGACAACTTTGCAATATCAATTTAATTTTTGTTTAGTATTATCAGCGTTGAAATGTTGTACAGTATTTGATCAACCAGTTCATATTAAATTAATCTTAGGAAGTTATTATTTATTCTTTATTGGTTAGCAGTTTAAAACTGGACTTTTAAAGTTGTCCTGTACTGATACAGCTGCTAATCCACATTTTGAACATTTGTGCCTGCAGCATTACTAGCAGTGGGACTTTTTTTTGTATCACAAACCAGAATCATTCGTTTGAGAAGATTTTGCTGACTTATATATCAGATAGCAGAGACTAATACAATAACATCGAAGGGGACAACAACAAAGCCATTCTCCCTATGTACTGAAATATGCAGTAGGTTTGGATTGTATTTTTGACCCACTCAATAATGAATTTATTGTTTTAAATTAGCACTCTTAAGTATTATCTAAATATTCTCAATCTGTATATAATTGATAATTCATATCTTCCCCCTGCAATAAATTTTGAAACCATAGCCTGAGATATCAACAGAACCTCATAATCAGTCTTTTTTCTGTAAATTGTTTAGGTTGAAATTTTAGTTTGTGCTCTCTAATTGCTTTCAGAATTTGCAACGACGAGGAAAAAAGGCATCTAAAAATATTCAGGCCTGACTTTAGTACCTATATTGCTCAGGGAGAAAAAACAGGAAGAATCCAATCTTTTCACAGGCAATTGCTTTTTCCCACAGGCATATCAAATGTTGAGTGCCTTTATTAATGAACTAAATTAAACAAACATCAAATTCGGTTTGATTTATTCACTTTATCTTCATTATACTATATATACCTCAGGCACTGGCCTAAAATGCAAAATGAACCCATCTGGTTGGCCTTGGTTATCTGTTTTTCTTTGCTGAGGGTGTACTTTTTATTTTTAATCCCATTCTTTGTAAACCAATTGTAAGCCACCCAGAGACCTTTTTGAGAGTTGGACAGCTATATAAATCAAACTAACAAATAATCAGGACACTAAGTAGGGGAAATGTGCAAAAAATTCAGAAGATCCAAAAGGGGTAAATATTTTGTCACAGACCTGTCCCCAACTTTATTCCTATCAGGGCAGGCATTGAACTGACTTCTAGATGCAGCAATAAATTGAAACTGAATTCCAGTTTCCAAGACAAAAGCACAAGAATGGTGTCTTATGGGTCTGGCAGGTGAGTAGGCCTCCAACTCTGAAACAACAAGGACACAGTTTGGGGGACTGCTGGCTGTTAAGATCTACATGGCATTGTGGCCCAAAGTATGTTCAATCAATTTTTATCTAGAGTTGCAGTTGCACTTCTTCCTAGATAGGTAGGTGCTGGATGTAGTAGTCTCTCATTTGGACAATGGCAACACAGTCCATGTCAGCTTGCCTTTAAAGATAATTTGGAAACTGCAACTGCAATAATGTATGCAGCAAGACTTATCGAGAACATTCTTCAGACCATATAGTAAGTCCTAGCACAATTGCATTGCGTCATTGATAGGCTTCAAAGTTTTTGTAATAATTTTTAAGGCTGTTAATGGTGAATCATTTTAATACATGAGGAAATGCCTCACCAGTATGTATGGTACCTACCCATCCGTTAACATCTTCAGGAGAGAGCCTCCCCAAATCAATGAATTGGACGTTGCATTATGCGGAAATATGAAAGAAGGCCGCCTTTGAAGTGTCATCCTATTTTTGAAATACCCTTTCTCCTTGTGGCCAGGCTATTGTCAACATTATTTATATTTTGGTGTGTAGCATTTACCCTTCTTGCTTCCTGGTATTCCGGATGCTGCTTATAAGCGCTATGTGCTTAGAGCTCAAAGCATTGTTAGAGACTCCACACACACACACTTTACGGTCTGTTTCTGTTACTGCCCTCTGGGAGGAGGTTTCGAAGTATTTCTAGCAGGACTACCCGATTCTGTAATAGCTTTGTTCCCTATGCCATCCGTCTGGTAAACTCGCAAGATTCGTTTTTCTTGCCATGTACATGTATACATAACCCGAACTAGACTGTTGTTTCTCTGTGCCATATAATATATGTGGGTATATGCATAATTCTGTATTTATTTATTTTTGTCATATTTATGTAGTGTATATCGGAGGTGATGACCCTTTGAGAGCTGTATGCAATGAAATTTCATTTTAATGTATGCCGATTAGCGTACATTCAAAGTGACAATAAAGTTATTATTCTATTCTATTCTATTCTATTCTACTCTATTCTATTCTTCTACCCTCTCATTTACAGTGGGGCAAAAAAGTATTTAGTCAGCCACCAATTGTGCAAGTTCTCCCACTTAAAAAGATGAGAGAGGCCTGTAATTGTCATCATAGGTAGACCTCAACTATGAGAGACAAAATGAGAAAACAAATCCAGACAATCACATTGTCTGATTTGGAAAGAAGTTATTTGCAAATTATGGTGGAAAATAAGTATTTAGTCACCTACAAACAAGCCAGATTTCTGGCTCTCTCAGACCTGTAACTTCTTCTTTAAGAGGCTCCTCTGTCCTCCACTCATTACCTGTATTAATGGCACCTGTTCGAACTTGTTATCAGTATAAAAGACACCTGTCCACAACCTCAAACAGTCACACTCCACTATGGTGAAGACCAAAGAGCTGTCGAAGGACACTAGAAACAAAATTGTATACCTGCACCAGGCTGGGAAGACTGAATCTGCAATAGGCAAGCAGCTTGGTGTGAAGAAATCAACTGTGGGAGCAATAATTAGAAAATGGAAGACATACAAGAGCACTGATAATCTCCCTCGATCTGGGGCTCCACGCAAGATCTCACCCCGTGGGGTCAAAATGATCACAAGAACGGTGAGCAAAAATCCCAGAACCACACGGGGGGACCTAGTGAATGACCTGCAGAGAGCTGGGACCAACGTAACAAAGGCTACCATCAGTAACACACTACGCCGCCAGGGACTCAGATCCTGCAGTGCCAGACATGTCCCCCTGCTTAAGCTAGTACATGTCCGGGTCCGTCTGAAGTTTGCTAGAGAGCATTTGGATGATGCAGAAGAGGATTGGGAGAATGTCATATGGTCAGATGAAACCAAAGTAGAACTGTTTGGTAGAAACACAACTCGTCGTGTTTGGAGGCGAGAGAATGCTGAGTTGCATCCAAAGAACACCATACCTACTGTGAAGCATGGGGGTGGCAACATCATGCTTTGGGGCTGTTTCTCTGCAAAGGGACCAGGACGACTGATCCGTGTACAGGAAAGAATGAATGGGGCCATGTATCGTGAGATTTTGAGTGCAAACCTCCTTCCATCAGCAAGGGCATTGAAGATGAAACGTGGCTGGGTCTTTCAGCATGACAATGATCCCAAACACACCGCCCGGGCAACGAAGGAGTGGCTTCGTAAGAAGCATTTCAAGGTCCTGGAGTGGCCTAGCCAGTCTCCAGATCTCAACCCCATAGAAAACCTTTGGAGGGAGTTGAAAGTCCGTGTTGCCCAGCGACAGCCCCAAAACATCACTGCTCTAGAGGAGATGTGCATGGAGGAATGGGCCAACATACCAGCAACAGTGTGTGCCAACCTTGTAAAGACTTACAGAAAATGTTTGACCTCTGTCATTGCCAACAAAAGATATATAACAAAGTATTGAGATGAACGTTTTATATTGACCAAATACTTATTTTCCACCATAATTTGCAAATAAATTCTTTCCAAATCAGACAATGTTATTGTCTGGATTTGTTTTCTCATTTTGTCTCTCATAGTTGAGGTCTACCTATGATGACAATTACAGGCCTCTCTCATCTTTTTAAGTGGGAGAACTTGCACAATTGGTGGCTGACTAAATACTTTTTTGCCCCACTGTAGGTCCTAGCCCCATGGCCTTTCCAACTTCATCACTTAAATGCCTCTTTTGTTAGTGTTGCAGGAATTCATATGGGATTTGAATTAATTTATCATTTAATTTATTTGCTTTTGATGTTTTATCGTGATTCTCAGCAGTCATAAGAATATCATAAAACTAAAGATATACACAGTACATGGATTGCCTCTATTCATTATATCGCGAGTTCATAAAAACACTTTTGATTCAATTTTATAGCTTGGAAATGTAGAGAATAACATTGCTAGGATTAATTTATATTTACATAAATGATTTTTTTTAAATATGCAAATGAAATAATGTAACAATGTAAACAATAAATAGTGTATAGGGATGTTATGTTTTTTTTTGGGGGGGGGGGGTTGTGTTAGATCCTGGTAACTACCTGGAATATTTTGCTATATGTTGGCAACATTTTCAAAAGTGTTTTACATTGCCTTCTTTCTAGGGCTAAGTCCCCAGCTAGCTGCATGCAGGTACAACCTCATATAAGGCACAACTAGTTCTCATGATGTCCAGTTTTCTGGTCTGGTGCTTTAATCACTATACTCATCTGCCTTTTTTTTTGGTTGTTGTTATTGGTAATAACTTAAGTAAATAAATAAATAAATAACCTTTATTGTCATTTTTTATATTGTGGGCACAATGGCACACATAAAAAATGAAATTTAGTTGCCCGCTCTCAAAGTGAAACATATACATGACACACACCTAAACATACTATGTACAACATATATATAGACCCACATCCTACATATACATAGCAAATAAATATTAAATACTGTCCATCTTGAATATATAACGCAAGGAGGAAGTTTGAGAGTTCGCAAGGTTAATGCTGTATGGAATGAAACTATGGCTGAATCTGGATGTTCTGCTACGGATACCACGAAGCCTCCTCCCAGAAGGTAACAGGAAAACAGGTTGTGAAGAGGATGTGTAGTGTCCCAGAAAATCTTGCGGGCCCTGCTCAAGCAACGCTTCTGTGCTATGTCCTGGATGGTAGGGAGGGAACTGCCAATGATCTTTTCGGCCATCCTCACCACTCTCTGCACCGCCTTCCTGTCTGAAGCAGTGATGCCTCCAAACCAGACTGTGATGCTGTATGACAGGATGCTCTCGATTGTCCCCCTGTAGAAAGTGGTCAGGACAGGGGAAGGAAGATGTGCTTTTCTCATGCGGCGCAGAAAATGCAGGCGCTGCTGTGCCGCTTCACCAGTTTCTCACTGTTTAGCGACCAAGTCAGCCTACTCGTTAGCTGCACACCCAGGAATTTGATGCTGGTAACCATCTCCACAGGTGAATCATTAATGCACAGAGAAGTGTGGCTGTGCCTGCCTTTTCTGAAATCAACAATGATCTCTTTGGTTTTTCTTGTATTTAAAACTAGGCTGTTTTCTTTACACCAGTTCACCAACCCCTCAACCTCCTTGCAGTAAGCTTCCACCTTGTCATCCTGAATAAGGCCCACTACTGTTGTATCATCTGCGAACTTCACAATATGGTTGGTGGCAAACCTAGCACAGCAGTCATGGGTCAACAGGGTGAACAGCAGCGGACTTAAGACGCAGCCTGAGGAGAACCTGTGCTCAAGAAAATGGTATTTGAGGTATTTGTTCCAACTCGCACATATTGGGGCCTGTTGGTAAGAAAATCCAGAATCCAGTTGCACAAAGGAGTGTTTAAGCCTAAAAGGCCCAGTTTGTCTACTAGATGCTGGGGAATGATTGTGTTAAACGCCGAACTGAAGTCGACAAACAGCAAACGTACATGAGTATTTCTTTCCTCCAAGTGCTTCAGGCTCAGATGGAGAACGGAAGAAATAGCATCCTCCGTAGAGCGATTTGGTCGGTAGGCAAACTGAAGCGGGTCAAATGCTGGCGGGAGGCTAGATACAATAGTGTCTTTTATCAGCTTCTCAAAGCATTTCATGATGGTGGATGTCAGTGCAACCGGACGGTAATCATTGAGGCCTGTGATTGTGGACTTTTTTGGCACTGGCAAGATGATGGCCATCTTAAAACACGATGGGACCACTGCCTGCTGCAATGAGAGGTTAAAAATATCAGTGAGAACACAAGCCAGCTCCTCTGCGCATTCCCTGAGGACACGTCCAGGGATGTTATCTGGGCCTGCTGCTTTCCGAATGTTAACTGTCTGCAGTGTTTTCCGGACAGAGGTGACATCAAAGCTAGGCACTTGCTCATCAGGATGGGGCACAGCTTTCCTAGCAGGAGTACTATTTGATGCCTCAAATCTACCAAAGAATGCATTCAGTTTGTTTAGGAAGTCTGTGTCATCCTTACATCTCGATGGAGCCACCTTGTAATCCGTAATGGCCTGGATCCCTTGCCACATTTGCCTGGTGTTTGTTTGGTCCTGAAAAAAGTTCTGAATTTTCTGGCAATGGGCTTGCTTTGCACCTTTTACGGCACTTTTCAGATTTGCTCTGGCTGTTCTAAGTGCCAGCATGTCCCCAGATTTAAAAGCCACATTCCGTGCTTTCAGCATCTTGCGGACCTCATAAGTCAGCCACGGTTTTTCATTCGCCCTCACAACAAAGCTTTTCAGGACACAGACATCTTCTATGCACTTTTGGATATATGCAGACACGTGGTGGCATACTCCTCAACATTTGTATGTTGGTTATCAGTAGCTGCTTCCTTAAACATGCCCCAATCTGTACATTCAAAGCAGTCTTGTAATGCTTCTATAGCACCCTCTGTCCAAATCCTCACCTGCTTTACTGTAGGTTTCACTCTGACTAATAAAGGTTTATATGCTGGAATAAGCAGCACTGAGAGATGGTCAGAGGAGCCCAGGTGAGGGCGGGGGATAGCTTTGAAAGCCTTCTTGATGTTGGAATAAGCAAGATCCAGTGTATTGTCCCTCTGGTTGCAAAGTCCACATATTGATGGAAATGTGGCAGGGTAGCTTTCAAATCCACTTGGTTAAAGTCTCCCACAGCAATAAATGCACCTTCTGGGTGAGTAGTTTGTAAGTCACTGATGGTATGGTGGAGAACCTTCAGGGCCTCTTCTCTGTTTGCATCAGGGGGGATATACACAGCTGTGATAATGGTAACAGAGAATTCTCTGGGCAGATAGAAGGGTCTGCATTTGATGGTCAGAAGCTCCACATCTGGGGAGCACAGACTTGAAACCACCTTGGCATTATTACACCATCTGTCATTTATATAAAAACAGACACCCCCTCCCCTGGATTTGCCACTAAGAGTAGAACTCCTGTCCAACACCCTAAAAGAAACTAGCACATGAAGAACAAAACGTTTATATATTTAAGTACTTACATCCAGAGGGGAACATTTCTCCTACTTTAAGATCTACAACCTATCATTGTTATTTATAAACGTTAATCAACCAACTAAGATTTCAGCTTTTCTTCTTGAGTGCTAATGATCTTTCACTCATTTGGGAATAAATGGTTTTAAGTCATTATATGGAGGTGTATTATTATATACAACAGTCATTTTCTAAAGCTTTTCTAATCAACTACTAGAACTTTCCCTCTTCCTATTGCTCAGAATTTTTATTTTTATTTTCTTTATAGTTTATATACCACCTTGAAAGATCTTGAAGCATAGAAAAGCAACTTATTGTGTTGATGATAATAAAACTTATCCTAAAGTTAATATTGCCCTGCAATTAACATGATTATCCTAAATAATACAAAGGGTGTCCCTCAAGACATCTAACCTGTGATTCCCAGTTCTAATTTCTCAAGGCTTTTATGATCTCCAGTATGGTTCTCAAGGTTCTTCAGATCCTAAATATAATTGCTATTACCATCACTATTAATACCAACTTAGGAAGCTGGTGCAAATCACTGCACTATTACATGCAACACCCTCAGCATTTCAGAAGAATATAATTATAAAAGTTTTCTGAGTTTTTGGCAGCATCTTAAAAGATGATAGAAGTAAAGCTCTAACATTCTAAGACTTCCTCAACGAACAAATAGTGTGCATGAGTCTGTACCAGGCCCTTGGTGAGCACGATGGCCCCTTTCTTCCTTTCCCTTGTTTCCCTCTGGATTTATTTTCTTTGCCATCATTGTCTTTTGTCTTGTGCAATTTTTGCGTTTTGTCCTGTTCTCTGTTTTTAAATGTTTTTAACAATTGTAAACCTCTCAAGAGTTGCTGTGTAAATGCCATGTTGGAAGGACCTTCGGAGACAGAGGGACAGCCACAGACTAGACCAGGGGTCCCCAACCCTCGGTCTGTGAACCAATACCGGGCCATGGCATGCCAGCAACCAATCCGCACAAACAAGCAAAGCCCCATCCGCGAGATGCAGGTAGCACACAAAACCATGTACCCTCCAGTCTGCGGAAAAACCTCTCTCTGTGGAACCGGTCCCTGGTGCCCAAAAGCTTGGGGACCTCTGGACTAGACAACCAGTACCTAAAAGATGTCTCAATCCACAGAAGGGGGAAAGGGTGGGAAACATTTTAGTTTTCCAGAGAATAAAAGGAAAAGAGAGGAGAAATAGTTGCGGTCTTGCAAGATTCTGTCAGTGTAACCTTACAATAAAGATGGTGTTCTTGGTGATGTATCTTGTTTGGACTATCTCCCAGGGCTAACATGCAGCATAAAATGTAATAAATTATTATTGTTACAAAGCAGGTTTCCCTGAAAATAACTTTGCTCCCTGTCTTTATCCCCTGTGGGTTGAAGCCTGTATTCTGTTTTACTCAGAAAACAGTAGTATTAATAGCAAAATGCAGGAATTCACACCCGAGGAACAATTATTTTTTACTTACTTATTTTTTAATAGATTAATTAATTGAACTAAAATGCTATAGTGAGAAATTAGCTATTCGGATAGTTAACAAACAGTTCAATGTGAGGAGTTTAGGCTGTTAAAGATCCCAATAGTTTCTCAAATTATTTAAAATGTTTTACCACATTACATAATCTGATTTTTTTTTTAAAAAAATGGAACATATATTTTGTTGGTTGTTAAAAAAGGTAAAAAGTTGCATAATTTTATGCTCAAGGCAAATTCCCATATCTTATCAGCAGAAAGGCTATTAGGCTAAAAGGTAATGATAACCAATTTCATTTATTTCACAGGTGTTATCAAATCAGCTAGGCAAAATAAAATCAAGAATTGTACAGCTTGACATTTGAGCTCTTTTTAAAAAGACTTTGCTCCCCTTTTCTCATATCAAAATTGAATAAAATTTTTGCAGCATAACAATTAACAAGGTCTTCATGAAGAAACAGAAGCAAATTATTCAACTCTTTCCTTTCCCAAAACAGAACAGGGGAGGAATTCTGCCTTAATGATTAATGCACTGAATCACGATTCTGCATAAAAGCTGTGAGAACAGGCAGGTTTGTGGTATTCACATTTTAGACCTTTAAAAAGCCCTTTAAAAAACTCATCACATTTGTGCTGTTTGCAGCTTACACCATCAGCCTTTGAACGGAAACAAAACCATGATTGCGCAAACAATTAGCCAAAGAAAATACTTCTTTGCTGATTCCAAGAACAGATGAAAAAATAAACCCACCTTCTATGACCCCTGTGTCAATAGTTCCTTTCACTTGACTGAAGCACCACAATATATCTTGCATGAGGTCCTCAAGTCCTGCAATTAGGCAGATTCCCCCATTAAATATAAATGTACAGTATATTAAATAAACAGGTTGCTTCTGAATAGTTATTTTTTAAAACATGAACATGTGATGGAGCTAAAGCAATAATAAATGCTTGATTCTGGAGAGAATTCAAATTGTGTTTACTCACCTGGAATCATCCTGTAATGGAAAGCGATAACTTAGCTCTTTGGAAAAGTGGCAACATTATGCCCACGTTGTGAATTGCCTCTCTGTCCGTTTTGTGAGGCTGTTTCAAAAACGGTGCAATTGGAGTCAGCTACCAAGTCTTTACTGGCAGCGAGGAGTCAGAAGACCAGCAGTCACGTTCTTTATCATAGCTTCTCTTTATTAGAATACTAACGCATACACTATCGCATCTGTTTGGGTCTCTCAGCATTCTTGAAAGGGCGACAAAATGTCATTATTCTGTTCTGAATTCATAATTCTGAATTCTTTTTATAAAATTAAAGTGAATTAAAAGGATTATATCCTCGTTTTCTTCTTTGTCCCTGTTTTCTCTCATTCTCTTCTCCCACTTATTGTCACAAATATGTGTGGGATAGGGACTTTCCTTTAACTTATTTTTACACATATCTGCATACCTTCAGCTAATCAGGATCAAGCTGGATAGTGCTACCCCATGGAGCGTAATGTACAAATGCTGAAATATAAAAAGAGCAACACCTCAGCTAACAGCAGAAAAGAGTAGAGGCACTCTCATGCCTTGGCACCTCTTTAACACAGCCAAATAATCAGGGATTTATCTAAACCAAAGTGCATTGAAGGCATATATTGAAATGTTTCTGCTTCATTTATTTCAAAAGATGGAAAGCAATTCTGGTGAATTTGAAGAGGAGTGAGGAGCTGCATCCAAAAACCCTGGGCAGATAGCACCACTCTGTTTAGGAAAGGTGTCCTAGCAAATTACTGGATCCATAATGCAAAGGGATGAGTAATTAGAAAAGTTCTAATGCTTGGGGGGGGGGGAATTGAAAGTAATAGAAAAGGAACCTGACCAAAAGGCAAGTGTCTGGATGCTATCATTGATGACTCAAGCATTTACTGTAAAACAATCATAGTGAAAAAACAGCATCAAGTTATGAGGGAATTAGAAGCAACTGAATAACCACACACACAACAAAGCAATTACTCTGGATCTTATGTGTTGTCCAAAGGATATACCATTAGGGAAGGACCAGGTAAATCAGAAAGTTGTGTCCATTTATGGGGATATATGTTATTTATTTTACCATTACATATTCCCTAGTCATGGCATAAACATGACCCAGTAATTGCTTTTATATGACACGGCCTCACGATGTTGCCCTAATCCCTAGCCTAGCCAATAGCTAGAGAGAATCATTGTTAGCTAGTCCTATTTTAAAGCAGTACACTTTCTCCTCTTCCAAAACTTTTTTTAATGTGGATGTTGGATGTTTCACCAACAGCGTGCTTCATGATGCACTCAGCAGCTGAAATCTGCCCAGTTCCTATTGGAAAGTTTAGACTGTCCTCTTTACTGGCTACTACTTTGCAAGGTTGCTTATATTCTGGTTTTTTGGTGGGGATATGGCTGGGTGGAGAGAGACCAGTTCTTTCAGCCTGGATCGCCCATTGTACCTATCCAATTTCCAACTTGATCCCCGTTTTGGGGATCTGCATCTAGTCCAAATAATAGCTGCCCAGTCTAGAGAGAGAGACAGAGGATCTTGCTTGATGAAGAAGGAGAAAGACAGCTCTCTCTACTAAAACACAATCCCTCCACTGTGTCTTTCAGCTATTAATATTAAACTGTTAAAGATTACAAGAAAAACTGAAAAAGGGAGTTCTTTACCAGCCAAGTTACATATATTTGTGGGGACATAGGCCTCACAATCAAAAGAATTTGCTCTTCTTGGCTTCCCCTGTGATTGGAGCAGCCCCTCTGTATTCCTCCATCTGCTTGTGCTTACAGCAGGGATCTTCAAACTTGGCCCTTTTATGACTTGTGGACTTCAACTCCCAGAATTCTTCAGCCAGCGTTCCTGGCTGAGGAATTCTGGGAGTTGAAGTCCACAAGTCATAAAAGGGCCAAGTTTGAAGACCCCTGGCCTACAGACTATGGAGAGGGTGCTCCTTAGCAGCCAGGTAGCATTGGAGGCCTAGATTTTGAAGAGCCATATCTACTCACTTTTTCCTTCCGTTTACTTTTCCTTTCTTGAGCAACATCTACCTACATAAACCCCCATGCATCATGGGCAGGAGACTTAGTGTGGGGAGGACTGTCAAAAAAATAAAAATAAAAACAGTGAGCCTTTCTTGCTCACCCCTCTCCCAATCCCATGAATTAGCTGCCTTTGAGCCAGTTTTTGATAGAGGGCTAAATCCGTTATCTGAACAGCAGCTCAGGAAAGTCAACTATGATGCATTAAAAGCCCAACTTGACTGGGCTTTAATCCTCTAGCCGTTCAATAAAGGAATAATATTTCATTGATTTGTTTATTTGATTTATTTTCCACCCATATATAATACTGAAATATCTTAAAGCTGTTTGTTTCAAAACAGTTACCTATGTTAGTTGTAGCAAAAATAAAGTGTCTTGTCAAAGGCATCTGGTAGACGCCATGATAACATATTTTGTGATACCTTATAAAAAAAAAATTAAATGCTATAGAATACATTTTTGTTAGGTACAGTCCCATTCACCAGATACATTAAGTATTTGTCCTGAGAGAGGAATATAATGTTTGGAGAAAGAAAGAAAAAGATGTCTATCTTTCAGCAAAGGAATTCTGAAAATTCATTACATCTAGGAACCATCACCTAGGAGCCATTAAAAGATTTAATACTGTTTCCTGTGCTAAGGTTTTTTTTATTATTGATGATTAATCAGTGGACAAAGAAAGAAATGGATAATACTGTATTGGAATAATATCCTCTAATTCTCATGGCACCTTTTACTTAGGAAGGATAAAATAAGAGGGAGGTTGCGTAATGTCTGAAATTGGCAAGGTAAGAGCCAGTGTTTCTTCGGCAGATAGGTGGAGTAAATATTACTTAGGTGTTTTCCAGTCTCAAGGCTGTGAAAGGAATATCCCAAAGTCCATTGGGTCAAGGGCAGGACAAGAAGTAATGGATGGAAACTGATCAAGGAGAGAAGCAACCTAGAACTGAGGAGAAACTTCCTGACAGTTAGAACAATTAACCAGTGGAACAACCTGCCTCCAGAAGCAGTGAATGCTCCAACACTGGAAGTTTTTAAGAAGAGACTGGACAGCCATTTGTCCGAAATGGTATAGGGTTTCCTGCCTGAGCAGGGGGTTGAACTCAATGACCTCCAAGGTCCCTTCCAACTTTATTATTATTATTATTATTATTATTATTATTATTATTATTATTATTATTATTATTATTATTATTATTATTATTATTATTATTATTATTATTATTATTATAAAACTGTGAGAGGAAAATGCTTAGGATTTAAATCCAGGGGCTAATATAAAGATACGGCTTGATTTCTGTAATTTCTGGTATTGCAGATCTTCAATGCATATGATTTTCTTCTTGTCTTCATTGAATCAACTTCTTTAGTCATTACGAGTTTACGAAGCTTCTGCTGTTAGCCAGTCACTGAATATGGAGTTCAGTTTCAACAGAGTAGACATTCATGGCCATATTTGTGTGTGTGAAATCTGACAATTAGTAGGAATGTGGGAGCTCTGCAGAAAGTCTCTTCAATAAGCAAACAAAAAGCACTAAGGTACCATATACTCTCATTGCTATATCAAGGACCACTCGTATAATCTGAACATGTAGACACGTCTACTGGGTTTGCTGCCAAAAGTTTTGAGAAGCAAATTGGATAGTACTTTTGTTTAATTCCCTAATTATGCATCTAAATGGCGCTCATCTATATAAAATGCCTATGTCACTCCCAACAATAGCTTTGTTGATGCCTGTTATAAGCAATGTTCATTATCTGTATGCACATTTTATTTCCCTCTGACCTCTTTTTATTATACCTTCTTCCTCCTAATATAAATACTTATATGGTAATTCTCTTTCAGAACAATTTAAGGTGTCTTAAAAATCTATTTTGCTGAGACGTGTGTGTTATTACTATGAAGAGCTTCACAGAAATTACATTTTCACTATTTTGCAAATAAATAAATAAAAGAATAATGGCGCCAACTTGAACAAAATAGATGAGATGAGGCATTGTACAGAGCTTTCATTCTGGATATTAAAGAATAGAATAGAAGGATTTTTACTATGGTTACCAACCAAAACAGCAAATAGAAACACATTAAAAATAAAAGCAAAGTTAAAAACAGAACAAGATAAAACGGATATTAAAGTATAACCTTTGGAGGATATCTCAAAATTAGCTTTAAAAATATGTGCACTTTTAAATTGTCAAACAAATCGATACATATGCAATAATACTCTATGAAGAGCTTATTTAACATGATGAAAAGAGGGGAAGGGAAGAAGGACTAAAATATTGCTGTAACAAGAAATGTGAACTAGTATTCATCCTCACCCCATAATGATTGTTGCAATTTCTCAATTACTGCTCGAAGTTAGCCTAATTCTGCTTTATCTTCTCAAATATGAGAAGCTTAATGTCAGCTAGATTTTTTTTTCTGTGATGTTTTGTATCCAAAGATATTTTCTTCCTTTCTGAATTATCTATTTATAGATAATAGAGCTGATATTTTCTGTTGGACTGTTTCTGCCTTGTACCTCACAGTTGAGTGATTCACACTGAAGGATGAGGTCATCCGTTGGTTGTTTTGAAGATTTTCTTCCAGAAATTATAAAGACTGCATTCTGTCAATAAGCCCACAAATCAATAGGGAATTAAATTCACTAAATTTTGCAATCTGGGTTGGTACTGGGTCCAGGCAGAATTTTTCCAGGCAGAAAAATTCACTAATTTTTAACCAATACTAATAGATTTAACTGAAAGCATGTCAAATCTAGAATCTGGGGGAAACAAGACAATGTTAGAAAATGCTTCCCTTTATCATTTTAAGAACTGATATTGTGTATATCTGTAGAAAATAGTTGATGATTAAGTGAAGCTGATAGATAGTAGGGCTGAGCAAGATTTGGAATTAAATTCCAAAAAGTACTTTGGAATGTGCAGAGTACAAACATAGGACCAATCTGCAAGTTTTAAAAGCAGTTATGTCTTTATCTGGAGAGCCAGTTTGGTGTAGTGATTAAGGCATCAGATTAGAAACTGTGAGTTTTAGTCCCATCTAAGGCAAAAAGCCATCTGGGTGACCTGGGGCCAGTTACTCTCTCTCAGCTCTAAGGAGCAGGCAATGGCAAACCACTTCTGAAAATCCTTGCCAAGAAAACTGCAAGGACTTGTTCAGGCAGTATCTAAGAATCAGACTCAGTTGAAGAGGGGAAAAAAAGTCTTTATCTAGGAGCATGAGGTACATAGCAATAGCAATAGCATTTAGAATTATATACCGCTTCACAGTGCTTTACAGCACTCTCTAAGAGGTTTACAGAGTCAGCATATTGCCCCCCACAATCTGGATCTTCATTTTACCGACCTCAGAAGGATGGAAGGCTGAGTTGACTTGAGCCACTCAGAATCGAACTCCTGGCATGAGCAGTGAGTTAACCTGCAATACTGCATTCTAACCACTGCGCCACCATGACTAGATGGAGTGAGCAGCCATGTAATGAAAAGATGCGGCAGCTGTTTTAAAGACTTGCAAAGCCTTTGGTGTTTCCATGAGCTCTGAACCATTATTTTGGCATCAAATATGAAGAATTACACAAATTAGCTGGTTTATTTTTCTTGGGCTCAAGGATAAAGATGGGCAGTTCACTGGAGAAGTGAAGAAGAGAGGAAGAGAATAACAACTTAGGTAAATTCATGAAGAATATGATGGGAGTGAATGAAATATTAATAAAAGAGAATATTTGTAGCTCAGGGCTGAAATGAGGGATCCTTGGAGCTTGCTTGTTTTCTTGCAGATATTTCATTACCCAAACTAGGTAACATGATAACGTTAACTGATGATGTTACCTAGTTTGGGTAATGAAAAGTCTGCAAGAAAATAATCAAGTTCAAATGAGATATTATAAAAATATATTATGTTCAGCAGGTTTTAGGGATGACAATAGCTAAATAGGATGGATGGGATTAAAGAGATTACTATATTGTCTTTGGAAGACTTTGTGTTATTACTAACGACAAGTTAAAATAATAACATGATTATTAAATGAATCTGAATTCCCCATTGACTTTGCGTGTCAGAAGTCTGAAAAAGGTGATCATTTGACCCTGGCACACTGTAACCGTCATAAATATGAGTCAGTTGTCAAGCATTTGAATTTTGATCACATGACCCTGGGGGTGCTGTAATGGTTGTAAGTGTGAAAAACAGTCATAAGTCACTTTTTCAGTGATGTTGTAACTTCAAATGGTCACTAAATGAACTGTTGTAAGTCAAGGACTACCTGTAGTCATACTGTACAGATTTGTAGCCCAGATATAGTAGATGCACATTTCTATCAATTTTTTAACTAAGTTTATCTGCAGCTACTAACAAATTGTAGTTCTTAATTTCAAATTATTCTCTGTCATAGCTAGTATTAACACTTCCCATCCACAACAGAAGAAATATAGCTGGGAACAAAGGAATATTTTAGATTTAGAAGGGTGTGCACATTAAGTGTTGCAAAGCTAATAAAATTTAGCCACAAAACTCCTCATAGCATGGCTATATTGGTGAGAAAGTTGCTATTTTGTGCATAATATTAAACCAACCCTAAAAAATAAGTAGCAAACTATAATGTGCTATTTAAAATCCTTGTTTAAAACTACCTAACCAACTTTGGCAGATCTGAAAAAGCTAAACCTGTTCTATGACTGAATGGCAGAACACAAGAAAATAAAAGGCCTGTAGACAAAACATTAAAAAAAGTGATGGCAAACCATCTTCATATAATTGCCAAGAAAACTATATTGATATATCCAGTACTGTAATTATCAAGAGATGAAATTAAGTTTTGTTCATTCAGTTGTTCCTTGCTTAGATCATCCTGTCAGTATGTATAGCTAAAGAAACCCTGATATATTTTCCCATGGTTTATCTATTGTTACAGGAGGCCTAGAAACCTGGCTTGATCCTTTCCAAACAAACCAGAACCAATGGAAGCTGAATCCCTGGTTCAGTTATCAGTATGATATACAGGTGGTCTCAACCTATGACCACAACTGAGCCCAAAAATTTTGTTGCTAAACAAGACAGTTAAGTGATTTTTGTCCCATTTTACGATTTTTCTTGCTAGAGTTGTTAACTGAATCACTGCAGCTGTTAAGTTAGTAACATGGTTGTTAAGTTAATCTGACTTCCCCACTGACTTTGTCAGAAAGTCACAAAAGGTGATGAACCCGGGACACTGCAATCATCTGCAATTGTCAAAAATACATGTTAATTGCCCAGCTTCTAAATTTTGATCAAGTAACCATGGGGATGTTGCAACATTTCTAAGTGTGAAAAACGGTCATAAGTCACTTTTTTCAGTGCCGTTGTAACTTCGAATGGTCACTAAACGAATGGCTACCTGTAATAGAATAAGACATTTTCTTGTCTAATTTCCCCTATCTCCAGTAATTTGAATGTTTTCTGACACAATGAACCAGCAAGCATCAACACACTATCCATTTTCAGGTAAGTCAGAAATCTTCATAATTTTATTGTTATATAGAATCACTTCACTTTCACTTGGTTTTACTTAATAAACCATAGTGACTGAACAGATAATGTCTTATCAAAAATGAAAGAAACACCTTTATAGTATAATAAAACACTATAATAAAATATAAGAAACATACCGTAGGAGGAAATAATTTCACATCATATTGCAGTGAAGTGAAGCCCCCACTTTGAGAATTATGTCCAGGTTTAGGCATCACAATTAAAAAAAAACCATTCCAATCAACTGGAACAGGTTCAGAGAAAGACAACAGAAACAGCTAGCAGACTAGGAATTAAAACAATAGTAGAAAAATATGGAGATCAGCAGGTAAGATTACAGGAGGATGTGTTTGATGGCATTTTTCAAATATCTGAAAGGACTTCACAGGAAGACCAAGTCCTGTTCTCCATCATCCCAGAGTGCAGGACACAGAATAATGGATTCATGTTCGGAGAAGGCAGATTGTGGTTAAATGTTAGAAAAAACTTCCAAATGCTAAGATTAGTTAGTAGAATCCGTGAGATAATATTCTCCCATTCACCTGGATACGTTCTAACACAATAGTTACTTTCATGGATGCTTTTATTTATATTTGGATTTTAAATAAAATAGGGGGTTGGATTCAGTGACTAAGTGATACCTCACAACTCTGTTTCAATGAACCCAAATTTCAATATCTGAATTTGCGCTTTTTTTTTTTTGCCTTTGCTCTAGTCCTTTTTGTTTCATGCTCTTGTGGGATTGTAAGTCATAATTATATAATATAAACTGTTTGTGTATTTGGTATAACAATTGTATATAAATGTAGAAAATAATTATATATTTTATAGAATACTCCAGGAAAAAAATAGAATCAAAGCTGTTATTAATCTATTAAATTGCCTAGAAAGTAAAGGCAGATGTTCCTAGCAATTTGCATAAAAATAACAGATTGCTGTATTACACAAAGGATTGATATCAGCATTTATTATGCTCCACTATGAAAATGTCAGTCTAAAAAAACAAAATGTGCACAGATCCTTGGTTTGTTATGATCAGAACCCTTTTTTTCTTTCTAGAGAGAAACATTTGCCTAGTTATTATTATTACTGTTCAGGCTTTGTTCATTATTGTTAATATATTTTCCATAAAGCTAATTGATTTTATGGCTAGCAATTTGAAAGCAAAGTGTGGGTTAATAAAAATATTAATGATTTCACATTAAAACTAAACTACACATAATTAGGCAATTGTGAATGGAACAATTAGTTTTCCCAATCATACCAATATTAGAATTTTTTTAATGAGCTGGTGTGGCCACATTGTTGATTGCAACTATTCTTTAATACTCAGTGTTGTGGTTCTTGAAGACTTCTTTACTTTAACTTAATTTGTAAAAAAAAAAAAAGCCAGCTAACTTGGAGCTCCTATTATAATTAGTTACTAGAGAAACAAAAAGTCAGAACATATTTGGTCTTTACTATTAGTACTGGAAGGCAACCAGCAAGAAAAACAGATCAAGACCATATTGTGGAAATTATTTCATTTAGAACTTGGGAAGTCCCTGTGTTTCCCCTTGTGAGGAAACAGAGCAAAACAAGAGACCTCTTATATTTTCGGATGTGATAGGCAGCACCTTTAAAATTTTAATCAGCATTCATAGGCAGACCCTATTTCGATAAAGCAAAAACTAAATAAAATCCTAAGGCTACGATTCTAAGCAACGGGCGGGAGTAAGGTACACCTGAAAAGGAAAAGAATAATAGAAATGCGGGCACGGTATTTGACATGTGTTTTGTTTGTGGAAAGTCTCGAAAATGCTAACCATTTGATCACTCATGATTATCCTATAAGGGCATTTTGTCCCTCAAGGATGAGAAGCGACGGGAGTTTATTAAAGCAGAAAATAATAAGCACCAGGTGGACATTTTTGAAAGACCTTCGCGAGGGCAACGCGATTGGGGGGGGGGTGTTATTGCAGAAGAAAGCGGGGCAAACAGCAAGTTTTGCACACATTCTTGAAGCGGCAGGTCACGCGCAGCTTCCCACTTTTGCACAAAAGTGGTCGCATGCGCAGAATTTTTCCCCTCTCGGCTATTCGCGGGAGGCCGCCTACTAAGCGCTCGCGGCGGCGCTGTCCTGCGGGCAGAAGCTTCGGGGATAAATCGCTGAGGAAACGGTGGGATGAAGGCTTTGCTGGCCTTGATTGGGTTGTGGCAAATGCAGTGGATTGAAACTTGGGAAGATGAAGGTAAACGGCCTGAAAGTGTAACTCGTGTTCTGTGGATGTTTGTATAAGGAGCAACCGGCTGGGTCTGTGTCTCTTTCCCCAAAAGAAGCCTCTCTGGAAAGAATAAAATCTACCTCTGAAAAAACAGGAGTAAATAATATTTGAAGGATTAAGTCAGGTGTTGACTGTAATCCTAGTATCTCTTCCCCCCCTAAGAAAAATCTGTAAATGTTTACAGGTGTTGACTGTAATCCTATCTCCCCCCCCCCAAGAAAATCTATAAATGTTTACATGGCAATATTCAGTACAATTTTACTTCGGGGGAAATAGGTCATCAAAAAATCCCTCTAAAATACCTTTAACATTTAGATTAATCAAAATAATAAGTACTTATTTTTGTCAGTGAATTATGGATCAATTATGTGTCATCCGGTCTCTTATTTATGTGTCCGCATAAATTTTCTCCATGACATACAAATATCTTTTTTAAAAAGTGAAAAAATACAATAGGAAAAATAACAAAACAAAGTTTCTCTCTGTATGTGGGTGTTTCTATATATATATCAATTAACAGTTACAATTCTATTTATATATTTAATGTAAATTACAGTCAAGTATGTATATTTTAATTTCTAATCCATTTATGTAACCCAACTAACATTTTAAGCACTTTTTATATGTAGTTTGTTTTGAAAATGTATTTTTTTATTATTATTATATTTTTATTTTTTTAAAACAACAAAACATAACACACATAAACACACAGTGTATACTCCTTTTTTTTTTTTTTAAACAGCAATTTCGTAATGGTAATCTTCTATTATTTACATTTCCCCCCCTTATTCTTCTTTAAAAAATATTTGTCCTTGTTGTCCCATTGTTTCTTATTTCCATTTTCTTCCTTCATACTATACTTCATACTTAGAATAATACATATTATTACTATACATTATTATACATTATTATACACACATTTTCCCTTTCTTGACCTTTCCATGTTTATTTTCATTTATTATTTCTAATCTCCAACCAATCATACCACTTATTCCATATTCCATAGTACTCTGTGTCTTCCTTTTTGAAAATGTATTTTCATTATAATTAATGTAAACACAAAACTTTGTATTTTGTTTCTTTTTTGGTTATTATTTTTAAAGAATAAATAAATAAAAGTTTTTCTCTATGACAATCTATCCCTAACCTGGTCTTTCAACTCTTCCAAGAGTGCACTCATTGCCACTGAAACTGAGTTGTGAGTAGAAATCACATATTTTTTAAAAATACATCTCACATATATTTGAAAATGGATACTGTATGGACTGTAGTCACCAGTTTTCAGCAACAATGGTAAAAGGAGTCTTTAAAGATAGAAGAAAAGGAATTGAGCAGCCATAAGGCAGTTCTAGAGAGCAGACTGCCCTCTACTTTTGTCGAGGTACAATAAATGGTCTACACCTCCTGTAGCTTGTAATGTTTTAAAATGCTATAATGTATTATGATGATATTCACCCACACATATTTGAAATGCATGCAACAAATCTCAGGAAAAATTCTGACTTTAAGTACATTGGTACAATCAATGTGTACGAATACAGGATTGGATATAAGTCTTCTGACTTCTGCAGTGGTAAATGTGCTACAGTGTTAATGAGGAAGAAAATATTTATCTAATCATTCTCAAACAATTTTGCAGCCAAAATCAAAGGAACAAGATTAACACAGTTATGTATGGAAAATTTATATTCCGTACATACAGTAGTGGGATTCAGCCGGTTCGCACCACTTCGGCAGAACCGGTAGCTAATTTTTTCTTGCCCAGGCCCAGAATGGACTTCTGGAGGCGGCATCCACACAAAGAACCAATTGTTCACATATTTTAATCCCACCACTGCGCACACATATACCTGGAGTCAGCATAAAGGGAATGATGGGAACTCCATGGTCACTATTTTCAATCTTGCAATTTTCATCAAGATAGCTCTTGTATTAAATATTGAGATATGTTAAAGGAACCTAACTACACTTATTCCCCACTGAGCTACACATAAAAAAATAGTCTTGACTAAATTAAATTGCATGGGTTTTAGTTGCAATTTTATTTATTATTTGAATTTCTAGGGCCAGCTATTTCATCACTGATTCTGGCTTGCATGAAAAAAAAATGATCCAATATATTATGTTTAAAAACAGAACAAAAGATAGTTATAATGGGGAATAAACATAAATATATAAAAAGTATTCCACTGTGAATATATACCCTGTCCTAGATCAAAATATATGGAAAAAGCCAGGTTTTCAAGCTTGCATGAAGAAAAGTTCAATAATGTTTAAACCTCTGGAGGAATTCTGTTCCAGTGGGCAGTTGCTGCAACAGAGATGTCCTATGAGATGGTATTTTGTGATAGGTGCAACTCAGACCATGCCAACTGTCAAGAGCTTACAAGTTAGGCAGAGACAATGGAAGAAAGAAAATAACTAGGATTTATACCATATATGTAAGCATTGCACTAGAAACCTAGTCATAATAAATGTAACTCATGCAGCAGCTATGTTAAATGGACATTCATGTACTCCTCAACATATATGACTGAATGGAGCCTATCCATTACGATTATATGTTGCAATAGTCGTAAAACATCAGTGACATAACCAACTCAATTTTACAATTTTTTTGTGGCAGTCATTAAGCAAATGCTATAGTTGTTAAATGAATCAATGGTTTGCTATGGGCACTGATTTGCTAAAAATGTGGAAGCGCTGATTTTCAGCAGAACCATTGTAAAATGTGTTCACGTGACTGCGGGACGTTGCAAGCAGCCATAAATGAGGCCATGTTGCCAAGCATCTGAAGTTCAGTACGTGACCATGGAGGAGATCCAACTGCTGAAACTTCAAATCCAGGTTGTAAGTCCTTTTTCAGATTGTCATAACTTCAAACAATTGCTAAGTGACCAGTTGTAAGTAGAAGACTCTTGTGAAATGCTCTTACTGCTGCATTATAGACCACCTATAGCTTCCAAAAGTTTTTCAAGGGCAGCCCCATATGCAACTTATTGCAATATTGTAGTCCACATACAAGGTGACCAGGGCATGAACGATCATGGGAAATGCTTCTCAGTCCAGGACATAACTGTGATATAAGATGAAATGTGACACATTTCATTGATGCTATTTACAAGTAGAAAGCTATCTCCTATACTTTGAGTCAGTGTTGACTCCTGGCAATGTCTCCACTAATCCGTGCAGTTTTCTTGGCAGGATTTGAGAAATGGTTTGCCATTGCTTGCTTCCTAGGTCTAAGAACAAAGGATCCATGGTCTCTCAGTTGGCTTTGTGTCTAAGGTGGGACTAGAAATTTTGATCTCCCAGTTTCTAGTCTGATACTTTAACTACTAACACAAACCATTTAGGAACAAGAAAACGAAATGCAAGGTCTAATCTCATTGAATTTTAAAGAATGCTAGTTTTCTTCGATTTCTGCAATACTTTTTAAACACATATTTCTGTTTTGTTGTAATTCACAATTATGTTTTTCCAAAAAGGCATGTAAATTCAAAGACAATAATTACAAATTGTTAAACAATATTTTAATTAATTTTCTTCTGTCTGAAATATTAACTGGTTAGAGGAGTTAAACGTTTGGTGTTTTAGGGGAATAAAGATTGTAGAAATGCAAGAGATTTTCAGTTTAGCTAAAATATTATAATTATAAGTTCCTGTATGTTTATTTTCTCACTTAAAGCCAGATTCAGACTGACTTGTCCAGAGGCCTCATGCTGGCACTATTGGAATGGAACTTGTTATTGTCTAGAAGAAAATCAGGAGGGGACTTGGACTGAAGCATTGAAGTTTTGCAAGAGATATACATCTACAGAGTTAGTGACACTTAACAGTATTCAGGAAAAAGTAAGTTGAAAAAATATTCTTTGTGTGCCACCCTGTAGTAATGTTTGTTTGTTTATTTATTTATGTGTGTATGTATTTATTTTTATTAAGTTTGTTTGCCATCCATCTCGCTTTTGCCTTGGATTTTAAAAGAACTTATATGTCTGGCTTTGTCAGAGTAAACTGGGTGGTTTCATCTTTTACTCATCGGCTGATCTTCCTAGTACTTTCATTTCCCTACCTCTTCTGGGCTGTTGCTACACATTGCAATCCTTGAATTCAAGTGAGGTGTATCCATCTGACTCATCTGATCCTCAGGGTGTGGCAGGCTGGCTAGATATACCGTGCTTGAATTCCTGAGTATTCCTGGGTAGCTGTAGCATATCTACTTCCTGATGTTGCCAATACCTCCCTTTCCATACCTCAGCCCAAATGCGCAAGGCACTATTTCTGATAGCCTTGATTCCCCCCCCCCCTGCATTTCTGTTCCTAATCTACCTAGAACTTAAGTGTTTTGGGTCTTGGCCTAGACAAAACATATGTATTTTGGTCCAAACATAGACTACACCAAAGTAGCTGTTCTGTGGATAGAATGATTCAAGCATGGAATATTTTGGACTTCCATAGTAAAGGTATTTATTTAGTCTTTATTTCTTTAACGGTGTCTTTTATATGCATGCAAAATTATGAATTGGTTTGTTTTTTGGAGAGAGGGGATTTTTCTGAGGCTTACTCAGCATTTTAAATACGTTGGTGACAGTAGCCTTGATCAGAATGAAAGGGCTGTAATTCTACTCTGATCCTGGGGGATCCTTGTTTTACAGTAGAACTCTGGGAAATAAAACAGGAGAAGAAACCCCTAGAGCAGGGGTGTCAAACTACTGGCCGGTTGCATCATGCGGAAGCCGCGCCCACCCCAGTTCTGGCAATGCGAAAAAAGTCGCAATATGTCATGACACGTCACGTGACAGGGCGAGTTTGACACCCGTGCCCTAGAGTGTCACTGGAGTGTCACTGGAGAAAGAGGACTATATTATGGTGATAAGTATGGTAAAACACAATTCTTTTTTCATTCTTTTTGCATTTATGAGGTGACATAAATCCCCAGAGAAACACATCCCAATGACTGATGAAAAGATTATACTAGGCACTTGTCTGATAAAATTACTCAGATCTGCTCCAAGTTGGACTCCAGTTGAATAAATCATACTGAACCAAGAGCTTGGCTTGTTATCTGGAAGGATTTTCATGCTATGCGTCTCCAGTGTATGGATATGATTGTCAGAGTTGTTGGTACAGGCACTGACAGTTTAGATCCATATGCCTTGGCTGAACTGGGAGTGTGGCTGTACTCACATAGTGATGAATTCATCTTTGAGTAGGAATAGTTCTCCCTGTCTTGAAAGACATCTCTATAAAGTTGCTGGTTTTTGATTGTTATGAGGTACCATTATGGATGTTCAGAATGAGGAGAAAGATGAAATACTTCCAGGATTCATGTTCACATATTCTGAACTTTAAACATTATGAACCATTACCATACAGCAACAAGGAGCCTGATTGCCATTATTGCTAAGCCCATATTGAATAAGTAGCAATTAGAGGATATAGATAGATATAGATATAGATGAGAAAGGGGGGATTATAAATTGTTATTTTTCCATGCTCTCCAAATTTTAAGATCAGGTTTAATAATGGTATTTATACCTTACAAAATTTCTGTCCTATGAAATCATAACTGCACCTGATTTGGATGGTTATATAACACAGGAATTGGTAACCCTTAATAGTGTAGCTAATACTGCAGTCTTAAGATACAGGTTGGGATTATATATCACAGTGAGTTAAAATATGGTTGGCTAGTTTATGGAACACTGTGTCGGTAAACCCAATGAATATGCTTAGTTTATCATTGTTATGTAGCTCAATGCAATAGTTAATTACAGATACCATTTTTCATCAGATTTCTCATGAGCTCAGTAATAATTTAGATTCTCTGAGCAATAATATTTCATTGGGATACTGGCTGTGTTAGCAACTTCAGATATATCCAGAGTATATGCAAGTACAAATTAATATGCAATCCATATTAATGTTGTAAACTGCCCAGAGTTACCTTGCAGTAAGATGGGTGGTTAATAAATTTAATAAAATAAAATAAATAAATAGAAGAAAGAAAGATTTATGATGTAAAAGAAAAGTAGTTAGATGTGTTAAGCATGGTGATGTTTCAAATATAAATTTATTAAATATTTATTTATTTATTTTGTAGAATTGGATTTTAGATGTACCTTTGGACAACTTTTGGATTGGATTGAATAATTTAGAAGAAACTCAAAGCTTTTCATGGTCAGAAGGCACACGGGCAAATACAAGTTCTTGGTAAAGAATAACTGAAAAGCAATCTTATTTGATTTTACTGAAACATTATTTCTTTTGATATGAATCAAACATGTTCTAATCTTTTAATCATTGTTTGTCTTGATATTACTCAAACAAGAAAGAGAAAACTAAAAATATGCAGAAGTATCTCAGCTGTTTGTATTGGCAAGCAATTTCAAAACATTTTAAATTATTTAGTAAAAATAAACATGGTCACATAATAAAGATTTCCTTATCAAGAATGTTTTGTTTCTTTCTGAATTACATGGCTTGGAAAGAGCCAAAATAAATTAGGCTGCCCAAATGGCTGGATTTTTGAATCAAGTTTACAGGTGCCTTAAAGAAAAAGTCGGTTACATTCTCTCTGTGACTAATTTCCAAGAGAAAGCAATTTAGTTTCTCTGTTGTTTTATTTCTGTTTAACTGGAAAGGGTTCAACTATCAAATCCAGTTCAGCCAAATACTTGTGTGAAAGTTTCCAAACACAGCTTGGTTGCTGTCAGTTGTGATACAGAAGCCCATTGGATCTGTCAACGATCTGCAGGTAAGTTTTTATCTATTCGCTAAGATGTTAAATTATTGTAGGAAAAGAATAGTTTTGCACTTTAGCTCTGTTGGAACATCTTCCTTCTTCCATGATTTCTTTTTCATTACTAGAGTGCGATGACACTTCGGTCATCTTTGGCTCATCCAGTAAACCTTAATTGCTCTACCTTTTGAGAAGTTATTACTAAATTTATAAATTTAATACATACTTAGATGAACCTAGAACACATTCCAGTAAATATAGTGTTATAGCAGTGCATCAGGGGCTATTTGCCAATTCAGAAGATGCTTTAATTGAATATGCCATCATTGTAAAATTTTAGTTTTACGTTTCTCCTGTAATAATTATGTAATAGCATAATTAGCTTAAGATCTTTATTTACAATAATTAAATTATTTAAAATTAATGTGATTAGTACCTTATGTCTTCCCCATTCTTCCAAAATTTTCAAGCTTTGATTATCCCACAATATACTGTAATTTTGTTGTGTAAATACAGTTAAAAATATACTAGAGATCCAACATTTTCCAAAGACTCTAGTAGCCTTTAATTCAGGAAATAAAATACAACAATGCATCACACCATCCCTGTCCTTTCTCTTAGACAAAATACCAGATGCATGCTCTCAAAAAGTACTAAATCCATTAGAATACCTGATTTTCTCTCAAAGATGATGGAATCTATATAAATGACAGTGACTCATACTCACATTAACCCTCTAGCCAAGGTTGGTGCTAGATCCAACCTTGTCTTTATATTCAGAGAGTTATTTCATTGGTTCCAGTTTAACTGATAATGCAGTTATATTTATTATAAAAATAGACTATTTACCTTCTTTTATTTTTGACTGATTTATTCTACTGAGAAAAACATGCCTAAGCTTGTACATGTTTGCCATGGATTATAAAAATAGAATTTCATTTATGATTGCTTTTTATTTATTGAGAATTAAATTTGGTGCAAATGTAGAAACTTCAGGAATAATATTTTCTGTTTGTATTAGTAAATGGATTCTTTTTTTTATTGTAGTTGCTGACCGATATCAAGAACATAAAGGAAAGGTGCTTTTATCACCAAAAGGTTCTATGTCTCAAGTCCACACAGATTTGATTTCTGCAAAAATAGCATGCTTGGAGCTTAGAGAGCAGTGTACAGGCATAACAACCTGGAATAATGCCTATGCACTTGCCAGAGGAACAATGTTGCTAAAAAGCAAGGAAAAACAGTCTGTAGCATATGTCAAATCAGGTGTGCTAAGTAATCCAGATATTCCCTAGGTCTGTTTACAGTCATGTATCATGTGAAAAAGCAAAAACAACAACAGCCCTAAATCATTTGTAGTTAATAGAAGTTAGACTGAATATTTTAAAATGTAATGTTGATAGAGTTTTCTGTATTCTAAAGGAAAGCAGAGGGAGATTTTCTGCTGAAATAAATACAAATGATAAACTAAAATGTGTCCTTTTAATAAGTAGTAGTAAAAATGTGTTTGGATAATTTGCATTGTTTTTTCGGTGTTAAAGGTCTTAAGTTTTGATCACTTTGGTAGTGATAAAGGAAGCAAGTAATTTATTTACTTGCTATGGAGCAGATAGGTGAAGGATAAATAGAAGTTGCTACTTAACTGTTAGCCTGTTTACCTTTGAGTTGATGATAACCTGACTGAGAAATTCATCGGCTTCTTGTGTTAGTGTAGACATTTAAAATTAGTATATTCTGGAATATATGAACTAAATAGTTATTCTTAAGTATTTATACATCTGAGTTTTGTTAGTTTTGTTATGCAATTTTTCAATTAAAATGTTTATATTATAAATTGTATATAAATTATATAAATTTATATAATTGTGGATACCGTGTTTCCCCGAAAATAAGACCTATCCCGAAAATAAGCCTTAGCTTGATTTTTATGTGTGCACCTAATATAAGCCCTACCCCAAAAATAAGCCCTAGTTAAGACCCCGACCACTCCATCCCACCATCTGGTTGCACGAGGTGAGGCAAGTGGGGGAGGGGGTGGAGCTGTCCCATGCACCCCGTACCCGCTTACTTCAGGGCACCCGCAGCCAGGACTCCCTTGTCCCGATACCGGCCTCGTCCCTTAGAAATCCAGGGCTAAACAGTACAGAGGCAGAGCGGCAGATGGGGCAAAGCTGGTTCACCAGATTTTTTTTTTTTTAAAAGGTGGGCATTAATTCCCTTCCACACGGCAACTCACAGAGCTATGGTCCAGGTTTCATTGGCGGGCCGAGCATGGTGCTCCAGCCTTTTGTATATAAACCACACCCACAGGCAGCCTCCTGAAACGGCCCCTGCTTCTTCCCATTTATAGCCAGCAGCCGGCTGGCTTTTGTTCTGTCCTTCCTGCTGACCTGGGTGAAGGAGGGGCCGCTTCTTCTCGTGAAAATAAAAAGATCTCATGAAGCTGGAAGGTCCATTTGAACTTTTTTTTTTTTAGTCCCACAAATTTCTTTTGTTTCCCTGCATGCGGCGGTGGAGAAATACGATGGAGCTGGAAAGCAGGCTAGCGAAGGAATGCTTTGGGGAAGAGAGGGGAGCTGCACAGTGATGCACCAAGCTCTCCAGCTCCATGGCGGTGGAGAAATGCGGTGGAGCTGGAAAGCAGGTGGCAAGACAACCCCCCCCCCAAGGGCTCCAGGTGCTGAAACAGGCCCGTCTCCAGCAGCTGCCCAGGGCAACCTACCATAGGGCAAGGCCGGCATCTACTGAAAAATGGCAGCATTCTGGCAGAATGCCCGCTCACTTCAGCATCTTTCCTGACCCTCTGGGGCTCTGCTGGCACTTTGGTCCTGGGCTGCTGTCTCTCTGCTCACCTCTCGGCCAGGCCAGGTCAGGAAGGCGGCCCCCCAGTATCCCTGGGGCAAAGGCTCCCCACTCCACCCGGAGGAGTGACGGCTTGGCCGCTCCCACCTTGGCGCCTTTCCCGCTGCTGCCCAGCACAACTGCCATGGGGCTGCAAGGGCTGGCCTGGCATGGGAAGGGCACATGCTCCCCCCGCCTGAACTCTCTCATAGTTGGTCCGCCCCCACGCTCCGAGGTTGGCCCAATCGCCACTGCGCTTCAAAACTCTGTGTCTCCACCCCATGCGCAGGCCAAGCCCTGCTGTTTGTACCAAATGTCCCGCCCCTCCCTGCGTGCTCGCCGCCTGCTGTACATGGAATAAATAAGACATCCTCTGAAAATAAGACCTAATAGGTCTTTTAGTCCAAGAAAAAATATAAGACCCAGTCTTATTTTCAGGGAAACCCAGGTAGTTGTGAAAATAATATAAAAATGTGGAAGGAGCATTGTAACATTGAGAAAAATTGGCATAGAAAATGTATATAACAGATGGAGTATTGATCAAAATATGACAGTTATATTGTTTGCACACTAAGTAAATATGGACACATTTTGAAAAATGTGATTTTATATATTTTTCACAGAAAAATAATAAAACATTAATTTCCCTAGATTATTACAATTATTCTAATTCTTCTGTACTTATTTTTACTTTTGGTAGGTAAAGTCCCTCAGTATATCTTTAAGATAACAAGAACATAAGCAGTGCTTCCTGAATCATAACTCCTGCCCAATTTAATCCAGCAGTTTAAATGCTAGACGAAGCCTACTAGTCTCCTAGCAGATGGTCACAGTGCCATCAAGGCTAATAGCCATTTATCCCTATCATAAAGATATTGAATGCTGCTTGATGGAAGTTATTAGTGATGCATATTCATACACTTATTTCAATTGTTATTATTTTTCACAGATTGTACCTTGGGTTATTTTGGAACAAACTGTTCCTCTGTTTGCAATAGATGCTATGGTGATGAATTGTGCAATCCCTATACAGGAGACTGTGATATTTTCCATTCTTGCAGATCTCAAGATTCTCCTGCTGTTTGTGAACAAGGTACCTTAATAAGCCTTTGAAACATGAAAGTGAAAGATGGACGAAGTTTTTTTGCATTAAAAAATTATATTATTTAATTAATTAATTTTGATGTCACTGAACAATAGACTAGTGTTATTATGTCCATAGTATAGGTTGCTCTCTCTCCTGGTAGGTAGACCAGGACATGAAATCAACTCAAGAAGATGGCTAAAACTATTTTTTATTGAAATAGGCTATAATAGCAGCCAATACAATCCTACTATATTTCCCCCTTCTTATAATCTAGTGAATTAAAGTAGCATCTGCCTGAGCCTCTCGCAAATATTGTCTTGGAAAGTTATCCTGACTTAAATAATATTTCAACTCCTTTTGCCTAGATAACTGTTCTTGCATATTTCTGTCAACGTCCTCTTTTTCGCTCTCTATGTGTATCTATATTGTTGCATGTGGACCCATACAATTAAGGTTTTCATTATTTTTCAACTATTCTTCACTCTATAGTATCTTTTTTTAAAATAGCAGAAACAGACTGGTACTTCTGTCAACAAGTATAGTATAAGTAATCCTTGCTTACTGATCACTTGTTCAGCGATTGTTTGAACTGGTGACAGTGCTGAATGAGGGTATTTTTGACCAGTCCACAAATTTCATGGCACCCCATGGTCATGTGACTGCAATTCAGGCATTTGGCAACCAGTTCGTATTTACAACAGTTACAGTGATAGAATAGGATGGGATGGGATGGGATGGGATGGGATGGGATGGGATGGGATGGGATGGGATAGATAGAATAGAATAGAATAGAATAGAATAGAATAGAATAGAATAGAATAGAATAGAATAGAATAGAATAGAATAGAATAGAATAGAATAGAATAACAGTGTTGCAAGGGACCTTGGAGTCTTCTAGTCCAACCCCCCTGCTCAGGCAGGAAACCATTTCAGACCAATGGTTGTCTAATCTCTTCTTAAAAGCTTCCAGTGTTGGAGCATTCACAACTTCCAGAGGCAAGTTGATGAATTGTTCTCACTGTCAGGAAATTTCTCCTTAGTTCTAGGTTGCTTCTCTCCTTGATTAGTTTCCATCCATTGCTTCTTGTCCTGCCTTCAGGCGCTTTGGAGAATAGCCTCTTCTTTGTGGCAGCCCCTGAGATATTGGAACACTGCTATCATGTCACCCCTCATCCTTCTTTTCATTAAACTAGACATACCCAATTCCAGCAACCGTTCTTTATATGTTTTAGCTTCCAGTCCCCTAATCATCTTTATTGTTCTTCTCTGTACTCTTTCTAGAGTCTCAACATCTTTTTTACATTGTGGTGACCAAAACTGGATGCAGTATTCCAAGTGTGGCCTTACCAAGGCATTATAAAGTGGTATTAACACTTCACGTGATCTTGATTCTATCCCTCTGTTAATGCAGCCTAGCACTGTGTTGGCCTTTTTGGCAGCTGCAGCACTGCTGGCTCCTATTTAAGTGATTGTCTACAGTTCTGGGGCCATATGATTGCTATTTGCGGTCTTTCTTGATAGCTTCCCACAAACGAAGTCAATGGGGAACCTTGCAGCCAAGGTTGCAAGTTGCTCTGATAAATTCCTGCACAGTGTACTGCTCCCTCCTTTGCATTTGCAACCTGGAGTTACAGCAGAAATTGGGACTGCTATCACTAAGCAATGTGGTCACATGATACCAGGCTTTAAGATCATATCACTTAGCGGAAACAATCCCAGTCCCATTTGACATTGGAACTTGAGGACTGCAGTACCTATATATAAAGTGTAGATAGTATAACTATGTTTTGAATCAAATTATACCCATCTGCCTTTTGAATGGCTACTGCTGGTGCAACAGTTTTCCTCTCTTCATGGCCAAGCCCTCTGTGCTCCTTCACCAAATGCAAGGTACAAAAATATATTTTGTTAGATATTAAACAGTGATCTGACATCTTTTTCTATGTAGCTTTATCCTTTGCTCTGGTTTGATTCTGATTCCTCTCTGCTCCTGTTTTATGTTATTCTCAGTGGTAATTAGTGTTTCTGTAGTTTTTTATTTTCTTATTCTTTTTTGCTAATAATGATCTGTTCCCTCTATCTCAAGTCTCCTTCCTCCTTCCCTTCTGCTTATCTCTATTGTGCATATATAATACACACGCACATATACACTATTAAACTACTTTTTTTCTTCTGGGTAAAGGTCCCAGATTTTTTCCCTATATCCATCCATCCATCCATCCATCCATCCATCCATCCATCCATCCATCCATCCATCCATCCATCCATCCATCCATCCATCCATCCATCCATCCATCCACTAACATATACATACACACAAACACATACACTGTTAAACTACTTCCTTTCTTCTGTGCCAAGGTCCCAGATTTTTTCTTCTGCTTCTCTTACCCCATGACTCTTTTAGTATGGCTTTTAAAGCTAGTTCATCAAACATGAAAAGAATGAGACCTTCTAAAGTTACATATGTGAGAGGAAATGGTGAAGGTATTTTTACTGCTGCGGTAGCCTTGCATTCCTCCTCATTATTTCAAATGCAGAAATTTCTGTAGTTCTTCTTTTATACACAGAAAAAAAGTTGAAGTTTCTCCACTTAAGTAAAAGAGGTAGTTATCTTTCTCCAAAATGCTCAAGTAAATTCGGAAGTCTTGGTAGTTAAAGTATTTTTACTTTATTTACTTTATTAATTTTACTTTATTTTTCCACAATTAAGAAAATACCCTATTGGTCTTTAAAGCCTTTTCATAGTCTATTGCAAATGTAATTTGCAAAGAGTTCATGACAACTTTATGATGACAAATTAAGAAAGGATACAAAGACTACTTTTTGAAAAAGGAAAAGATTATTATTCAACTATGGCACCATATTATTTTTGCAGTGTTTTAAACTTAGTATAAAGGCACTGACTTAAAAACTAATAATGTACAGTGGTTATTCAGTATAGCCTAAATAAAATATGGAGACTTTTTATGTGAAGTTGCAGATGACAATATTTCATATATAAAAGGAATAGACGATTAAACAAAATAAATTTGGGAAGAATTTTCAATTGGTAGAATTTCTCATGCATTCCATTATTGGCATGAATTAATTTTAGGAGGTGTTTTTGGTGGAATGCTTCATGTTGCATACTTGCAATAAATTTATTTATTACATTTGTATATTATCTTTCAAGGTATTCTGAAAGCTATTCGTTACAGAAATAATTGTATAATAAACATTGGAAAGTATTTAATAGATGAGAATATTTGTAGCTCAGGGTTAAACTGTGGGGTCCTTGGTGCTCTCCGAGCTTGGTGGTTGCAATGATATTACCTAGTTTGGTAATGAAATGCCTGCAAGAAAACCACCAAGCTCAGAGAGAAAATATTTAAGCTTAAAAGTGATACAAAATGATTGTAATATTATCTTCAGCACAGTTATTGTAAAATTAACTCTTTACTTGCATTTGTGGTAGCTTTGAACAGTGTATGGTGTCCTCAATTTTCTGGCTGGAGATACTGGGAAAAGAACTGCTATTATTTCAGTGCCGACAAGGAATCCAATTGGACATTTGCTCGTAAACAGTGTAGAAAATTCAGAAGTACAGACTTGATATGGATCGACAACAAAAGTGAAATGGTATTGATGCATTTTGTGAAAAATTGGAAATCATTTCAAAGCTGGCATATACGTTTGTACATATGTGAATACGTGTGTGTTATTTGTTAGATTTTATTGCAAATTGCTGTGAAATACATTAGTTATATATTAGTATTTATGTTGTGTTTTCTCTTATCACTTCACCGAAGTGTTTTCTAAGATTCTGTATATTTACGGTTTCAGAATTTTAAAGCCCAGAAGACATTGACCCATTCTGACTGAAATCCTTGGAAGCTCTGAGTTAATTTTCTCTCTCTCCTCTGCTTTAAAATATGGAACTCACCTTGTTAGGCTTTTCTGTTATATGACTTACATATATGTATCTTTGAATTTCTTTTTCTAGGTCTCAGAGATTCTATAAATGTTTTGAACATCTTTTTGAAGCCTTTTTTTCCTTACTTTTATGCCTCTAATCTTTCTACCAGCATAATGTTTTTTCTTGGATATAATAATAAGTTTGTGTGTATATGATTATCATCATATATAGGACAAATTAAAGAGCAACCATTAATTAGTTTCCATGTGCTTTGTAAAAAAGAATAAACTTCGTAATTAAAAAAATAGGAATGATTGATTGACCTATAGTGTTTTGAGGTTTAAGCTCTCTTAAGGGCATCTCATTTTAAATATAAGGCATTTTATTTAGAGATTCAGTCTTCACAAACATTTGTTCCTCTGGTTCATTTTTCTACTGTACTATAGGTAGTCCTCGACTTATAACAGTTCGTTTAGTGACCATTCGAAGTTACAATGGCACTGAAAAAAGTGACTAAGGACATTTTTCAGTTATGACCGTTGTAGCATCCCCATGGACATAAATGTGAGTCAGTCGTCAAGAATCCAAATGTGATTTACATTCTGATGCTTGACAACTGACTCACATTTATGACGGTTGCAGTGTCTCAGAGTTATGTGATTCCCTTTAGAGTCCTTCCGACAAGCAAAGTCAATGGGGAAACCAGATTCACTTAACAACCATGTTACTAATTTAACAAGTGCAGTGATTCACTTAACAAATGTGGCAAGAAAAGTTGCAAAATGAGGCAAAACTCACTTAACAAATTTCTCACTTAGCAACATAAATGTTGAGCTTAATTGTGGTCGTAAGTTGAGGACTGCCTGTATATATATATATAGCAGCTGGGTAAATAACAAGTGTTTGCATTCTTCAAAAATGATTTGGAAGTAGTGCTTGAGCCTCCCATAAGCAGAACAGCTTTCAGTTTTCAGGCTTCTGCACAAGCCTGAAAAAAGACATGACTACTTTAAAAATTTCTTTAATTTTTCATTATTTTCTGAAAAAGATCAGCTACTTTAATGAATGGCAGAGAGATGTTGCATGATATCCGATGTAGTGTTGAATCATTTTTGAAATGTACAAGGCCCTGTTAATTAACTAGAAGTAATTTGGACTATGTATAACATACATTTGGGTGTTTTTTGTTTATGGCACTTAGGGTGATTACAGTACTTGAGCTTTATTTTAACTATTTTGCTTAGAAATAAATTGAGAAATATTGGGTGATTATGAAAGGTAGCAAGTTTATCCAGTTCACAGAGTGAATACAAATCACCCTTCTGAATATTTCAGTAAATTTAATTTTCATTTAAGAATATGTTATTCAAAAACTCTTCAATTTGTGTTGAGCTAGAAAAAAAAGGATCTATTTTACCTCTGCATGGTATATGCTGCCCTCTTGTGTTAGAGATGAATACCTAACAGAAAAAAATGAACTTAGAATTACAGTATCTCTGTATAGTATTTATTTATTTTTATCCCGCCTTTAATATTTTTACAAATAACACAAGGCAGCAAACTTGGCTTAAGTTGTAAGGTATGAGTACTCATAAGCATGTTTTTAATTTATTGATTAAAGTATTTATTAGATTTGTATGATCAGTTCAAAACATGTATTTAAAAATAGAAAAATACAGTGCAGTATAAATATTTTGAATAGAAAAAAAACCAATAGGATAAAGGAGTGACAGAAATAACAATAAGAACAGAATCTACTTAACCTAAACATATCTCAGTAAAATAAGTTGTTCCATTTAAATTTGAAGACAGTGACCCTGCAGCTTCCACATATTATGCAGGAAAGGATATTCTTGATCTTGTCCAGAAATGCTTAAGCCCTGGGAGGAAAACATTTTAAAACAATCAAAACAGCAAAACCATTAAAAAAACTTTAAAAACATTCAAGTCAGCATTCACAAGAGCAAGATATTGGCCAGTTAGCAATATAGCCAAGAAATGGGGCCCTTAACGCATTTACCATCCCAGGCTCGGGAATGCAGCGAGCTTTTTAGAGCCTTATGAAAGGCTAACAGGGTTGGGGCCATTCTGAGTTCCAGTGGGAGGATGTTCCATAGAGCAGAGGCTACTGCAGAAAAAGTTTGCCTTCTGGTCCCCACAAGCTGACTCTCTTTGGCTGACACTCTGTAGCTTGCTCATTCTGCTCAGCCTGGTTACATTATAATTTGATTTTAATATATTCTTCAGTATTTATGTTTTTATTACAAATATATTTATTACAAAGATATCCGCTAGGACAAGCCCATTCTACTTGTGCCAACAGAGAGGGCCTACTTCAGATCCTGTCCAACTATTGGGATCCAGAAGAGCCTTCTCTGCTGCAGCGCCCGCTCTTCAGAAGATCTTACCTAAGATCTTACCAGCCCCTACCCTCCTATCCTTCTGCAAGAGCCCGCCAATCTGTTGGTTGGTCTAGGGACCAAATGGAGGAGTTCCACACTGAGGTGGATGCTGGATTGATAGCAAACTCCACTCCCACCCCCTTGCTCTCTGCTCTCCACCTTTCCATCTTTTTGTATTCTCATTGTGTTCCTTTTTCAGTGTTTATTTTATTGTTCTATTGTTCTACTTCTGTTTAGACTCCTTCCATTTTCTTCTTTTTTTTATTATTGTAAGACACCTAGAATAGCCCCATGGCGAGATAGGTGGCAAATTAATTAATTTGCACACCATGGGGTGAGCTCCCATGCTCGCCCCAGCTCCTGCCTACCTAGCAGTTGAAAAGAATGCAAATGAGTAGATAAATAGGTACCACTTCAGTGGGAAGGTAACCTCACTCTGTGATATCATGCTGAGCACCGCCCCCTGTAGTTGGCAAGAACTAGTGGAGTAAAATCTGCAGGACTCCTTTACATACATACACAGATACACACACACACACACATGTATATGAACATATATGAACAATTATTTCTAGTAATGATACTGTTTGAATGGACTCTTCCTAAGGAATGATTTAAATGAATTTGTTTTAATTCAAATCAGTTCTACTTCAAAGGCTATTTAATTAGTCCTTTTCTTTTTCATACAATATAGATTCACATTTGCCATGTAAAGTTAGGGCAAAGTAAGGTTTAAGTTAAAGTCACATGTAGATTTGCTTGAGTATTTCCTAACATAGCCTAATTTATTTTATATATTAACAATTTTATATTTCATTTAAAATAGAAATGTAGACAAGTGTTTCTTAATCTATTCTTTTGGTATTTCCCATATTTGGAAACTTCACAATAATGGGGCAAAAGAAAAAATACCAAATTTTCATTCTTCTTCTCTATAAAATTTTGACAGGATTGGATATCATCTGCAGCCTCACATGAGATTCGGTGGATTGGATTAAATAGTAGGAAGAGAACAGCTATATGGGTTTGGTCAGATTCAAAATCAGCAGCTAAAGAATTACAGTGGTAAAGTTCATTGCTTATAGTAATTTTAGTTTAGGATCGAGATATGTTTTTGTGAAAAACAAAAAAAAAGTGACTTAGCATTTTCAAATGTGTATATTTTTCCCCCAATTTTTGCATCCATTCCTATCTTGGACAATTTTTAAATCCCTATTGGTATGATATTGATGATATTGATAGAGAAATGGCAGGTTCTTCTCTATCATTTCTTTGGATGTTTGTGCATGCACAATATGCTTTTAGAACATTTAGAAATGAGTTTTCTTTTTGGTGGAAAGATGTTTTTAATTTCTGTTTCACTGTGCATGTTGAAAAGCATGCTTTCCACTTTTAACTCAGTTCATTTTCTATCACTGGAAAAATAGTACCGACAGAATTATCTGACTTTTTAAAAAACTGTTTTCTTCTGACTCTTAACTTTTATTTATTTTTTTACTTGAATCAATAACCCCATAGATTGAAATTCTTCTGAATGCCTTACAGAGAGTACTATATTGGGATGTTACTTGTTTTGGATTCTTAAGACATTAAAGAAACTATTTTGGATATGTGTAAATCGTGGGAGCAAATATATTTTCTGATGGACATATCCTCATGTATTATAAAAACTCATTGCCAGGCTTTTACAAAACAAACCCATGCTTTGTACTTCGTATACTTGATCAATCAGAATACAGCTGGAAGGGACCTTGGAAGTCTTCTAGTCCAACCCCTTGCTCAAGCAGGAGACCATATACCATTTCAGACAGGTGGCTGTCCAGTCTTTTCTTAAAAACCTCCAGTGATGAAGTATCTACAACTTCTGAAGTTCCACTGGTTAATTGTCCTCACTGTTAGGAAGTTCCCCTTAATTCCAGGTTGCTTCTCTCCTTGAATAGTTTCCATCCATTTTTTCTTGTCTTGCTGTCTGGTGCTTTGGAAAATAAGTTGACCCCCCCCTTCTTTGTGGCAGCCCCTCAAATACCAGAATACTGCTATCGTATTCCCCCTAGTCTTTCTTTTCTCTAGATTAGTCATACCCAATTCCTGTAACCATTCTTTATATGTTTTTGTCTCCAGGCCCTTAATCATCTTAAGCCCTTGCTCTTAATCATCTTAAGCCCTTGCTTTTCTTTGCACTTTTTCCAAAGTCTCAACATCTTTTTTGTAATGTGGTGACCAAAATGTGGTCTTACTAAGGATTAATAAAGTGGCACTAATACTTCATGTGATTTTGATTCTTTTTATACAACCAAGGGTTGTATTAGCTTTTTTGGCTACTGCTACAAACTGCTGGCTCATGTTTAAGTGATCGTCCACTAGGACTCCAAGGTCCCTCTCACAGTTACTGTTTTAGAGCCAGGTTTCACCTAATCTGTACTTGTATATTTGGTTTTTCCTGCCTAGGTGTAAAACCTTGCTTTTCTGCACTTAAATTTCATGTTGTTGGATAGGACCCATTTTTCAAGTCTTCAAGATCTTTTTGGATCCTGAACTTGTCTTCTGGGGTGTTGGCTATTTCCGCCAGCTTAGTGTCATCTGCAAATTTGGTGAGTTCCCCTTCATTCCCTCTAAGTCATTTATGAAGATACTGAAGAGTACTGGGCCCAAGACGGGGCCTTGTGGTACCCCTCTGCTTACTTCCCTCCATGTAGACCTAGTACCATTAAGGACTACACTTTGAGTACTATTTGTCAGCCAGTTACAAATCCATTTGGTGGTGATGCTGTCTATCCCACATTTTTCTAGTTTACCAAGGTGGGTTGTGGTCTACTTTGTTGAATGCCTTGCTGAACTCTAAGTACACTGTGTCCACAGCATTTTGCTGTCTACTAATTTAGTCACTTTGTCAAAGAATGAAATAAGATTGGTTTGGCATGATCTGTTTTTAACAAATCTGTGCTGGCTATCAGTTATAACTTTGTTTCTAGATGTTCACAGATCTGGTTTTTTATTATTTTTTCCAGTATCTTCCCAGGTATTGATTGTTCTGTAGTTTCTTGGGTCTGATTCCCCCCCCCTTTTTTTTTTTTTTGAAGATGGGAACCACATCAGTTCTTTTCCAATCCTCTGGCAGTTCTCCAGTGCTCCAGGATTTTCCCACTGCATTTCTACTTGCATTGCATTTGTGGGGAAAAAATGCCTCTTCATTGAATATTTCCAGCTAAACAATTTTTATAGTTTCAGCAGAACTTTATACATCATCTGTTAGTCAGAATGGGATCCCCTGATTTTAGGAATCTTGGAACTAGTCATACATCATAAAGCATGATGAATTTTCTTCTCTGCCTTGCTCACCAGCTATTTTGTTAGTCTTGTTATTTCATAATTTTGTCAAGGTTTACACTAATAGAAACATCTCATTATTCTGTTCCATGTATATCAGAAGTTCACTGATATTGAACTTGCAGAAAAATAATAACGTGTCTGTTGAGTAAGATCTCACAAAAAATAGCAACTTGAACCTCTTTCTCTTATGCAGAGGAACTATTTATACTATTGCCAGCCCTAACTCCATTCCAAAGTAGTCAGTACCTGAGGAATACATGTATCTCTGTGCATGTTTCATTCATTCGAATATGCATGCTAAAAATGAGTTTTTTCATTAAATATTCTCCCATCCACTTTAAAAATATGTGGCTTTATCTCATTTGTTTAGCACCCCTGAGATGCTGTTAAAAATGGATTCAATCCTCAATTTAACGAACAACCTCAACCCCAAAGCCAAAACTTCATTTTTCTCCTTATCCTGTAGAAAAAAGGGTTTCTAAACTACATGAAATTTAGTTAAATTATTGTCTCTAATTAAAGCAGTCAATTTCTTCATCTCAGCTAGCTCCATCAATTTCAAAATCCATTATTTTGTGGGTGTATGCTCCTCTTTCTATCTTTATGCATATAATATACTTGTAGCTGATGTCATGTATAAAAACAGTCTCATGTTTCATTTTCACCTGTTTATCCACCATATCTAAAAGAAAAGCTTTGAAAAAGATTTCAATTATAAATCTACGAGGGCAATTCAGAAATAAATCTCTGTTTGCTTATTGATGACAGACACTCGTAGCTACAGAACTTTTATTATACACATTAGAAAACTACAACATTACATTACTTTTTGACATAATCACCATTCAAATTGAGGCACTTGTCATAATGCCTTACAAGGTTTGAAATTCCTTAGTAGTAGTAGTAGCAGCTCAGCGCCAAATCTGGGCTACGGGGGGGGGGGGTAATCAAAAACATCCCAACGCAACTGCTTCAAAAGTTCTTGGATGCGTTATTTGGATTAAAAAAATCAAGAGGACAAAATAGACATAAGTTATGTAGAACTTTATCTGAAACAGTAAGATGGGATTTGTGATTAGCAAGAGAAATAACATTTGTGAATATAGTTCATATTTCTTTTACCTAAAGAAATGTTTGTATTTATGATACACATATGAATTCTAAATATTCTAATGCTAAGTTTTTTATTTACATAAAAATGTTTATTGTGGATGCCAAAGATTTACAAAACTTATAATACTAGAGCTTTACACTAATGTTTTTATTTGCTGTATTCTGATGGTTTCCATTTTTTTGTCCTCTTGTTGATATATATTTTTAAATTTTATTATTTTGTGATCTATAAGTTCCTCAGAAACCAATAATCCAAAATAAAAATATACAATGAAATATTTCATCAGTTTTTCTTTTTCATCCAGGTTGAAATTGGAAGGGAATCCTTCTGGAAGATGTGTAGGTTTTTATCCTGTTAATAACACAGCCCTAAAGATACATTGTTCTGATAAATATAGGTGGATTTGTAAGAGAAAGGAAAGTAAGTAGAGTATTGGAACTCTGAATATGACAAAGATACATTCAGCTTATAAGTTTTCATTTATATTATGCATGATTTTAGTTATAAATAGATTACTGTATCTTTCTTTCTCCCTTCCAATTATGTTCTCTGTGCATGATGTGATACAACGATATTTGTGCATCCTTCCTCGTGTTCATGAAGCAATCTCTCTCTCTCTCTCTCTCTCTGTGTGTAAAAATATCACTGATGCATGTTTTTGGAGCTTTTTCCTGTAAAAAATATAATAATACTATAGAATTAAAGCTCCATCCAAAGCAATAACCAAAACATTTGTATTATTTCTTCTAGTTTCAGTTTTGTGAGTGTTTTACTATTTCTGCTGTCAGATATGAGGTTTTAGTCTCTCACTGGACAAGGTTCTTTAACCATACTAAATTATATTTCAGTTCCCACATGGTGACAGATAGAGGAGGTATGGGAGGTACCAAAGATATTTTCAAGTGTTTCCCAATTTTTCTGATATTCCAGTGGCTACATTATTGGTAATAATATTTCATCTAAAGGGGATGGCTTCTTCTCATTTAAAAAAAATAGAAAAAGCTGTGCAATTCTCTTAAAATTCAAAATGCTAAGTGTAAAAAGCTTGGATATCTTAAACAAGACTATCTGTTCTTGTATTCTTTATCTTGCACTTCCAGATCATTGACAGGATACCTTTAGCAGGTACCTCTGGAAATTGGTTAAACAATTATTTATGTATTTATTTACAATAAACCCTGTGTTTTATTTTTTTTAGAGTTTAATGTCTTTTAGAGTTTTTCTGTCTCTTGTGGACTTTTTGATTATATTAATTTAGAAAACAACCTAGGACTGTTGCAGTAGAACGGTAATATAGGGATAGGATATAAATTAAAGAAACACATTATTAATCAACTTACATAAAATGTTTCATTTTAAATTACAACAAATATATGGTCACAAATTAATTATCTCAAAATGCTTTGAAGACATTTGTATTTCTAATATAGGTTTTCCTATTTAAAATTATACATAGACAAACACTTGAGGAGCAAACAAAAATTTTATGAGAAAAATAATTAGTTATTATAAATAATCAGTGCAAGGCATTTGAAAAGTCAATCAAACTTTTTTTTCTTTTCCCATTAGGGGTAGATCTTTTTGATCTCTACACTGATATGTTTCTGTCAGGACCATTAGATCCAAACATTTATACAACTCTTTCCACTGCTGTAGTAGACTGCTTAAGTGATTCCCACTGCACAGGGATAGTACAAGATAGCCGATTCTTTAGAAGAACAAGAGGTATAGATGAAATTATTACATCTGATGAAAATGTATTTACATATAAAAAACGAGGTATGTTTATTTGTCTGAAATCAAAAACAGAAATATGTATAGAAATGTATTACCATACTAAAAGAATTTGCAAATGTGAATCTTAAGGAAGCCTTTATTTTCTTTTGGTATGCAAGAAAAATGGGAGCTCATTTAAAATGACTGCTCCATTTACTTTTATTTGAAAAAAAAATATTTCTAGATTATTCTGTAGATTTTTATTTTATAATTTGAAAAAAATTGTTATTTGAGAGGTAAACTCTTTATCCTCAGCAGATGGCAGCATCAAGCCAAGTTTGCTGATTTCATATAATTAAGCAGGCTTGGAACCTATTAATCCCTACAAGGAAGACCACCAGGAAATCTAAGCATTGATGATTAAACTAGGAAATTGGGATGGGGGGCAGGTAACAGCAAGCCATTTTTTTATCGAAACAAAGATAATTTCTAGACCTGCCATTTTTAGCTGTTGGACTAGGGCTTGTTATAATACTGCGGAGTATTTGGGAGAATTTGTGCTTCCCCTCACATAGATGAGGTAAAAGGACGAGAACGTCATCAAGGAAGCAAGTTCAAAGCATAGAATTACTGTATACAGGGAGCATTGGAACTGCTGAAACTCAGGATGAGTCAAGATTGGTGAACAGATTGGTTAAAAAAAAATTGTGTTTGTATATGCATGCACATATACACACATATACATACATTCACAATAAAGGGAAAGAGAAAAAACATAACAGCTGTTCAGCAAAGGTGCTAAAATGATAACAAAAGATACTTCCATAAAAAACTATTTCTATTTCTTAATCCTAGGGAAGTTTGATGCCAACATGGTATTGTTCTTATTTATGTCAGCCTCCAGGTGAGAGCGCATAAAGGAGCAATCCTGTGCTTATACTTCAGCTGACCAGTAGAAGAATACAAAAATATTAACTCATTGTTGGGGCAACAAGAATCCTCTTCCTCTTATTTCACACAAAAATAAATTACAAATATCTTCCTCCCCTCATGTTTTCAATTAATCAAATGTACACTTGTATATTGTTGTTTATGTAGAAATTCCTATTATGTGTAGTGATATCAAATAAGTTTCAAGTTACTTTTGAACTACTACAAAGCTATATGTAGGCTCAATCTTCTCCAGTCCATATAACCAGGATAATATGTGTTATCCTGGTAATAATAATAATAATAATAATAATAATAATAATAATAATAATAATAATAATAATAATAATAATAATAATAATAATAATAATAATAATAATATAAAGTTGGAAGGGACCTTGGAGGTCATCGAGTCCAACCCCCTGCTCAGGCAGGAAACCCTATACCATTTCGGACAAATGGATGAAAAGGAAGTGTCAACCTGCGCCTGATATCCCCACCAAGAAACACACCAGAGTTAAAAAGTCCTCTAATGTTATCTTTAATGGGCTGAATCATAGCGGCAAGTTAGAAAGCGAAAGCTGGCTCTAATGAAAAGGTGGGAAGCTTTTAATTAAAAGAGTAACTCTCCTCTTTCCTCTGACCGGTCAGATCACATTGTCCAATAGAATTTCCAATAATTGTTATGAGAAACATTCGCGGTTCGCCAAAACAGAACTTCCATTTCTCTAGCTTTCTCACTATGATAAACCACTATGTATTCCACTCTCTCCCCATCTCCCTTCCCCGATCTGTAGGCAAGCTAAAGGCACATAGAGGTCCTAAAGGCAGCCGGGTTCATAGCTTGACAGGAAGATTTTAATTTGAGATTTGTAGAGACATTGTCCGGTGATAAGTACCCTTGAATAAATTCCAACTATTCAAAAATAAGGGAATTGTGTTCTAGTTTTCTGAAGGAACATGACAATGATCTGTCTGGACCCTTATAGATTGTTTTTAAGCAGTGCTTTTTTTGTAAAAAAAAAAAAAAAGGTGCCGGAATTCACACACGTCATACAACCCGCCTTGCCTACCCTACAAGGTTCCATCCAAAAAAGGTGCCGGAATTCCGTTCTGGGCGTTCTATGACAAAAAAAGCCCTGTTTTTAAGAAACTCTGAACAATAGATGGAACAGGAGTCGCTCCTGTCTTAAAAAGAAGGAAAACAAGGGTCTGGAAACAATAGAACTGTTAGTTTGATACTGATTGAATGGATTGATTACCAGAAAATGTAGATATGAAAGGAGCAAGTCTTACTGCACTACTCTTACTTCAAGTTTGGGAGGTAATTGTGCAAATGCTGTGTATATAATATAACTTGAATTTGGCATAGCATTTGACAAAGTACACCCATGACATTCTGGTCAGAGTCTAGTTTATCAGCCAGATGGAATATTATTAGGTGGATCTGCAACTGATTTGCAGCCATACTCAGTGAGATGGGATTCAACCAGTTCGCACCAGTTCGGCAGAACCGGTAGCTAATTTTTTGTTGTCCAGGCCCAGAATGGACTTCCGGAAGCAGCATCCACACAGAGAACCGGTTGTTCACATATTTGAATCCCACCACTGAGTGAGTATCCATCAACAGTTCTTCATCAAGCTAAGAAAAAAAATGTCAGGTAGAATGCTAAAAGGCACAGACTTAGGTCCAGTATTCTTCAAATTTCATGATTTAGATCAAAAGGTGAACGGTATATTTATTAAACTTGCAGATTATACAAGAGAGTGATAACTAACGAAGAATATAACATTAAAACTCAATTGTGGCAGGATAAGAATCAGTTGTAAATTACAGAACGATATGTAACAAAACAGGTGCAAAAATTATTCATGTAGAGAAAATACATTGACTGTAAAGATGTAGACTGCGAGTATCTGGCTTGATAATAGTACAAGTAGTCCTTGGTTAACAACTAATTAGGACTTGGAACTCCATTGCTAAGCAAAAAAATCATGCAGCCATGCCTGGGTTGGTGACATCAGTTCTGCTGGGATTGTTAAATGAATGTCCCATGATTATTAAGAATAACATCATGTGACTGCAACTTGTGACTTTCTGCCAGGTTCTTCTTTGACTTTGCTTGTCAAAGTGAAACTTGCAAGTGGTGATCACATGACTGCAGAACATGGTAACTGTAATAAATGCTTGCCAATTGTGACCACATGATGCTGTGATAACTGTAACTATAAGGATTGGTTGTAAAGTAGCTTTTTAAGCATTGTTATAAGTTTCAATATTTGCTAAACTGAGCGGTTATAACCACGGAGTACCTGTACATGGAAAACTAAATCTTCAAATTCTCTTCCATTACAATCTTGAAATAGTAGTTGATTACAAGCTGAATATGTGTTAGCAGTGTAACTTGGGTGAATCATATGTGAGTGGATGACCATAGAATGAAAATTACAAAAAAATAATCTTTAAAAATGAAATGTTAGGATTTATCAACAGGGGCATGATCCAAATGAAACTAAAATAATAGCTTCATTCTGTTCTACGTTAGTTAGACTTCACCTTAGGTATTATTTCCAGTTTTGTACAGCATACTTTAAGAATTCAGACGAGTGGAATGGATTCATGGAAGGGCAATCAGAACAGGAGAACAGTTCTTATGAGGAGATATTGAGAAAACATGTTATATGTAGTTTTAAGAAGATAAACTGAATATACATGGAGGAGTGGAAATAGACTAATACCATTCATGTATCATACAAAAGAATGTGAAACTATTCCATAGGATGCAAATAATGGACTTAAAATATAGAAAAACAGATTCCTTTGGGGTATTAGATAAAAACTTTGTTCCAATAGTTCGACAATGAGATCAACTCCCAGTCAGCTGCTTTCTCCAGATATGATAGAGAGACTGATAGTTGGGTAGTTACTGGGGGGATGCTTTGATTTAGTTTTCTGCATTGAATAAAGATTAAATTCAAAAATATGACCACTTTCAATGATTCTAGGGTGATTCCTTTCACATAATGATGGTATATGAATAAGATGAATCCTTGTAGAACCTTATCACATATTGGATTCAGAATTTGGTTGCTTCATTACATAACTTTCCTTGGGGAATTGTTGAATTTTTTAAAAATATATTATGTTGACATAATATGATTTGTGATTCTTTCCATAGAATGTTCCTTTGGTTACTTTGGTAATAACTGTATCTTACCTTGTAAGAAATGCTATGGAGGATTCAGATGCAATTCAATAACTGGAAATTGCCCAGAAAGATTGTACTGCCATGATCAATTCAAAGGTGAACTGTGTGAATTAGGTACAGTAGTATATGGTCATCTTCATTTAAATTATTTCTTATTCTTTTTTGAATAGAGCATAGATTCAAATGGCATGTATCGTAAAGCATTTGCTTGTAAAGAAGGAAACAATCTGTTGGTAACTTTAAACCTCTGTAAAATCACAGAAAGTAAACAGTCTAATTTTTCTATAAATGAACATCATAAAGCTGATTTTAGTTGAGTTTTATATATCAAAGATTACAATGCATTACAGAATCCAAAGGAATATCTTAAATAGTTACACATGTCTGCTGTGTTTTGTCTCAGTTGTGACACAACCCCAGCACTCCCAATGTTTTAAAGGAAATTTAGTTTTTGTTCCTGAGTATGTTTTTGTGAAATGATGTAGCTGATGGATAGATTAATTGAGCCTTTATAATCTCCATGACAGTAATTGTAAAATTAAATGTAAAATGTAAAATATAGAAGGTGCATATTTTAAAAGAAATCAGAATGTGATTATTAGACATGAACCCATTCACACATATATACAGGGTTGGTCTTCCAAACCAAAGTCTTTGCATGGAATTAGCAAGCAGACAAAAAGTCATGGGACTAAATTGCAACTCAGTCTCAAGTCAGAGCAAAACAAGTGCCATCGTGAGAACAAATTTAAAGTATATTAAAGAAGGATAGGATTATGTGAGGTTCCAGATTTGAAGGGAAAAAAGAGCATGAGGAGCAAACATAGATCCTACCTTTAACTTTTTAAATAGTTATGCCTTTTCCTGAAATGTTGTGGCTGCTATCCAAACTACTTTTTGTCTTTGAATCTGAAAAGTTTCCTGGCTTTGAGATTAGACTGTGTTCATGATTAGACTGTGTTCATTATAGATATGGCTTTAAGATAAGAAAAAACTATCATGCCAATAGAATGAATTTTATTAGAAGAACACTGGAAAAAAGAATATTAATTAGATGTGCATAGTAATGTAAGTAAAAACTTATGTTAAAGAAGTATGCTTTTCTATAACTTCTATTCAATTGAAAGGAATTTTTCTGTGAATTTTAAATAGTCATATTATCTGTAACGGCTGTAATTTTAAATTGAATACGATGAACAGTTAAAATCCTAGGAAATACTGCAGCTTGCAGTTTGCATAGCTGCATTCCTTCAAAATCTTTTGAGGTTATTTAAGATATTGTTTTATAAAAGAATACCTGGAAAAACCAAGACAGCAGTTTTGGATATTTAGTTTAGTGTTAAATTCTTTTAAGGTCTACTCCAATTTGTGTGCATTGTGTGGATTCTCTTTTTGCCTATTGATGTGACCCTATTCAGGAACAATTACTCAGTCATAAACATATTCATCAAAATGGAAACACTATGACTTATTTCCACTATGCAGCTTCTGTTAATCATTTAATATTCCTCTGAGCAGCCTGTTCATCTAACTAAAAATTCCTACAGAGATTAAAGAATAAAGTTGTGTGGTGAATTAACTTCTCTTTCTGGAAAACTTTGATGTCTGCTTCTGAGCACCATCCCTTGCTCCAATACTCTTAGAAATAGCTTCAATGAGACAAAGTTGAAACAAAATATGCAAGTTGCTTTTAGAAAACCTATCAGAATTTGCTGGTATTGATGTTTAGTAAAGCAAACTGATGAATACTGCCTCTTGCTAAGAATGGCTGCATTTATTTTTGCAAATGACAAAGAATAAACAAAGCAGTACAGTAGTCTTGGGATGCCAAAACAATTTCACAACTATGTCCTCCCTCACAACTTTTCATAAATAGCGATTTTTTTCCAAGCTCATAAATATATAATTTTAAGAGGAAGGAGGAAGAAGGGAGAGAGGGCGAAGCCCCAGTTAACTGCAAGATTCTTTCTCTGTACAGTATACAGATTTGCATGTAAACTTTTTAATCAGCAAAATTTAGCTGTCTCTGAATTTCAAATGTGGGCTTTTAATTACTAAATATGATTGAATATATGTTAAAATGTTAACATCTTGATCAGGATTAAAACTGTAGGTTGTTAATCTTTGCAGATAAAGGCATTGCTCTCATTTAATATATGTTAGTATAATTTTTCAAATTCAGTCTGTGTTATTTTCAGGCCTCAAAAATCCAAAATGTCCCCGTAATGCACCATGGTGGTTTTATGATGAATATTGCTATTATTTTGAAAAGGAAAAGAAAGGGGATTTTGACTGGGCAGAAAAACAATGTTCCTATTACAAGGATTCTTATCTTGTCCGGATTGGAGGTGAAAAAGAAAAGGTACACTAATTAGGTAGAGATATTTTTTTTATTTCTTAAATTTCTCTACTGTCACAATTGAGAGACTTTTGGTCATAAACAACATAATTCAAAATCATAAACATCTATGTATTAGAATAGTAATACAGCCATGATAAAAATAATAAAGAAAATAAAAGATTCATTTTAAAATAACTAAACCAACATAACAAAATTTCATTCACGTGATGTTATCCCATTAAATGGCTCGGTTTAATGCATTCTCATAGGTCATCATGATGAAATCTTGCAGAACCATCATGATCAATTCACATTACATTTTTCAGTTAATGTTCTTCTGTTCTGCATTAGATCTGATTCCCTGCTTCCAGTTTTGCGCCGTAGCACATGGTCGTGGGAGACTGAAGCTCTGTTCCCCACGGCTAGATTCGTCCTGCCTGGGGGACCCTGAATGGGTCTGAAGTTGCCCCGTAGAGGTGACCGTGAAGGAGGGGCACCCCATTGATCACAAAGCGATGGCGGTTGCTTCGTTTGATCCAGGGGAAACCCTCCGACCCGACAGGAGAAAGTCTAGCGTGATAACAGCGTCCAGCCCAAGCTACTTGCAGTCAAAGTCCAAGAGCACAAACCTGAACATCAGTGAATAGCGTGCTTGGAATTGGAATTCTCTATTCTGTCTCTTAACTGAATCCTTGGGAAAGGCTCTCAAAGTAAGAAAACCTCCCAAAATGAAGGGAGGGGACCACATCCCCACTCCCTCATAGACGGAAGCGGCAAATTAATACTAAGGGAGAAAGAAACATATTGAAATTCAACTTAAAATACTACAGTCTGGATAAATCTAACAATTTAAAAAAAATGGTTAAGACTGCACCTTAAAGGGTTTTGATGAAAATATAAAAAATATATGACAATAATAACTTTTTGTTTGATAAAACTGAAAAATGAACAACTACTGACATCTAGTGGAGAATCAGAGCGCAGAACACGTAACAATAAGGGTTCAGAAACTGGCAGGACGCCTAGAAACAAAGAATAATCTGTTCCCTTGAAACTATAAATAACCTTGAAGACAGCTGGGAACAAAGGAAGAGCCAGGCCAGCCATAAGATTAAAGAGTGTCTGAAAGAAAAATACTTGGACTGTTGTTTAAATTTAAGAACTGTTGATAGAAAAAGAAAAACTTTGGCTCCCTTTCACAGTTACTACTGTTGAGCCAGGTGCCACCTATTTTATACTTGTGCATTTGATTTTTCTTGCCTAATGTAAAACATTACTCTTCTCTATATTGAATTTCATTTTGTTAGATAGGGCCCAGTGTTCAAGTCTGTCAAGATCCGTCTTTATCGAGACTTCCGGTTCATCACGCGGCCGCCGTGGACGGCTGGGAGACTTGTTCTCCCCCCCGTTCAGTTTTGCATCGCTGGGGGGCCCTGAAAAGGGCCAAAAGTTGCCCCGAAGAGGCGACCAGCAAGGAGGGGCATTTGCTGGATTGCGGGAGAGCAGCAACTCTCCCGTAAGAGCTGGCATTCCCTCCAAACCGGTGGACGAAAGGACCGGCCATAAAAACATGGCTCGTCCCTAGGCTGCTAACAGCCGAAGTCACATTACCATCTGGCAACTTCAAAGCAGCGTGGACAGGACTGGCTGAGGTTTACCTCTCTTACATCCTAATTACTTAATTACCTGCATAAGCTGCTAAAGTACTTTCCCCCCTGTGGTGAGGGAAGGGGGATTTTAGCCCTCCCTCCAGAAACAGTGGCAAACAACCACTCGGGAGTTTAAAACGTTGGAAAAATACTGGGATCCTAATTGGAATTCTATTTCCTAAAATTGGTAGATTATAAGATTTGTAACTTTCTACTCTCTGATTTTTACTCTAATTACTAAAAGATTTCGGTTTTTTTCCCCTTAAAATAGAGGGAGGAAAAAACCTGAAAAGATCCAACTAACTTTGAGACATAAACCTGTTATTCTTTAAGAGAGACTTGTTGACAGCTTTGAAAATAGATAAGATATAAAGTAACCTTGAAACACCATCTGCAAGAAACCCAGCTCAGCTCCTCACTTGGTGGACTTTCTGATTGTAAGTTTTTTTTTAGTTTAATATACTACAATGGAAGAAGAACAGGAATGGATTTCTTCTACAGAGGAAGCACAGGAACAAATTCTTTGTATGTTAAAAGCAATTATCCAAACTCTACGTATAAGTCTGGATATGCAAACTCAAATTGTGACTTCAACCAAAGAATCATCTATACAGAATTCTATAGAGAAAGTGAAACAACCAAATGCTATGCCAGAAGACTTAGATACTCAACAAATACAGACAATGGAAAACACAAAAAAGAAACTGATAATAGAGAACAAGGAAAGGACTTTTCTTATAAACCAGAAGGAATTTGAAGATAGAAAAGAAAAACAGATGAAAGAGAAGATAAATACTTCGGGACAACTGCATCGAACTGGAAAAACAAAGAGACAATCTGCTAAATCAGTTAGTCCTCTTAAGAAAACATCAACTGGATGCTCTTATCGACATCAAACAATAGCCACAATAATACAAGGAGATCTTTTTGATGATTTAAAAGCAAAGATACGAAAAATGATCTGGCAGAGAAAAAAAGCTAGAATAAGATTGAAAAAGATTGGGGTTTTGATCTACACATGAGATCTAAAATAGAATATATCTAAATGGATAGAATATGTATTCTGAACACAAGATATTGTAATGATTTGAGATAAAGAAAATTTTGGTCGTATAAAATCTAGAAATATAAATATTGAAATAATAATATACTGTTTTATTAGTTTGTTAAGATAGATGGTAGAATTTATATATAAGGAGTGTACTTTAAATATTAGATTGTATGAGGAATTGTGATAAAGGAATTGTGTTTAATTAAACATTTGGGAAAAAATAAATATTAAACGTTAAATTAAAATATTAAGGGAAAATTAACTATCAGGTCACTGATTGGCTAAAAGTTTGAATGTTTACAAATAACTAAGATTTGAATTTAAGATATTGTTATGAGATGAGACAAAGGTTAAGTAAAACTTAGAAGTATAAATACTAATAATTAAATTTGTATATGGGTTTTTGGTACAAATGCTGGTGGTTTTTTATTATTATTATTATTATTGTTCTTTTTCTGGACAGGAAGAAAGGAAGGAAGAAAAGAAAAAAATTATTAGCCTCAAATATGAGATAGGAGACTTAGAAATTGGGATCATTTAAAATCTGGAAATGATAAAGATTAAACGTTAAACTTAAATATCAATGGGAAATTAAAGTTAAGAAAAACTTACTAGGTTATTATCTAAAAGATGGAATGTCAAATTAATTAAGATATGTATGGACTATTGATGAATACTAGAAAGGTATTTTTTGTTTGATTGATAGAATAAGAAATGTATTGGTTCGAATATGACAGTAGATATTATGGGGGAAAGAGAGGGAATTAGTTGTTGTAATACGTTGAGATTTGTACTGATGATATTCAAATGTAATGGAATTACTGTGCTCAGCCGCCATGCTACTTTTCAAATATGTAAATGTAATATTGGAAAATTAATAAAAAACTTGGGGGAAAAAAAAGATCCGTCTTTATCTTGAGCTTTTCTTCTGGAGCATTGGCTATTCCTGCCAGCTTGGTCTCATCTGCAAATTTGATGAGTTCCCAATATATCCCCTCGTCTAAGTCATTGATAAAGATATTGAAGATTACTAGGCCTACGACAGCCTTGGGGTACCCCACTGCATACTTCCCTCCTTGTAGATGCATTTCCATTAAGGACTATATGCCCTGAAAAGTGGCATGTGGCCACAGCATTGAGACTGAAGATGAGGCCCGGGCCTCAACTTTGGCCCTAACGCCACTACTGCCACTCGAAAGGCGGCCTCACGCCATTCCCCAAGGCATGCAAACCTTGGGAAACCATATAATTGCCCATGACCCAGCATTCCCCAGGATCTACATATGTTGCTTACTTCGCCATAGGCTCAGCATCATTGTCTTGAAGGAACTGTTCAAACCCTTTTTTAAAGTTGTATAATAAAAGTTAATCCCGTTTCTTATTCAAATGTTAAAACAAATAGTGACTACGTTCCTCACAGTCTCACTTCCATCAAGTCACATTACATGTAGAAAAACGGACAAAGACAAAAAAAACCCTTCCAAATCAAGAAAAGGTTTGATGATGGCAGTAGCACCAATAGATCACTGAGTGATTATACCATGATTCTGAGGATTATAAAAAAAACAAAGGATAGCAATAACAATTAGGAAGTGCAACAATATGTATTTGCACATATATTATTTCTAAAGAGTTTTGCCCTGAGAATTGGACTATGTGTCTAGTAAACTAAGACTAAGCATGACTTACACCAGAAAATCATATTTTCACTGGGTCTCTGAAGATGTGCCAAATAGTTGAAATCGTGAGTAAAGAATCCAATCCATTTAGAAATCAGATTTTTTAAAATTCCAGTATACAGATTATCTACTAAATATAATGAAATGATAATGATAATGAAACTGAAAAGAATATTATTGTGGTCATTAACCAGCACATATACTTTATATTTAATGTAATACGTGTACCTTAACAACGCTCTATAAAAAATATTCAGAATGGCATTAAAATAAGCCAGTTATAAATGAAGAATTTTTAAAAGACTGAATTCATTACTATATAGTATTCATTCATTCATTCATTCATTCATTCATTCATTTATTTTATTTTATTTTATTTTATTTTATTTTATTTTATTTTATTTTATTTTATTTTATTATTTTATTTTATATTTATTTATTTATTTATTTATTTATTTATTTATTTATTTATTTATTTATTTATTTATTTATTTATTTATTTATTTATTTATTTATTTATTTATTTATTTATTATTTCCCATCTCGCAATGAAATGATTTTGAGTGGCTGCCATCATTAAAACATTAAAATCCTAACAAATAAATACCTTCTCCTGGACCCTGCCAACTAGAATTCCTTGACCAGCAGGACCCGCAGCATGCCTCCTCTGCACGGTGCAGGTGGGGCACACCAATCCTAGTGCGGTGAGATAGTTCCTCAACTAACCTTGCCAAGGTTCAGCCAAGGCCTGTGGTTCCCCCGTCCAGCTCCCACAGCCTCCAGGCACTGTGAGAGGGTGTCAACAGCATCACTTGGATCACCTGGGTTGGAGATGTAAACTGATTTATATGTATATTTATTCGTATAAAGGAGGGTAATAGTCCGTCAGAAGCATATTGAATCATATATCCATGGTAAATTCTGTGGTCCTGCTGCTGCTCTGGAATGTCTTCACCTTGGAGATCAGTCTTCCCTCTCCCTGCTGACTTTTAGGAAGTGGCTATAAACTGGATTGCAGGATATTTTCTTGATTTAATATATGGCATTATGTTTATTATTTTGTAATTTACATTGCTATTTTATCACCATCATTATTTTAATTGCATGCTGCACATCATGTAAGCCACTGAGAATCATTAAATTGTGGCAAGTTATAAGTTCAGTGAATAAATAAATAAAAAATTCTGCCAGAAAGCAAAAGTAATTTTTCTGTCTTATATGGGCTGAATTTCAATGTTTCGTCCTAACCATTTCCATCATAAATTCTAGGAAACTCATGAAATCTCAAGTAAGATACTGTTTAAAAATGATTCCGATTTTTTTTTTTTAAAGAAGTGGCTTGATAATATGTTGGAAAAGGATAGCTGGATTGGTTTGCGACAGCAGAAAACTAAATGGGAATTCATTGGTGGGGGTGGAGCAGTTCATGTGCCGAGTTATACCTGGTAAGCAGTCAATGTCAACTGTTTTATTTCACTCTCTTTCTCTCACCCCCACAAAAAGATAAAAAGAAAGAAATGAACTTTATAAACTCAAAAAATGTTTATAGCATAAAGAAAGATAGAATAGTCATAATAGAAAAAGTATATCAGGTCTTTAAAAATATATTTACATTAGTTCAATAATAAATCCATTAAACAACCCCTCTATATATTTTCTTGGTCTTGTGACTCCACTATGTAGTACATTTTTGTTGCTACTACTTGAAAGGCAACGGAATTGAGAAATTGAAAGTTACATAGTTGCAACAGTTTAAAAAAGAAAGGAAGAAAGAATACTCACTGAAAAATTACAAGAGAAACAGATTGTATGATGTACAATCACTAAACCATTATTTTTTAAAAAATCGTATCTTTTGAAGAAGCCAGAATCATCTCAGGCTCATTGTTTTCTTTGAAATCAGAACGTGATTGAATTTCAGAAAAGTATAAAATACAAAGAACCAGGGGAAAATGTTTTAAAGGGAAAGGAGGGGGGAGAAGGCAGGAAAAAGCAAAATTAGAGGTGCAGATCAAAGAAGAAAAAGGTATAGAAAAAAGTAATTTCCCATAAACGAATGAAAAACCATTAAAATATATGGTGGCATCTATAAAACAAAAGACCTCTTAAATATTTCTGGTTTTATGATTTTCTGAAGCCTAATAATGTTTTCTTCTGTTTGCTCTTCCCTGCCTTAATCATTTGTTCACTGATGCTTAAAAGAGTCGGACATAACTGACAGGGAAACCTTTAGCTTTACTTTTTGCTTAAAAGTGTTTTTGTATCTAGTTCTGGCAAGGAGCTTGCCTGTCTTTTCTGGCTTTTTGCTGTCAGGCAGTAGTGCTTATTCTAGAGGAATTTGCTGCTTTTTTCAAATTAGAAATTAAGATGCATCATGGCTTTTTCCTTCTCAAAAGAACAGGTTTGGCCGTATGTGATCAGGAGAGGAGAAATTAGCTTGCTAAATTCATAATGAATCCATGCATTTCCTTACTAATTTTGTAAAACTGAACGCACAACAAGATTTATTAACTAGGGTTTTTATTACATCATTGTAACTAGGCTTTGGGATTTTCCTTCAACAAGCGACAGATGTGCTCTGATGGTGAGAGGAAGAAGCTTTCAGGCATCGCAATGTGCTGAACAGCATTTCTACATATGTAGAATACGAATAGGTATGTAGAAACACAACTAAACCCATAAGGTGTAAGGATGGAGATTTTAAACCCAGAATCCTCTAGTTCTTCTGACCCCCATCTTCTGACCCTTAGAGTAGTGGCTTGGTAATTCTCACTGTTACTCACATCCTCTAAGAGTCACTTCATCTGGCTTTTTTCTCCTAATCCTGATGCATGAGAGAGGGCTCCTACAACCTGGGTTACTTTCTGACAATTACAAAGTACAAATGAAAGCGTTGTGCTATTTGCTGGCCATAGAGCTTTGACAAGGGCAATTAGGTGTCATTCTTTCACCCTTTAATGTCTGATCAGTCTTACAAGAGATAAACGTACAAGAGATAGAATATGAATAGGAAAGAAAACAAAAAGAAGATATAGGGGGAAAAAAACCTAACTTAAATTTATGTAAGCAAAATGGAACTACTCAAGGCTAAGAGAAAAAAATAACTTCCGGAGCTAAAAGACAAACAGAAAATGTGAAATATAAAACAATATAATACTTCGCCAGACCACAAGATAGTGTCTGCAGTCACTACAATAATTTGAACTAAGATTCAAATTATGTTATTAGCATACGAATTAATTTAAAAACAATGCCATGCCTTCCTGATTAGCCTGGAAAATAGATGGCTAGGATTTCACGCAATTTATGTTCTTGTACAGAGAAAAATACAGGTAGTCCTCAATTTACAACAGTTCATTTAGTGACCATTCAAGTTAGAACGGTACTGAAAACAGTGACATGACAGTTTTTCACACTTATGACCGTTACAGCATCCCCAGGTCATGTGATCAAAATTCAGACGCTTGGCAATTGACTCATATTTATGATGGTTGCAGTGTCCCGGGGTCATGTGATCACTTTCACAACCTTCTGACAAGCAAAGTCAATGGGGAAGCCAGATTCACTTAACAACCATGTTACCAATTTAACAATTGCAGTGATTCAGTTAACACCTTTGGCAAGAAAGTTCATTAAATGGGGCAAAATTCACTTAACAAATGTCTCACTTTGCAGTAGAAATTTTGGGCTCAGTTGTGGTGATAAGTTGAGGACTACCTGTATAAGCAATATCATTACAAATATTAAAATATTTTTAAACAAAATTTAAAAAATGACTGGGTCAGTCTCTCTCTTTATTCAATCTACTTCTTAGCATTGTAAGGAAAAATTGGAGGAGGGGATGTTGTGTGCACCTGTTCTAGCTACTGAAGGAAACATGGAATACAAATTTATCAAATACTAAACTCTTTACCTATTTAGATGGAAATAACAATGCTTTGAAATCAACTACGTCATGTTCCTACCTTGTTTTCCTGGGGATATCAGTGGTTTATCACAGCTATCATGGAGTTGCTTGTTGCAACTGAGACATAATAACTTCTTCCTCCATTTATTCTGGAGTTCTGCTTGCCCGTTTAAGAATGATGTCTCTTGAAGAGAGAGCCTTTGGGACAAATTTGCCTTTTGCTTTTAAAGCACATGTCTTTAAAAAAAAAAAATCAATAAGGGTATGTCTGAGCCTGCTGGTTCTGGAAGCTGGGCCTGAGCTACATTCACTGCAAGGTACTATTGAGAAGTTTACTATTCACATGTGGCATTTAATGAAGGACTATGAAATGTGAGCATTCTTCTATTTATCCTATTAAAATATCATGTTTCCTATTCCTTTTTTTACAGTTGCAAGTCTAAAACTGTTCACACTTTTTAGAGATTTACTAATCTCTGATTTTGTATTGTAGTATTATATTTTGGTCCATCATTAGGGAAATAGTTGCTACTCTACTAGATCAAATGTTTCCATTGTTAATGTTATAAGGCATTTAATGCATAAGCTGTCTTGACCTTGCTGCTGTCTTTGCTGGTCTTTCTCTTGTTTTGTCCCTAAATCAGTTGAAGAAAACATCCAAATTCTCTAGAGAAGGGGTGTCAAACTGCCAACCCACGGGCTGGATGCATCATAGTGAAACCACGCCCACCCCATTGCCGGCAATGGAAAAAAAGTCACGATACATTGCAACACGTCATGTGACATTGCGAATTTGACACCCCTGCTCTAGAGCATATTTGAACAGAGTACAGATATACAGAGAGGAAAAGGAAATTGTTCTTGTGGCAGATATCTTTCCCTGAAGATATAGATGTATTTGGAAATGGTATTATTACTCTCTGGATTTTAATAATTTCACTACAGATTTAAAAGCTTCATTTAGTTTAATAAGAAAGAAAACATATGTAGCAGTCTCAAATTGTAGTAATTATTGGGAAAGAAATTAAAACTCAAGTCAGCAAAGGGGTGTGAGTCTTACTGGGAAAAAGGGGTATACTGTATAAATGTAATAAAGCAACAAGAAGGCTTTAAGATAGGACTGTTGTCAAACAGTTTTGTTTACCTGCTGAAAAAAACACCTCAATTTTCTGAAACAGAACATTACCTAAGTAAACGGGATAATACAAGGGCATTTAAGAAATAAACCTCCATTTGGTTATCAATGACAGACACTTGCAGATACAGAACTTTTATTATACACATTAGAAAACTACAATGTTACGTTACTTTTCGACATAATCACCATTCAAATTGAGGCACTTGTCATAACATCTTACAAGGTTTGAAATTCCTTAGTAGTTGCTTGGTGCCAAATCTAGGCTATGGGGTGTGTGTGATCAAAAACATCCCAATGGAACTGCTTCAAAAGTTCCTGGGTGCGTCTAACGGTGTGCGGGCGAGCATTATCGTGAACTAACACCACACCGGAAGTGGTGCCATAGAAAATCCCACCAAATGTGAAGATGCCAAGGGAGTACTGCTAGTGAAGTTCATGGAGCATGGTTCGACCATCAGTTCAGAAGTCTACTGTGAAACGTTACAAAAACTCAGACGAGCCATCCATAACAAGCGTCGGGTCATGCTGACTTCCGGTGTGGTGTTGGTTCACGATAATTTTCACCCACACACTGCTAGATGCACCCAAGAACTTTTGAAGCAGTTCCGTTGGGATTTTTTTTATCACCCCCCCCCCCCATAGCCCAGATTTGGGGCCAAGTGACTAGTACTAAGGAATTTCAAACCTTGTAAGACATTATGACAAGTGCCTCAATTTGAATGGCGATTATGTCGAAAAGAAATGTAATGTTGTAGTTTTCTAATGTGTATAGTAAAACTTCTATATCTGTGAATGTCTGTCATTGATAACCAAAGGGAGGTTTATTTCCGAATTGCCCTCATACTTAGAATCAGTATTAGGCACCATAATCATTGATTTAATACGCATCTGAAGGATGTTATGCTTTTCCTGTTTTCATCAGAAGCTGTGATCCCTCAGTTTAACTAGCAGCTAAAAATTTCTAAAAGCTGTGTGGCCTTTCAAAGACTAATATATATCAATCTGTAACTGATGATAAACAATCAGCTGAAACTGATTGAGAGAGAACCAGTTTGGTTTAGTGGTTAAAGCATCAAGCTAGAAAGCAAGAGACTGTGAGTTCTAGTCCTTCCTTAGCCTTGAAAGCCAGCTGGGGGCTAGTCACATTCTCGCAGCCAAGCTCACCTCACAGGGTTGTTGTTGTGGGGAAAATAGGAAGAAGAAGGTGTATTGGCTGTATTCACTGCCTTGAGTTATTTATAAAAATAATAAAGGCAGGAAATAAACAACAAAAAAAAAACACAAATAAATAAATGAATGCTTTCATGGATAATCTGAACTTGATCAATGATAAATATGTTAAGCATTTATTATGGTATAAAATATTTTGGGGTATTTTGCTACACAAAATTATCATGGTTACTTATCTGAGAAATATGGGTAAATTAGTAAATGACTAGACTTAGTTTCCTTTACCCTTAGTCTATAATTCATGTTACATTTACATCCCATAATTTTGTTAACATCTTTTATTTGTTACTTCAAAAAAAGCTGATGTTTCTAAACTTTTTACTGAGTACCCTGCGAAAATAATGCTGAGTCCTTATGGTCTGGCTTCTTATGAAGATATTGAAGAAGCAAGATACCATTGTATAATGAGTGTGAATTGTACTGGAATAAGTAGCTGGCTACATGAACATTTTCCTGTCACAGGAACAGAAATGGTTTTGGCTTCAACTGAGCATGTAGTTCACTTAAAAACAAGTAAGGATCCATTCTATTTTTTCAGATATTGGGGGTGCAACATTGCATTTATCAGATTAATTTGTAAACTGGAGAATGAAAAAGAAGATTTATGAAACTTAAAATATTGACATACAATAAGCATCAAAATTAAACTTGAATATCTTATAAAATGTAAGGTAGGGTCACAAATAAAATTATTAAAATAGGCCAGATACAGTTTTTATGATTATAGTATATGACTATGCTAGGGGATAGAAGGTTCAAAATTATTAAATTGCAGGTGAAGAATCAACTGTTACTTTTAGTTAATATTCCTTTCTTATAGATAAGCTCATCTATTAACTCTGTAATAAAGCAAGGGAACAGATGGACTTCAGAATTAAGCTCACAAAGACTGAATGCATATGCAGAACATAAATGTTCTAGGACACAGAGGCAAAATGTTGCCTGACTGGTCATTGCAGTCTTTGTAAGAATTTGCTATGATTCATTTTACTTTGGTCTGTAAAATCCAAAATAAAAGACGTGTCCTGTCATTGGCCATTGAACATGTAGAGCAGGGCTTTTCAACCTTTTCATCAATTGTACCACTTTTAGGATATGGCAGTATTCGAGTACCACCAGTCGCCTAGCAAGGTGTCAAAAACTTGATGACCAAAAAAAAAAAGGAAAAAAGTGATAAAGTACAGGTAGTCCTCGATTTACAACAGTTCGCTTAGTGACTGTTCGAAGTTACAACAGCACTGAAAATAGTGACTTATGACCATTTTTCACACTTATGATCATTGCAGCATCCCAGGGTCATGTGATTTACATTTGCATGCTTGGCAACTGATTCATATTTATGATGGTCACAGTGTTCCAGGGTTATGTGATCCCCTTTTGCAACCTTTTGACAAGCAAAGTCAATGGGGAAACCATTAACAACCGTGTTACGAATTTAAAAACTGCAGTGACTCACTTAACAAATGTGGCAAGTAAAGTTATAAAACGGGGCAAAATTCATTTAACAAATTTCTCACCCCTTCTTTTATATTCTCTCCTCTCTCCCCTCCTTTTATATCCTCTCCTCTCTCCTCCTCCTTCTTTTATATCCGCTCCTCTCCCTTCTCCTCCTTTTATATCCTCTCCTCTCCCCCCTCCTCCTTTTATATCAGGGGTGTCGAACTTGATTTCATTGAGGGCCGCATCAGCATTGTTACTGTGGGGAGGGGAGTGGGGCTGTGTGGCCAGCTCTACATTGCTCAGGTTGGGGGGCGCCTGTGGGGGGGATCTGGGGGTCTCTGGTGGAGGGGGTTAGGGTTAGGCTCCCTCTCTCCTTCCCTCTTTCTCATTCCCATCTCCTTCTCTTCTCTTCTCTTCTCTTCTCTTCTCTTCTCTTCTCTTCTCTTCTCTTCTCTTCTCTTCTCTTCTCTTCTCTTCTCTTCTCTTCTCTTCTCCCTTTCTCCTCATGGCTTCTCTCACAAATAGCCTTTTCACTCTTTCTCACGCACACATCTCTCCAAAATCCACCCCATTCTCACGCACACGTCCCTCCAAAATCCTTCCCATTCTCACGCACATGCCTCTCCAAAATCCTCCCCATTCTCACGCACACGTCCCTCCAAATTGTTCCCATTCTCATGCACACGTCCCTCCAAAATCCTCCCCATTCTCACGCATATGCCTCTCCAAAATCTTTCCCATGCTCAACGCACATGTCCCTCCAAAATCCTCCCCATTCTCACGCACACATTCCTCCAAAATCCTCCCCATTCTCACACACACGCCTCTCCAAAATCCTCCCCATTCTCACGCACACGTCTTTCCAAAAGCCTTCCCCGCCATCTCTCTCACCGCTTCTCTGACAAAAGCCTTTTCTCTTCTGCTTCTTTCTCCGGCATCTTTTTTTCTCTCCCTCTCCCGCCAAAACGGCCTCCTTTTATAGCCTCTCCTGTCTCCGCCCCCCCTTTCTCTTCCGGGTGTGCTGGAAGTGCCAATCCTGGGGCCTTTGTCTCGCCCCAGCAGCTCTGCAGCTCCTGGGGACTCCCTCATGGCAAGTCCTGCACTGCGCCCCTTTGGCTCGTTCCCTCCCCCGCTACACTTGGCTACACTTGGCTAGGCTGGGCAGGGCCGCGTACCACCTGACAGGTGCCGGTTGAAAAGCCCTGACATAGAGATATTGGGTGAGGTTGCTATCCTGCTAAATTACTAAATAAATGAAATAACTGGCCAAATATAGGCAACATTACTACAATATTTATTTGTATGCACAGAGTCTGTGAAGAAGACGGGTGGTTCCTAAATATGAATAATAAAGATAAATAAAAAATATTTTTAAGAACTTAGGAGGATTTGCTGTTTTTCAAGAGTTTTTTTAACAGCCATATGTATGCACGGAAATGAGATGAATCATGATTATGTCCTGCATGCCAAATTATGATTCTGATATTTGTATAAACATTTAGTATGTATATGAATGCAGGTAGGGAAACGAGTAGCTTTTCTAGCCACCCCAATAAAGGCTTACCCAAATAGTTGTGAAAATCAGTAGCAAAAATGCCTCCTATCCTACTGGAGGAGATATGAGTGAATTAAAGTAAGGGAAATTTATAGTGAAAGACTCAGGACTGTCCAAAGAAAGAGCCAGTGGAAGTGATAGGTGGGGGAGGCAATGGTTTTGTATATCAACCCTGTACAGTAATTATGCTGGTGAAATTCAGCAGCAAAATGACAATTTTTGGCAACATTCTGTCCTTAAATTTAAAAAGGAATTTAAAATGATAGCTTTATCCATTGCAAGAATATTGTTGCTGTATTCCCTATAGCTGGAAGAGGTGGATATATAACTGGTGCACATAATAACTGAAAAAAATTGTTCATCCCTGTAGAAGAGAATGGAAACTGCAGCTAGGATATGTAAGAGATTTGCCACCACCTTTATTTACATTGTTAAAACATTTGTAGTGATTTCATCTTTTTTCTAGATTTCTAATTTATGATATTGGTTCACACTTTCTATTTTGATATTGAATGTTGAATATCAGTAGACTAGGATTATTTGTCCAAAGGTGCTTTTTCAAAAGGCAACTGGGCATTCAATGTTTTTGCTTGAAGACGCTGTTTGAAAAAAACTAAAAGCACCTTTATGTCAACCATGACCTGGATGACTGAGAATCTCCATAAACTAGGATTACTTACTTACAATTCAGTTTTGCATTGTCCCTAAAAAGTGATGACAATCAAGACATCTAACATATATATATATATATACACACACATAAATTACCATATATAAATGGTAAAAATAAAACACCTATCTGACCATTAACTATTTTTTTTGCTATTCCTGACCATTTTTAGGTTTTTAAATGAGGAGCACCTGTAGGTATTCATATGGACAAATATATTTTGAGATATCAACATATATGGGAGTAGATGTTTCAAAACGAATTTGAAACAAAGCATTTTATCTTGTATTCAGCACTTCCCTGCTATTCATTATAGCAGCCTTACTTTCTCAAGTTTCTGCATGAGCTTGAAGAAAAAATTACTGCTTAATACTCAGTTTTGTATACAGTATAACTGAATTGTATTAATAATAGATTTTTAAAGACCATCACATGCTTTTGTCAGGCCTATGTGAAAACCTGAAAGAAGTTGAACTATTTTAATGAATAGTAGATGTATACTGTTGCTCAGACTAGTCCAAAGCATTTGTCCAAATCATTTTTATATTATGCATAGCATACACATTTTTATCATTTATCTAATTCTAAACATTGATGCTGAGACCTTATTTTTTATTCTCTCAATTTTAGGTTGCATAGTAGGACGTTATGGATATGCCTGTAAAGAAGAATGTCCAGAATGCAGAAATTCCTTACTTTGTAATATGATGACTGGCTTTTGTGATGAGAAAACCACCTGCCTGGATCAGTCTTCTCTAGAGAGTTGTTCTGGGTGTAAGTTTTTTTTTAAACTCAGTAATTAGGATAATTTAAACTATTGATTAATTTTCTGAGTGAAATGGCTCAAGGATATTTCTGAATGCTTCTCTGTTTATGGTATCTTTGTAACAACAGCAGTAATATTATTATGGTATGTTTTCTGACATTCATTTTGTTTATAGTGGTTTAGCCTTTATATATCCACTGAAGTCCACAAAGTAATGCAAGTGTCAGCTACACAGGTAATTCTCATTTAATGGTTAAGGACCCAGTGGGATGTGATAGTGAGGAAAAAGAGGTGGAGTAGTGTTCCTGTGGTTGGTCATAAGGGTGGGTGGATTGTCAAGTGCGTGAATTTGTTTACTTGACCATGGGGGTGCAGCAACCATAACTTCGGGCAGGGGTGGTAAGTTCTTTTATTCAACACCATTTGAATAGTCGCTGAAAGAATGGTTATAAGTCAAGGACTACCTGTATACGTTTGTTTGTTTGTATATGCATTGAGTTTATAAAATACATCATTCAAGCAAAAAAGCATTTGATTTTTTATTGCAAATGTGTTTTTGAACGAAGAGAAAACTACCCGGGTTTGCCTATAAACAAATATTAAATTCTTCTTTATAGTCTGTTTATCTGTTATCTATTGTCTAATACTTTTTTGGGGGTGGGGGAATGTATGGAATGTATGGTCTGAAAATTAAAGCTTTATGATCAAAAATAATGAATGCATAATGTTAATGATGTAACTAATTGTCCTTTTGATATCAGGATTAAATTATCTGTTATGTATTTATTTTTAAAGCCTCTGTCAGTGAGAGATGCCCAGATATGAATAAATGGCGCTACTGGAACAGATACTGTTATTATTTTGTAAGTTCTTTTAAAACCTGGGAAGAGGCAAATTCTTCCTGCAGTCGGTTTAGAGCTTCTGAACTTCTATGGATTGAAGACCAAGATGATTTGGTAGGATTATTTTTAAATTCAAAGTTATTCTTATTTAACTTATTAATTTTCTTTCTCATTGTTATCCTTTTCCCTAATGCTGTATTAACAACTTTATGAACCATAAACCAAAACAGCACTAATATAGAACAAGCCCAGGCCATATGAGTCTGTGTTCTCTTTAAAGTATTACGTTTCCAACATACCAAAGTAGAAACCCCACCTTTTCCATATAGCTAAGAGAGAAGAGGGGAGGCTGACCAATAAACACAAAAAAGAAACATCTGTTAAAAGTAATGGCGTCTTGAGACGATAGCGCACATACAGTATTAGCCCATTTATTTGTGAAAATAATGTTCCAACTTGTTCCATATTCCCTTTAAATTCCCTAAAGCTATCTTATTACAGTTTTTTAGCTATAGATATTAAGTGTAGATTTGGAAACCTCTAAAGCGTTTTCCAATTTAAGATAACTGGAAGCCCAGATTGTAAAGTCACAATATGTTTCATCAGTTTAGGCAACCCAATTCTTTTTGAAATATTAAAAGTTGATTAATTCCTTTTTTGCCCATAAGCTCCAAAAGAAAAAATTACCAGCAATTTGAGAGCTACGATTATCTGTATCTGAGGGTAGGCTGCACTGGCAAGTGGGCATTACTATGTATGTATTTTCTGCCTTGCTCCATGACAAAATCTCCCCATGAGCTCCTAGACTTGACTGCATGGCTGGAGGAGGAGTTGCCACAGCTATTAATGCTGGTGAATCTCAACCTCCATGCCCTTGCTAAAGAGTTTGGGGAAAATTCATAAACTCAGGGCAATTTTAAACATTATAATTATATCTGGCCTAAATTATATGAACAGTTACACTTTAGATCTAGCTTTCATTTCAGAGCAATTAGTATACGTATGCTCTAAACTAAATTGAGTCTCCTCGTCCCTCCAAGTGTTTCTGTCCTCCCTCATTGTTACATGGCAATGTTCCTAGGTGGGACAAGTGAAAAACATTGGGAGTACATTTCAAAAATATATGATCCCTGCAGGGCCACTCGAGACACAGAATAGAATAACAGAAAAACAGAAAACAGAGCAACTCCCTGCTCAAGCAGAAGACTAATGGAACACTTCAAAGAACTTCCAGGCATTGTTTATCCTAAAAAGTCTTTATTCTTGTTACAATGTGTCGCACGGCATGGAGGATGCCAAGATCTGAATTCCCCTCCCCTGAGCACATATTTTGCTAGCATATTTCCCTCCCTTAATTTGCTGTCATAAATCACGTTCTCCAATCAGTTTGTAGGGCAAGTCTAAAGTAATCCCCACACACATTCTTTCTCCTCCCCTCCCAGCATCATTTAAGTTAACTCTAAAAATACCACACAGCTCTGCATATTTTGTCAGCAAGAACATCCAATGTTAGCAGCGTTGACATCACACCATTTCAACAAATGATTGTCCAATCTCTTCTTAATCATTCCAGTTGCCTTGCTAAAGGAAGAAAGCACATGCTGTTTATCAGGTAGAAACACATACCGGTAGAAACATTTTGCAGGGATTTTAGTAATAATGTCAATGACTTCATTTCATGTTATGTAGGAGAAGGCATTGATAAACTACTCCTGTATTTTACCAACAGAAAACCCCTACATGGGTAGACAAAATAAAATGATTAATGATACAGTGCTGGATGATTGGCCTAGAGATTGTATGACATTCAACATGCTATTAAGAAAGAATTGAAGATCTTTCAGTGTACTAATGGTATTTATGATGTAGCTAGTTGAAAACCTTACACATATAGTTGCTGATGTTGTCATGCAGGAAAAGAAAATTCAAAATATTATAGTGGGACATGGCAAATAAGAAGCATGAAAATTGGAAAACACAATATCAACTGCACATTGACATCTTAGTATCAGCAAATTGAAATGGATTGGAAGTTACATGAAAAAACATCATTTTATTTACTAAGAATACATACAAAAGATGGAATGGTACTGCTGCTATATAGCAATGGTACTGCTGCTAAATAGCAATGCAATCAGTGACTTTCTGGATAACTCTTTAATATTATGATTATCCAGGTTGGTATTCTTACCATTGGTGCAGAAGAAGAGGTTGATGAGTTTTATTATCAACTTTAGTCCAAAATCAACAAAAACTGCAAGACAGTAGGAACAAACATAGGCTTTACCAGATGAAGTACAGATAAATCAAACTGATTATATTGTTAGTTCAAGAAAGTGAAACACTGTAGTTCAATTATAATAGCAGAAACATGGCCAGAGACTGACTGAAATAGAACACAAACAGCTCATGGACAAGTTCCAAGTCAAGCTAAACAGGAAGAAGAAAGACAGCCATTTTCCATGGTATAGTCTTGAGCATATATCCACCATTTTTGTGAAGAACATCAAGAATCTTTGAAGTTTTCTAAATTTCTTTAGATTTAGTGGTACCTGGCTCAATAATAGTAACTATGAGAAGTATCTTGGAATCCTAGTGGACGATCACTTAAATATGAGCCAGCAGTGTGCTGCAGCTGCCAAAAAAAGCCAACACATTTTTAGATTGCATTAACAGAGGGATAGAATCAAGATCACGTGAAGTGTTAGCACTACTTTATAATGCCTTGATAAGATCATACTTGGATATTGGGCACCCCAACATGTAAAAGATGTTGGGATTCTAGAAAGAACACAGAGAAGATGATTAGGGAGGGTAAAACAGTGTCCTATGAAGAACAGTCAAGGAATTGGGTATACCTAGTTTAATGAAAAGAAGGACTAGGGGTGACATGATAGCAGTGTTCCAATATTTAAGGGAATGCCACAAAGAAGAGGGAGTCAACCTATTCTCCAAAGCACCTGAAGGCAAGACAAGAAGCAATGGATGGAAACTAATCAAAAAGACACCCAATATAGAACTAAGGAGAAATTTTCTGACATTTAGAACAATTAATCAGTGGAACATCTTATCTTTAGAAGTTGTGGGTGTTTCATCACTGGAGGTTTTTAAGAAGAGATTGGACAGCCATTTGTCTGAAATGTATAGGATCGCCTGCTTGAGCAGGAGATTGGACTAGAAAACCTCCAAGGTCCCTTCCATTTCTGTTATTCTGTGATTCTTTGTAATGGACTGTGACACTCATCGAGGGAAAACCAGAAGAACTGTGGAATGAAATAAAAAAAGTTTTAAGAAAGAACATGAAAACAGCCTGCCAAAGACCAACAAACAGAAGAAATGGTGAGACAAATGGGAGAAGTTGCCAAGAAGAAAAGCCAAAACCAAGAAAAAGAAAGATCGTAGCTCTAAAGAATGTAACAAGGAATTTCAAAGAGCTGATAGAAGGGACAACAAACTTTATTATAATAATATCTGTAAAGATGTTGAAGATGAAAAAAGATGTGGGAAAAAAGGAAACTCTTCCTTACAGATCAGTTAAATTAATGCCACAATTAACTAAAAGATTTAAAATTCAAAAACTCACACTTAACTGATACCTCATAATTAAGCCTTTTGATTGCCAAACTGCCAAGGATGAGCAAAATATATAGAGTAAAATCTCTATATAATCTCTGTAGTAGTTAGCAAGTACTGCCCTATTATTGCAATAGCTGATTAATATTCTTCTGAATAATTTCTTGTCAACAAATCTGGAAAACAAAATACCTGCTCTTTATAGATAGGAAAAATTATTGTCCTATAGAAGAATGTGAGTTTCATGTAGGAAACTAATTTGAATTTTTAATTCAACTGATATTCTAAAAATTCATTTTCTCATAAAAGGATATTCAAGACCTTTCATTAAAAAACAAAACAAAACACAAAATTCTATTAAGAAGCCAAACTGAAAAACAGTTCAAGGAAAAGGGTTTCAAGTTTCTAGGATGATTATAGGCCTGGAGACTAAAACATATGAAGAACGGTTACAGGAACTTGGTATGGCTAGTCTAGAGACAAGAAGGACTAGGGGTGACATGATAGCAGAATTACAGTATTTGAGGGGCTGCCACAAAGAGGAGGGGATCAACTTATTTTCCAGCACACGAGAAGGTGAGACAAGAAACAATGGATGGAAATTAATCAAGGAGAGAAGCAACCTGGAATTAAGGAGAAACTTCCTAACAGTGAGATTAACCAGTGGAACGGCTTGCCTTCAGAAGTTGTGGGTGTTTCATCACTGGAAGTTTTTAAGAAGAGACTGGACAGCCATTTGTCTGAAATTGTATAGGGTCTCTTGCTCAATTAGGGGATGGGACTAGAAGACCTCCAAGGTCCCTTCCAGATGTATTCTGATTGATTGATTGATTGAAAAAATGGGGGTGGGGTGGGGTAGGAAATGGATACTAAAAGAAGAAAAGTAGGTAAAACTAATGAGCTCCTTGAAGAGTTTGTTCAAACCATGGTAAGACACTTTCCATCTATTCCACCTAGTAAAAATAGTAAATATGAACATTTTCTTTTTGATACCAGCTAGCAAATCTGTCCACAGCTTCCAGATCAGAGAATTACTTCATGCTGTAATCTAGAGATAAATTTAAAAAGCTGGATAAAGAAAAAAAAGTTTCATTTTTTTTGCTTTGCTGCTAAACATTCCTCACTTAATGTGTTTTACTGAACTATCTGAAGGGATAATATATGCCTTCAAGTAAGTCTTGAATCCTGGTGACTGCCAGGACAAGTCCTTACAGTTCACTTGGAATGCCATTCATCCTGAAGAGGTTGAAAGAGAGTGACTGGTTCAAAGTTGCCCAACATTTTGTGCATAAGGCAGGACTAAAGCTCACAGTCTTCCTGTTTTTAGCTAGGCATCTTTAACCACTACACTACCCTCGCTGTCATCTGAGGGATAGAATAAAGAAAATCATCTTTCTTATTTCAAAGGTGAAATCAACAAGATCTTGTCAAATCTTAGCAACCACATAGATATTCATCATGAAGATCTACCCCTAATCTGCTCTTTCAAAGGTGCACTCATTGCCACTGTAACTGAATCTATTCCACCTTATTGTTAACCATCCTCTTCTATTTCTTTCCACCTTTCCCAACATTAGAGTCTTATTTAGAGAGTTAGGTTTTTGCATGTGTCCAAGTAGGATAATTTGAGGCTGATCATTTTTGCCTCAAATAAGAATTCTGTGTTAATTTGTTCAACGATACATGTGTTTGTTTTCCTCTCTGTCCGTGGTATTCTCTTGAGTCTCTAATTAACATCAAATTTCAAAAGTGTCCATTCTCTTCCTATCCTGCTTCTTCAAAGTGCAACTTTTGTTTCCATAGGGCAGTGATGACGAACCTTTTAGAGACCGAGTGCCCAAACTGCAACCCAAAACCCACTTATTTATCGCAAAGTGCCAGGGCTGCATCAGCATTGTGGTGCCCTCGGGGGTGGGAGGTGGGGGGGCGTGGCCCACTGAGTGGGCATGGCTGCAGTGGTCACGGAAGACTGGGTGAGCGTGGCATCCCCGGGGGGCCAATGCCACTTGCTCGCTCATTTCCTGCCCTGTCGCTTCCAAATGCCACGTGCTCGCTACTCTGGCGAACTCTGCTGGGGCAACGGCGTGTGTGCCCACAGAGACCGCTCTGAGTGCCGCCTCTGGCATGCGTGCCATAGGTTCGCCACCACTGCCATAGAGTGTTAAAGGAGACATCATGCCTTTTTAGTTCTCATGGCTTTCATAGCTGCTCTATCAAGTGATAGTCTGTGAGATATTTTTAGACTGCTTGCTCCTTTACTTTTGATGGTTGATCCTAAAAAAGTAGAAGCTATCCACCACTTTGATATCTTCATTGTTGATTTTGAGGCTCATTGTTCTACCTATTGTCATTAGTTTTTTTTTTTATATATATCTAATTTTAATCCCATTTTTTTCACCCTGCTCCTCAACTTTTATTATTAGACCTTGCAGATCCTTTGCATTTTCAGGTATCAGGACAGTGGTGTGTCTTCCTCCAGTTTTAAAAGCACAATTATCTTCTTTCAGTTCAGCTTCCCTTAATACAGGGGTGTCAAACTCGCAACGTCATGTGACGTGTCGCGACTTAACGTGACTTTTTTGTCATTGCCAGCAATGGGGTGGGCGCGTTTTTGCTATGATGCCTCCGGCTCGTGGGCCAGCAGTTTGACACCCCTGCCTTAATATATGTATTCAGCATATAGATTGAATAAATAAGGAGAGAATCTACAACCTTGCCAACCTGCAGCTAGTGTGTTTCACCATGTTCTGTCTGTATTATGGCTTCCTATCTGTACATAAGATTTCTCATGGGAATGGGTTGTATTCTAATTCCTTTGAGGACATTCCACAGTTATTATGATTGACAGAATCAAGGCCTTTTGTTAATCAATGAAGTACTTCTCTTCCAAAGGTACAGCACATCTAATGAAATATTATTATATGCTATGGTTCTGGGAAACTGGTCCACAATAAGGATGGGCTTTTGTGGTGATTTACTGTAATTTTCATGTTTACAAGTATTTTATAAATTAACAGCTTTATTTTACTACAGTACATAGGAATAAATGAAACAGCATACACTATGAACAGGATATTAAAGCACATACTTAATTGATAAGGTTTTTTACGGTGATCACTTTGAACAAATATAGTAGAAGGAGAAAAGCCATGAATTGGAATTAGTGGAATATGTCATGGGGAAAAAATGGAGATTTAGATATTTTTAATGCAAACCTTGGAGGATGTGTATTATGATTGAAAAGGCATTTCATGTAGCAAGGATGGAAATACAAGTGTCAACCCTCTCTGCTAAACTTTTTATATATATACTTCAATTTTATAAATTTCAACAACTCTAATGAAAATTCTAACTTGTTTAAGATAATCCATACCAGCTGGCTTTTGTATCAGAGTATTTTCTCTTATTGAAATAGAAAATGTTTCAGCAGAGAAAAAAGCAAAAAATGATCATCTTCCTGATAATTGCAAACTATCTGTAACTTTAAACATCTTTAAGGCTATGTTGCTGTTTTAATGTTGCATCTTTATTTTAATTGAAGAAATGGTTAGAGATGTTTATTATACAACCAATATGGGTAGGATTGCAAGAAATAAACCGTGACGGAGTCTGGGCTTGGTCTCATGAAGATAGTGCAGAGCATTCATTGACATGGTATGTATAATGACATTTTAGTGTTCCTTAGATATCTGATTATACTCAATAATTGGCACTTCAAAACCTATCTTCAATCTGGCTACATATTGAGGTAAATTCTCAAGTCAAGCTTGATTCCTAGTGACTACATGGATACATCCACATTCTTGGCAACAATATGGAAATGATTTGCCATTGATTTCTTATAGTATAGATTTTTCCCCACTCATTATAGCACTGAAATTTCCTGGTGATTTCCCATCCAAGTAATAATCAGTTCCAATTATGTTTAACTTTACCAGATTAGCCAAGATTGAGTAGATACCATTACCACCAAGTTTACTATAGTTTTGTATTATACATCTATAAATAGCCAGAAGAAAGGTCAACATAGATAAAGTAACCATAAGTAAGGTGATAAAATTCAATATGACTTTAGATTTACAAAATACTCAAAGCAAGTCAGCAAAAGATTAGGAGAGAATAGAGGTAAATTTTGGGAAATTGTGGATGTATGCTTAATTCATATATGGAAAGATTCTTTTTACACAGGTTGATGAATACTATCAAGATAAAAATCTATTTTCATTTACAATAGTTGAATTTCTGCCATACATCAAAAACATCTCATAAAGCACCAATAGATTGTTGTAACCATATGGCATCACTGTAGCACACAAACTAACTAAAGCGCTCCAAAACATCCTAAGTAAACCAAAAGACTCAGCAGCATGAGAAGAAAAAAACAGAAGTCATCTACAATATGTAACAGCCACTATGCAGGAGAAACAGGCAGAAAACTAACAGAGCACGTCCCTGAATACCAACTAGCAGTCAGAAAACATGATGAAAATTCCTTAATTTCATAACACACAAACAGACTTAATCATACTTTCAGCTGGGAAACAGTGAGCATTCGAGGCAAAACCAAGTCCAAAATGCTAGAGAATTTCTGGAAACCTGGCACTCAGACAAATCAGTGATCAACAGATACATAGAGATAAACAACATATATATGCCATTTAACAGAGACAATCAAAAAGCCAAAAAGGAAATAGACACCTCCTGACCAGCTATCAATACCCAGATGAGCAGAAATTAACACCAAAATTAATACTAGACCAACAATTAAGAAGTAAACTATACCCCAATCAAGGAGCTAGCAACCCAGACAAACAAACTAACTGTAAACAACAGGAACCTCCAAGACCACTAACACGGACTGGGCAGGACACTAGTACATAAAAGGAGAAAACCCCACTCCCTTCTAGCATTGATAATGTTACCTAATTTGATAAAGAAATGTCTGCAAGAAATCCCCCAAGCTCAGCACCAAGTTGAATCTCTTTCTGCATTTGAATGTTGCTTTGGATTATGACTTAGGCCTAAAAAGAAATTTACAAGAGCAAACCAAATAATGTATGTTCTTGCCAGGTTCCTGTCCTGTATATTGAATCCTTTCTGGATTTTTGTTAGATTTTGAGTGTGTGATTGTGCTTCACTTTTCACTATGATTTTTTTGGCCATGCTTAGTGGTTCAAATGTGTAATTTGGCATTTGGGGCTCAGATGCAACTTCTGTTTTATACATAATAGATCGACGGTATTGAAAACGTCCTGTAGTATTCTGAATGAAGTATGTTAGTTCAGACCCAAGAATCAATAAGACAGATTTCTGTTTATTTTGAATAAATGCTTTAAGTATAAACCTGTTCATCCTCATCACTTCCTTGATGTAGTATTTTACTATTTCTCACTAGGATGAATCTTCACCTAAGCCTTAGGTGGAAAGGATGTGCAGAACTTACACATGGAGGTGATTTCTATGCAGATCACTGTTATGAAAAGAAAAAATCAGCATGCAAAAGACCAGCTGCACGAGGTTTGCAGTTTTGTCTTGTTACAGTAGTTTTATGTAGAAAAAGTACAGATGAACATATGTCTAAATTTTATAAATAAATAAATAGAAAAAAAGAAAGAAAATGTGTTTCATGTTAAAAGACACCATCCCTTCTTCCATTTTTTTCTACTCCTTCATCTCTTCTTTTGCCCAGAGTTGCTGGGAGTCAGGAAACATATAACGACAACAAAAGTTTTCTCTCTTTGAATGTATTTTTTGCTGATCACATTTTTAACTTGTCTCTGCTTGATGACATCTGGGTATTTTATGGTGGGATGAAATAAAGCATGGACAAGTTAAAAATGTGACTAGTAAAGAATGCATTCAAAAAGTGAGAAGATTGTTAAAATCAAAATTGAATGGTGGAAACATCATCAAAGCCACCAATAACTGAGCCATACCTGTGATATGATACATTGCTGAAATTATTAACTGGACACAAACTGAACTGAATAGTTTGGACTGAAAAATAAGAAAACTCATGACTATTCACTGTGCGTTATACTCTCATAGTCAGTGGTGGGATTCAGCTGGTTCGCACCAGTTCGGCAGAACCGGTAGCTAATTTTTTGTTGGCCAGGCCCAAAATGGACTTCCAGAAGCGGCATCCACACAGAGAACCGGTTGTTTACATATTTGAATCCCACCACTGCTCATAGTGATATTGATATATTATACCTGTCCTGTAGAAATGGAGGCAGGCATTTACTTCAAGTTGAACAAACTGTCATAGAAGAAAAACATGCATTGGTTGATTATGTAAAAGGCAGTCAAGAACAAACACTGATGCAATTTAAAAATGAGAACTTATTGAATATACAGGAAATAAAACATGAACTCGAAATAAAAACCCAAACAGAATGCTGGCAAGTAAAAGCATTGCATGATCAATTTTTACAAAAGAATGAGGGGAAAGGGCATAAAGATAAACCTGGCAATGAGTTACACCTGGAGTATTGAACAAAAGAAATTGAAGGTTTGATTTCGATTTCTCAAGGGTAAGGGATTTGTACGATTGCAATAAGGCCAGAATTGAAAAATTGTCAAATGATTCGAAGTGGAGATTGTGCAAAGAGGCAGAAGAAACAGTAGCTCATATACGTGGTTCATGCTAGAATATTGCACAAACTGACTTTAAAAGCAACATTTGCCTTTTCACTGACCATGAGAAGTGACTTTATTGGCTTAAATATGTGGTCATTATAAATTGATGTGATAAATTCCAGATTTGGTCCAATTTTGCATTACCTTCTATCAACTTCTCCTTCACCCAGAAGGGTCTGATTGTATTATGTATTTTTATATAATGATAGATTTGACAAATAGACTTATGATATCTGTTTTTTTCCAAGCAGACCTTGATGTATTTTCTGGTTTTTGGGATACCGTGCTAATCTCAACAACTTTAAGTTTATCAGCCAATTCTTCTTACAATACTTCAAAGGATGAGTGTATTAAACAGGCCACAGATTGTCTTGGCTATGGCTTATGGAAAAATGGATATTTTTTGTTAAATGGCAATACCTTGGTTGGTGGAGGGTTTGGACCAAGTGTAATGTTTTTAAAATCAGGTACCGTAACTATTTTAAAGATTTTTCTTCAAATATTCAAAATTATTGAATAAATGTTAAAATTCATCAAAGATTCCTTACTATTAAATTTCAAGTCATTAGGATATTTTTTAAAAATGCTGGTATTTCAAATGAGCTCTGCATTCTTAGTTTTATGTCTATAAACATTTTAAACTGCAAAGGTATTTTAAATGATACATTACATATTCTTCATATATGCTGTTTCTTTGTGATCTCACCTTCTGATGAATTGTTCTTTAAAGAAATTAAGTTGTATTACATTAAATATGGGAAATAACTGTACAAGCTGTATTATTGTGTATAATGAAAATGTTTCTACTAGCTAAAAACTATAAAAAGCGGGTTTTTTGAGAAAATTAAACATAAGTATTTTCTTGTTGAGAACTTGACTATTATAATTATGTTGTGTTTTACATAACTAAAAAACAACCCAATTATGTTGCATTTTATATTGAGAATTGCAATTTCTCTTCTGGAAACTTAATAACTGGATTTAGACAAGTTCCTCCAGCCTATAAAAACACATACATATGTACTAACATAATTGTAATCATCATTTTTATGCAATTGTTATAAGATTTAAAATAATATACGTAAGGTGTTCTACGGTACTATCTAATCATATTATTATGTTATTGTTTTGAAGTATGTGATCATGGTTATTATGGAGAAGACTGTGATTTTAATTGCCCACATTGCCATTGGGGGAAGTTATGTCATCCTATAAGTGGAACATGTGAGAAACCCATTATTTGTGCTGCACCAGAAAGTGTAGGCACATGTTCTTTGGGTGAGTGAGTTCTTTAAAAAAACTACTTCCTTTCTAATTTTAATTATTCTAATTACTCAGTTTAAACTGTCATTCAATGTCTGTTTGAAGTTACAGAAGAATTGAACAAAGGAACTTATGGCTGATCCTCAAAGTTATGGCTGTTGCAGTACCCCAGCAGTCATGTGATTGAAATTCTGGTGCCTTGCTATCCACCTGCACTTACAACAGCAGAGAAACTTCAACTTCCCCCACCCGCTATCTCTCCCCTTTTGGCCCTCGCACTCCATGGCCCCTGCCATCCTAACTGACATTATTGTTTTGCCTGCTGACCAAGCATGCCTGTGCTAACCCTTTATGAGACAGCCACTGGTTACACAAGGCTTTCTTCCTTAGGTTGTGCACTACAGTTTCCTCATAAGACCTGCAGAAGATGGCCCCATGTGGCCAGCAGGTGCCTTGCCAAGGGGCAGGGCAGGCATGTCTTGTCAACAAGTGACAAGGGAGGTGGGCCAAGGCTTGGCAGGGGTTGCATGAGTAGTGGAGAAAGCAGAGAAGCTCAGGGTAGTATGGGGGGATGTGCGATGGGGGAGGCGCATTGGGACTTGGGGGGGATGCACAAGGTTGTGAGGGAAGCGTAACAAGGTTCAGAATGGGTCACAAATGCCAGGAGAGTGGCGAAGCTCAGGGAGGGTGTGAAGAGGTGTGCAAGAGTGCAAAAGAGATGCAGCAAGGCCCAAGGCGGATGATACAGATGCATGAGAATGCAAGAGAGGCATGGTGAGGTTCAGGGAAGATGCACATGGGTGCACAGGTGGCAAGGAAGGTATGGCAAGGCTCAGGGAGGGTGTGCAGGGTTTGTGAGGATGTGAGGAAGGCACCAGATGCAGTAGTGGTGGTCGAGGCACAGTGAGGCTCATGGAAGATGTGTGGGGACAACTCAGTGGTGCAGAAGTGGCATAACAATACTCAGGGTGCGTGGGGATGGGCTAATGGTATGTATGAGGCTAAGTATGAGGATGGGGCTGGGGAGGATGCGCAGGTGGAGGAAAGACCCCAGCGATTTGTGGCCTTCTCTGCTGGCTTTTTGGGGAACGTAGTAGGGAAAATTAAAATGGTGATGAAGTGATGGCAGGGTACTGCAACTAGTCGTATGTGTGAGCTGGTCACCAAGTGCCCAGATTGTGATCATATGAGCACAGGTAGTGTTGGGACATCATATCTCCAAGGACCATTCTTAACTATATTCATTCAGTGTCATTGTAATTTCAAATGGTCACTGAATAAATTATCATAAGTTGAGGACTATGTCTACATTACTTGCATGCTGATAGAAGAGGGATGGCAATGTGGTATTCCCTGTTCTCAGTCCTAAAATTCCTGTGCCTGCCTATGATTTGACAGGCTGTGGTGGGTGAAAAGGAAGAATGGGAAAGAACACAAATGGAAAATAAATTCATGTCTATTTAATTGATAACATTTTCTTTCCTTTTGATGATATCAGGTTTATACAGCTTAAAATGTTCCCTGGGCGTTGGCTGGTGGTACTGGCAAGGAACATGTTACTGGATAGAAAAAAATAAAAAAGTGACATGGAAAGAAGCTTTGCTATTGTGTAGGCATTTTAAAAACACTAGTCTACTTCAACTCGATAGTCGCAGGGAAAAGGTTGGAATATTTATTTTAAATACTTCACAGAAATTTTACTTTATAGAATAAGTTAATTTGTGGAACTTGTTGCTACTTTTGTTTTTTAGAAATATTAAGTGATAAATGATCTTTACATATAATATAATAATAATGTAGTTTTTGTATTAAATAAAAATAAGAACACTCACAAGAGTACAAAATAGACTGGTCTTCCTCCCTCATTTTTGATTTTGGGAGGAATAATTTTTGAATTAAAGCTTTTCAATAAGGGGAAATGAGTGGCTTTTCATTCTAATTCATCCTGTGCAGAAGCATCTTGTATTTTATTTATCTTTAATTGAAAGAAAGAATTGAACAAAGACTAATTCTTCCTGAAGAGGCAGCTGCATTCATAGGATCTATTAAGATTATATTCCCCCAGGTTTTACAATGTTGTGTTGATCAGCTATTTTATGTCTTTTCTTGCTTTTCAGGTGTGGCTCCAAGAGATGATAAATCAACCAATGTGGGTAGGACTGAAATGGCATGAAAAAGTAAAGGAATGGTTATGGGGAAATGGGACATCAACAAATACTAGTAGAAAATGGTAGGGTTTCCCAAAATATGATTGTTTTATTTTTTTATGATTTCTTAAACTCTTGCGGTTTATAGCATTTTGATTATTGAAAGATAAATTGTCATGATGGGATGTGAAAAATATAGCAACTTGAAGGAATTAGTGATTATGTGAAACAATCTACATCAGAGGTAACAAAACTGGGAGAAACTGTAAGTGACTGGATGGGAAATGGATAGAATACCTTGGAAGATGTAATGCATGACTTGAGCAATAACATCGACATTTAGATGTTTATAATGATTTATAAAGTCTTATGAAGCTAGGTAATTTGAGGGACCATCTCTCCCTATTTCCATGAACTGGTCTCATCAAGTCTGGAGAAAGAGGCAAGTTATGAATTTTGTTTATTAAGGAGAGCGCCATCTGATGGAACCCAGAAGGAGAGCCTTTTCTCCTGCAAAACCTGCCCTTTGGAACCACATCCCACTGGAAGTTAGATTGGCCCCAACTCTGTTTGCCTTTCAAAAGGCTATGAAACCATGGCTTTCGTATCATGCCTGGGGATCTGGTTGTGGTTTAGAACTGCTAGATGGTTATATTGATTGACTCTAGTCTTAACTTACATTTGCCTGATTATGATTATGATTATTATATTTGTTTTAACTTTGCTTTTATGGGGATTATTGTTTTATTAGGATCTGATTTTGTTTATTTTGAGATTGTTTTAATGATATGAGCCAAACAGAGTTACAAATCTAAGATGGGCAGCTATACGAATCATATTAAGAAATAAAGAAAATAAATAAAAATATTGCCTTATTTTTAACGGAGGAGCTGGATACAGATTGTATACTGTGGGTTCATGCAGCCCAAATGTTACAATTTTCCAACGCTGACTACATTTAGGAGAGAGGAGAGTGATACTTTCCTCCCGAAGTTAAATTTTCATTTCAGCTTCCGAGGCTAAAACAATAGTATGGGGCATTTTTCTTACTTAGTTTTGTGACAGGATTTTTCCCCCCAAAGAAAACATTTTTAAAAATCCATTTAACCCTTATGGAATTTTGTTATCTCTATTTGTAGTAGTTACAAAGAATTAAAAATTATCCTATTTTTTTTCTGCAAGATTTGTATGTATTTTCCCCATTATTTGACACCCAAATAGCTCAGAGATGGCAACGATCCCTGTAAAGCTGCATGCAGTATGCCTGTACTAACTTAAAACATAGGGTACTTGGAAAAGTAAATAAGATCAGTGGGAGTTTTTTCATAAATGCCTATATTGAGATCATTATACACAAATAGTTTCGATATTTTGTTTTGCAGTGAAATGAGGTTTGTAGGTTTTAGATCTGGTGTTCTCTGGCCAAACCATAGAAGGGAAAAGAGTGTATGTACCAATAAAAGACGCAAGAAAAAAAAGAGTAGAGTCCTAATAGTGGAACCAAATTCTTAGTGGCTCAAACTCTTCCAGAAGTATTTTTCTTTAGGAAGTTAGATCTCTGCATCTTGCTGTTTTCTGCACCTTACTGTTTGATAAATAATTTTTCTAGAGGAGAGCATTTACAAGTTGTCAAGCTAGAGTAAAATAATAAAAAAATAATGGGGCCTGCCTGTATAGAATTCTTTTTAGGGCACCAGATAGGAGTATGAGATTCTTGTTTAGAATCTTGTCCTATTTTTGGAGGAGTATTCCTTAAAACAAATTAGTAAATTGGATTATAACGGGTTATATTTTCCAATTTAATTTGTAATTTATTTGTATTCAGGTTACAGATACAAGGAAACACGCTTGATAATTGTGGTACACTTATCCAAAGATCATTAGCACTGCGGTCTGCAAAATGCGGTGACAAGCTCAATTTTATATGTAAAAGAAAAGAAGGCAAGTATCCGCTTTTTATTCATATCTAGTCCTACCTCTCCATAGTGGTAGGAAATAAACATGTCAAAACTATCCTCATGTAATATTACTGAAGAAAGGAAACTTTCATTTATCTTATGTGCTGATGACAAAATAGTTAGGATTCTTTTCTATGTATTTTTTAGGATTCTTTTCTATGTATTTTTTTAATTATAAATGCTAATTCACCTACTTATTTACCTAATTTATTTAACCCTTCACTTGCTCAGAAAGTGAAAAAAGGCCATTCTACTTTTTCCAAAAACCATTGCTATGTATGGTTTCATAGCTCAACTGTAGGTTATATTTATTTTGGTAGAGCATAGTTATGTCTATAGTCATTACCACATTTTTTTGGACCTTTTGAGAGCTTCCTTTATTGTATAGAGACATTCTGGTTTTTCATTTTAGAGAGATCTTTTATAGATTATTTATCTGTGTCTGCATAATTGTTAATATAAAATGTCTTTGTATATAACTTTATAAATTGAAAATATCGATTTCAGTCTTTGTTAGATGATTTCCAGACTAAAAAACTATTCAAGCATATATGCTCTTAATATACATTTTCTGTGTTTAACATAACAAAACCTCTTATTTAAGGATACTTTCAGTAAGTATTAGAAGGTTGGGGAATTATTTTAAATAAACACATAAAAAACTAAGAACCCTAAATGTTGCCCACGTAGCTAAGAAAACAATTCCGTGTTATACTGATTTTTTAATGTAAATCAACTGTTACTTTTATCTTAAATCTGTAGCTTTGAATAATCGATAACACTGATGGAGGTTATCATCTAGGGCAGGGGTAGGCAACCTTGGCTCTTTTATGACTCATGGACTTCAACTCCCAGAATTCCTGAGCCAGCCATGCTGGCTCAGGAATTCTGGGAGTTGAAGTCCACGAGTCATAAAAGAGCCAAGGTTGCCTACCCCTGATCTAGGGGTTTTCCTGAACTTAGAACTCTGCTCAATGAGTTAGTGGCTGCGATGGCCAAGAAGGCCTTTGCATAGTTTCATCTGGTGCATCAGTTGCACCCTTTTCTAGATGAGGAGGTTCTTAGACAGTTTTTAAAGCTTTACTACTGCAATATCTCTACTTGAAGCTGCTCTTAAAGACCATCTGAAAACTTCAAATGGTTCAGAATGAAGACTTCAGTACCCCTATGTTAACACTTCTGCTTTGTGAGCTGCATTGTTTTCCAGTTTGCCTCCTAGTGTGATTGAAGGTGCTGATTGTTACCTAAAAAGCCCTACTTGGCAGAGTCTGGTTACTTGAGTGATGGCATATCTCCCTGACTGGTTTGATCTGGCAGGATTGGCACATTCTGGGCTCCTTTGATTAAACAATATCATCTATTGGGACCCTGGAAACACCCCTTCTTTGTAGGAGCACCTGTCTTTTGGAATAAGGTTCCAGATGAAATCCAGATAGTTCCCACCCAGCTGTTGTTTTAAAAGGCCTGCTCTTTGCCCAGGCCTTTAATAAGGGTGAATTATATGGATTTGTTTCTTTATCATTCTTATCTGGTTTTTGTCATCTTGCTTTCTTTTATTCTTTTATTTTTGCTTATTCTTTTATTTTTCCCTTAGTTTTTAATGTTTTTACTTGTGAACTGCCCAGAATTTCAGGGCATCTAAATTTAATTAATTTAATAATGTTAATAATAATGATCTATAATTCTTTTCTGTGCAGATGTGAACATATTTGAGAAATATAAAGGCCACATAATACCACAAAGGGAAAAGGTACTGCCTAAGAGTTTCTCTAATTCGCAATCTGCTGAGGAAGAATGCATTTTTGAAAGAACTATTTGTACTGGTGTAGTCTTCTCACAGGGACAGTACCATATGGTTAGTGGAAAAGAGATATTCAAAAGTCTTAAGGCAGATGATATATTATACTTGAAGTCTGGTGAGTTATTTAAAGCAACTGATCTACTGTATGCACATTATTTTAATCTGAGTGGTTGTATAGTTTCTAAAATTGAACTGTGGGATAGGTTGAGCTCAAAGATAGTGTTTGGCCCAAATTTGCCCATTGTCTTTCTCTGACTGAGAGTGGATTTAAATGTGTTCTTGGTCCTAGTTCAGCACCTTAACCACTATGCCACAATAGCTACAGTTGATAGATTGTAGCTTCCTTAGAAAGACATCAATATTCTGTTTATAATTTGTTGGCTGCATGTTGTCTGAGAATGAAATTTATGTAAATATTTCAGTTGCATGACTATAATAAGAAGAAATGGTTTGCATATTTTGATAAACAAGTAGAAGATGTTTGATTAAAATGTCTTATTTTTTATTTCACCTTTTAAATTTTTATTAAAAATCATATTCAACAATGAACATATTAATACTTCTATATCATAGTGACTCTTTTAGGTGTTTCTCAGACAGTTTTGGACATTCCCATCTGTTGGAAGATACATCAGTAGGATTTATATTTCTGTTTGCTATCCTATAAAAGCCTATAAAATAAATGTGAAACATTTAGGAAAAGCGCTTACTATTTGCTAAGGCTACAGTTCTTTCCATGGTAAACTATGAGGGAACAGAGTCATCCTCCATATAAGTAGGCATACATTAGTACAAATGGCCCCTATTATGCAGAATGCCATTACCCATAATTTTAGGTATTTGTTGCTGAAAAATACCAACAGATGAAGAACAAAATAGGTTTCGATGCTCTGTTAAAATAAAGGTTTAATATGGATAAAAATATAATTGGAATTGAGAAAAGCACAAAATGGAGTTTGAAGTTGAACTATGAAATTGAATATTTGAACTACATACACATGACCTGGTAGTAAAAATGTATAAACTGCTGTTAAGATTTCAAACAGAAGAAGAGGTACAAATTAAAGATTGCATGGCAAAATGGACTATTAATTTTGGGTTTAATATACAGATGGACTCTTGGGAAAGAATATGGGTTAACAATATTAAATTTACAAATTTACACTGTGTTATAACTGAAAATAAATCATTTATAAATTGATGTATTGTTGGTATATGCCACAAGGAACTTTTCAAAAATGTAGAAAAGTATTTTAAACCAGTATTGAAAATATGAAAAACATGACGGGATATTTTATCATGCATGGTGGACTTGTGATAAAAGCTAAGATATTTTGGAAACAAATTCATACAATGCTGCAAAAGATTTTAAAGATAAATATTGTGAAGAACTTTTTTATTGGGATTATGGATAATGAACTAGGAAAGAGACATATCAGATTGATTTTGTATATGGTAACTGCAGCAAGATTGTTGTATGCTCAGTGATGGAAGAAAAGTGAAATTCCTACAGTGGGAGAATGACTTGTGAAAATGTCATAATTTATCAAGCTGACCTGTTTGGTCAGAGAAACAAAACTTTTCTGAAAGACTGAATGCCTTGCATGGACCTTTTAATGAAAAAAGAATAAAATGATTTGATGATTTATGCATTCAAGCATTAAAAATATATGCATAAAATGAGTGTCATAACATACCTCTCAATAAATATAAATTAATAAGTAAAAGAAAATACAGACCACACCTTGTTATCTACAGGAAAATATTTTATTTATTTATGGTTTTGATGCATGGTTCTGATTTAGACGTTTTTCTAAGTGTTTTTTTATTGTAAGATTATAAAAAGGTGGATGACTTTTGCACATTCAAATAATGAATTTTTTCAAGATCTCATTATCTACAATTTCATTAGCAATGATTGTTAGGCTGGTATAAAACCCTTGTGAATAATGAGCACCACCTGTTCTCATAATCATGATCATGTTTTGATTCTGTTGTATTTTGTAAAGTACTTAGGAACCTCAAACAGTTCTTAGAAAAAAAATATGGAAAAATATATATTAATCTTCTAGTTTTTCTGAAGTTGTTTAATTTTAAATTTTCCTTTTAGTTTGTAGTGTTGGATTCTATGGCACAAGCTGTCAATCCATATGCCAAAAGTGTAAAAATAACCTTCCCTGCAATCCTATCACTGGCAAATGTATAGCTCCTACTTTAACAAAATGTGGCTTAGACTCTCCAGATCCAAAGTGTACTGAACCAGGTAAAATATACTACTTCTAAACACTGATAACTTTTTGCTTTTCAATTTTTCTTGCCTTTTTTAAATACTCATTTTGTTTTTATTTTCTTATTTATTTGCATGTCACTACTTATCTATAATATATAGATTATGGAATCAGTTGACCTTTAGGATTGTAAGGACCACACAGTAACATTTCAATAAGAAAATGTAATAATATGATTATTACATTTTAGAAGATGCAGTATGTTCAAATTAATCAAATTTGAGTACCCGCTCACATTCTATGTTTGCAATATCTCTTTTTCTGTGCTATAGTTTTAAAAAGTCCTACTATGCAGATCAATTGTTTACTAAAAAACGAATAAAACCTACGCAGTTTATCAGTAAAAATGTTGCCTTCAATATAACCAAACTCAAAACTTTTATTAATATTAATGTTCATTTATATTATCACATGTGAGATTAATATGTTAATGGATTTGTGATTCAGAGTAGAAATACAGTTATGAAATCATTTCAATATTATTAATGCCAGTTTTCAGTTTTCTGGGTTATAAGTACACAATGTCAAGGAGAAAATTTATATTAGAATGGGAAGAATAGAAGATGCAACAGTTTAAAAATATATCTATTGAATTTCTAGGGATGATGAATTTGCATTTTCTTTTACTGGAAAATTTACCAAAGATTCTAGAGGAAGTAGAATGTGGTCCAATTTCTCAGGTTACTTTACAATGGAATCAGACTTTCATAGTCATTTAAAATAACATTCTTCCTGAGAAAATTCATCTTTGTGAACTAGTCTTAGATTTATGTCTGGTTTGGTAAAAATGGGGTCTCTCCCTAAGATAGATGCTATTGGGTTTGACTTTAAGGGGAAAACAACTCAAAAAGCTTGGGAAATTTTTAAAACTGAGATTATAAAAGTCCAATCTAGCACAATACCAATGAAGAAGAAAAATAACAGTTCTCAAAAGAAACCAGCGCATGGCTGCATAAAGAACTCTCTGATAAATTGAAAGACAAAAAGGACAAATATAAAAAGTGGAAAGAGGGGCACATAATTAAGGCAGAACATCAGGAAATAGCCTGAGCCTGCAAAGATGAAGTGAGGAAAGCTAAGGCTCAAAATGAACTACAGCTTGCGACAAAAGTAAAATTTTTTTAAAAAGCTGCTTTCAACATGTAAAAAACAAGAAAAAATGAAGGAAATGATTGGTCCATTAGTGGGAGAAAGTGGCAAGAAGGTGACAAGCAACAGGGAGAAAGCAGAACTACTTAATTAATTTTTTGCATCCGTCTTTACACAAAGGAATAAAATAGTCAAACCTATCAAAAATAGTACCGTAAAAAACAGATTAGAAATACAAGTTAAGAGCACCTGTCCACCCTAGACAAGTTCAAATCACCAAGACCAGATGGATTACACTCCAAGGTTCTCAAGGAACTGGCAGATATGATCTCAGAATCACTGAACTATATCTTTCAAAGATCCTGGAGCACTGGGGAACTACCAGAGGACTGGAAAAGAGCTGATGTAGTTCCCATCTTCAAAAAAAGAAAAAAAATGGTTCCAGGAAACTACAGACCTATCAGCCTGACCTCAGTACCTGGGAAGATCTTGGAAAAGATAACTAAGCAATGAATCAGCAAACACCTAGAGGCAAATAAAGTCATTACCAAAAGCCAACATGGGTTTGTCAAAAGCAGATCATGCCAGACAAATCTTATTGCATTCTTTGACCAGGTAACAAAATTAGTGGACCAGAGGAATGCTGTGGATATAATTTACTTGGACTTCAGTAAGGCATTTGATAAAGTAGACCACAACCTACTACTTGATAAGATAGAAAAATGTGGGTTAGACAGCATCACTACCAGGTGGATTCGTAGCTGGCTGATGGGCCGTACTCAGCGTGGAACTGCATCTACATGGAGGGAAGTGTGTAGTGGGGTGCCCCAGGGCTCTGTTCTGGACCCAGTGCTCTTCAACATCTTCATCAATGATTTGGATGAGGGGATAGATGGGGAACTCATCAAATTTGCAGATGACACCAAGCTGGCAGGATTAGCCAACACTCCAGAAGATCGGCTTAGGATACAGAAGGATCTTGACAGACTTGAATATTGGGCGCTATCTAACAAAATGAAATTCAGTGGTGAAAAAAGTAAGGTTCTACATTTAGGTAAGAAAAACCAAATGCACAGGTATAATATAGGTGATACTTTGCTCAATAGTAGTAACTGTGAGAGGGATCTCAGAGTCACAATGGACAATCACTTAGATATGAGCCAGCAGTGTGCTGCAGCTGCCAAAAAGGCCAACACAGTGCTAGGCTGCATTAACAGAGGGATAGAATCAAGATCACATGAAATGTTAATACCACTTTACAATGCCTTGGTAAGGCCACACTTGGAATACTGCATCCGGTTTTGGTCACCACAATGGGAATAAGATGTTGAGACTCTAGAAAGAGTACAGAGAAGAGCAACAAAGATGATTAGAGGACTGGAGGCTGAAACATATAAGGAACGGTTGCTGGAATTGGGTATGTCTAGTTTAATGAAGAGAAGAACAAGGGGTGACATGACAGCAGTATTCCAATATCTCAGGGGCTGCCACATAGAAGAGGGAGTCAAGCTATTCTCCAAAGCACCTGAAGGCAGGACAAGAAGCAACGGATGGAAACTAACCAAAGAGAGAAGCAACCTAGAACTAAGAAGAAATTTCCTGACAGTTAGAACAATTAAGCAGTAGAACAACCTGTCTCCAGAAGCTGTGAATGGTCCAACACTGGAAGTTTTTAAGAAGAGACTGGACAGCCATTTGTCCGAAATGGTATAGGGTTTCCCGCCTGTGCAGGAGGTTTGACTAGATGACCTCCAAGGTCCCTTCCAACTTTATTATTATTATTATTATTATTATTATTATTATTATTATTATTATTATTATTATTATTATTATTATTATTATTATTATTATTATTATTATTATTATTATTATTATTATTATTATTATTATTATTAAGCAGGAGTTGATTTTTTAAAATCCAGGTCCATGTATCCTGTATATATGTATGTATTTATTTATATACAACCCAAAGACGAACAACATCCCCATCCAAAAGGACCTCAACCCTTTCCCAAGGCCTGGAAAAGTAACTGGGTCTTTAATAGCTGTCTGAACATCATCAGGGCTCAAGCCATCTTGATCTCTGGGGAAATCTCATTGCAAAGAACAGGCCTCACAAGTGAAAAGCACACTTCTTGAGTCACACTAGTCGCACTGTCTAATTGATGACACCCAAAGTAAGCTCACTCTGCCCAATCTCACCAAAGAGACAGAAACAGCTAGAGTCAGGCAGTCCCACAAATAACTAGGCCCTATGCCATGGAAGGATGTATTAGGTAGTAACCAGCATCCTGAAAGGCATCCAGAAGCAAAAATGTGCAACTCAAAGAACAGTAGAGTCTCTTAAAAATAATGAAGTACGACCATCATTGCCCACACTGATGCTTTCTAAACCTTATAGCTTTCAAGGGGTCTTCAAGCATAACCCTATGTAGGGCACATTGCAGTAATCTGTTTGTAGGGTGACTGAGGTATATGTGAACATTTGAAAGGTTTTCTGTTCCAGGAAAGGAGACAATCTGTGCATTAGATATACCTGTGGAAAGGCCCTGTTAGCAGCAGTGGCCACCTGTTCATTCAACAGGAAATGTGAGTTCAAGACAACCCAGAAATTGTGCACCAATCTTGAAGAATATTCTTGTTTGACCTCTGTTCCCACATGTAACCATGTGAAAGATTGCTTCATTATAACTGCTTTTTTTTTTAAGTTTTCACAGGCTTATGTCCAAAAATACCCCAGTGGTATTATTTTTCCAAATCATGTTATTATGTGGAAAACATTAAAGAAGATACATGGGACAATGCAAGGATTGCTTGTCAAGGATTTAAGAAAACAGACTTAGTTAAAATTACAAACAGCCGTGAAAAGGTATCATTATTTGTTTCACTGTTTTTATATTGGGGGTTAAATTTGATTTTATGAGGTTTTTTGGGGACAGGGGTAACAGTATATAAAGACTAACTGCATGTGCATGTTGCCGAAGTGATTGAGAAGAAATTCATTGGACTTAACATAAAAACTAATCTTTTTTTCCTATTTCTTTTTATTATTTTTATTATTCTTGTATTATATTTTCTATACTTTTTGGATTTTTCCCCCCAGGGTCAGTTCAGAGTAAGGTGGAACCAAAATTGAGTAATTAAGTTAATCAGATGCCAGGTCTTTTTTCAGGCTTCTACAAAAACATTGAAACAGTTAAGGCTGGTTTGATGAAGCAACCACATCATTTTCAGACTCCTTTTTTTTTATTGGTATGATAGCAAATATATGCTCTTCTGGTACAGATTTGAATCATTTGTTTCAAATGCAACTTCAACTTTATTTAATTTCTGATATTTTACCTGCTTCGGAAATCAATAATCTCCAGTACATCAGATGATAAATAAAATGAAATAAATAATCTGCATATAAAAATCAATCTGCATATTTAGTTTCTATGTTCTATTCCAGAGTCTTGTTCCTGCCTCCCCCTCTCCACCAATATTAAAATCTCATGACCAAAAAGTGTTTGCTGGCCATGAACATAATCAATTGGTACAATATTCTTACGATTATAGTGTGGGTACATCCAGGGCTTTTTTTCTCATAGAACGCCCAGAACGGAGTTCCGGCACCTTTTTGGATGGAACCTTGTAGGATAGGCAAGGCGGGTTGTATGACATGTGTGAGTTCCAGCACCTTTTTTTTTTTTTACAAAAAAAGCACTGGGTACATCAATTCACAAAGGTTACTGTCAAGCATCTATTGATACCACTAACCCTAATTCTAACTGATTTGGCAGGTAAAAAGTGCAAGTCAGCTGAAATAAACACAATTGGTGCACAAAACTTACTGGTGGGCAAAAAAGGAACAAGAGCCTCATTCTGTCTCTTTCATTTTATTTACATAAAATGTATATTAAGTTAAATTTATATATTGCCTTTCTTCCAGGAGCTCAGAATATTTATTTTTCTTACTGTAACAAAATCTGACATATTATTTCACCATTCTTTTATTATTAATAGTAATAATTTCATTATAGTTTTTCAACTGAAATGTTTAAAATGTGTATTTTTCAAAAGTACACTGTCAAGAGTTTCCAAATTGATTTGATGTGCTACTCCAGAAATGGGTACAGCTGGCAAAACATATTATGTTGATGAAGAGGTCTCTCTAATCATAGTTGTTAGTTGTATATTATATACAGTAATTCTGACATGACTGAGAGTAAGTTTCAAAGTAGGCTGTTCAGCTAACGTTGGTGTTAGAATATAAAGTGCCCATATTGTTAGACGTTCACTTTAAAGGAATGTATGTACAGGTATAGGCAAAGCCTTGGCCATTTCATATGAGGGATTTATAATTGGAGAAGAAGTATGTTAGAAGTTCTTGAATTGAAGCTTCTATTTTAGAGTACAGAATCTTAAGTTGGATGTATATCTTCATTCTTGCTCCAACATAGACTTTAGAAATTTCCCTCTAGTTAAATATTAATTTTCAAAGGATAAATGGAATAAATTTGTTTGGACAGAAGTCAGTTGTTATTTTGACCAAACTTTCTATTCCAGACTCATGTTAATACATTGTTCAGATGACTGTTTTGTTTTCAGATGTGGGTACAGTATAAAGGAGATGACAGCTGGATTGGTTTAACCTTCTACAAGCGAACCAGTCAGTATCTTTGGGTTGATAAATCAACTTCAGTTTTTCAAAATGCATGGTGAGACTGTTTCTGAAATAAACCAGTTTGGTTGTTATTCAGTCAGTGTACAGAGCTTAAGCTGCCTAAAAATGAATGAATGAATGAATGAATGAATGAATGAATGAATGAATGAATGAATGAATGAATGAATGAAATAGAAAACTTACTGATCTGTCAACTTGTTCTGCTCATTTTTTTTACAGCTGCATAAAATTTAATCATCGTGAATTGCTCTTTTTTTAACTAAAATGTAAAACACTTAAAATAAAGTGATATAATAAGTAAAACATGTACTTATTTTCAGAAATTTGGTAGATAATCTTTTGGTGTCAGTGTTGACAGCCAAAATAGCTTTACTTAGATGATCATACTGCATTTTATTAACAAAAAATAAGATACAGTACAAACAAGTATTTTCCCTGCATGGAAAGTCCTTTCCTTTTTTTCTGCCAAATGAGAAATTAAGCCATAACATTTTTAACTAGTTTCCCAATCTGACCAAACTGAGAACTAGTTATCAACTATGTAACAATCAAGAATATTAAATCAACTTCAAATTTTGGTTTAAATATCTTGGTTTGTTTCAGGGTTAGTAACCATAACTGTCTTATTAATACTGGTAGCAATAGCAATAGCACTTAGACTTATATACCACTTCACAGTGCTTTACAATCCTCTCTAAGTGGTTTACAGAGTCAGCATATTGCCCCCAACCATCTGGGTCCTCATTTTATAGACCTTGGAAGGATGGAAGGCTGAGTCAGCCTTGAGCCAATGTGAATCGAACTGCTGAACTGCAGGCAGCTGGCAGTCAGCAGAAGTAGCCTGCAGTACTGCATTCTAACCACTCTGCCACTACGGCTCTTAAAATTTAAGATTAAATTAAATTAATCTGATTGGGCATTTTAGAAAAGATGATTGGGTTGTACTACAATAAAAAAATATATGTTTGTGTGCTATTTACACTTGATATGTGATAAATAGAACTGGGCCAGTAACTTTTAGAAACAAATGACAATTTCAGAATGGCTGTCTGTTTTGGTATAGTTTCAGAACTTTCCAGTTTTCTGCGTGGGATGTCAATTGAGCCAGAGTGACCTTTCATTAATCAGATTACTGTTTGAAGATCATCACCAAACTTATTTTATATCATTAAACTGTGATAGGGCTTAAGAATATATTACATTTGACAATATGTTTTCTTCTTTATAATTATTGGCAGGGTGATTAGGCGAAATAGAAGATACATACCCTCTAATTATGACTGTGGAGTTGCTTTCAAAGATTATCTTTCTGTGGCAGATTGTTCCCATCACAGAAAATGGATCTGTAAAAGAGAAGAAGGTGAATGAACTAATTCATCATAATTTATTTTTCAAAAAGCAGATTGACAACTTCATGATGATTGCATATTATTGCTCTTCATGGTAATTAAAGTGTATAAAAAAACCCAGCTTTTGATAAGGATTCAAATCCTGGTGACAATTATCACTGAACAATACACCATTGTGAACAAATAAATAGCTGAATCATATGCATGCTTACCGTCTAAATTGAATGCTAATGTGTTTCGGTTACTCATTAGTAAACAGGTGTAGAATATTTTGTTATTTATTATTTTACTTATTTCAGTTAAGCCATTTTCCAACAAAATATAGGAATCAGAGCTGATAACTACATGTAATAAAATAAAAAAATAAAAACCATTTAAAAGTTGCAATTGAAACTCATCCTTGAGACCAAATTAGGAAAAATCTTGCTGAATAAGACCTTCTTTACTGCCTATACAGATAGGTGTAAATTGTCCCAGAAGAGGGCTTGCCTCTTCTACTTGCCTTAAGAAGATAAATATAAATAATGCTTGAAATGTTGCCTCTGCTGAGCAGCAGTGTGCTGCAAGTTTCATTCCTATCTTTCTCCAGACATTGCTCACTATTATTTACTCATCTATTCCTTTCACTGTAATAGTTTCCTTTTTATCCTTAACATATTTTTTTTAACTTTTCTTTGATAATGAAAAATGTGTATTTTAAAGTTTTATTGCTATGAGCTGGGATGCTAGAATGAGCATAATGACTTTCGAGAGTTGTCTTGAAGCTCCCTCTTGGGCTCTGAGAAAGTCTGTGGAGATTCTCAATCACTTAGGTCATGGTTGTCCCAAAGATGTTTTTCCAAAGGCAACTGGACTTTCTTGATTTCTTCCTTGAAAACGTTTTGCTTCTCATCCAAGAAGCTTCTTCTGTTCTGATTGAATGGCAAGGAATTCCTTGGACCAGCTCTTCCTCTACAGGGTCAATTTTCTGATTTGAATTGTGATTTCAGAGGAGTTGTTCCTTACCTCTTCTACAGTACTGATGAGTCCTTGTGAATCAAAACTGTGTATGGAAGTCAGCTAGGAGATGTAAGCCAAGAAGAAAATAAAGAAAAGCATCCTGGAGGTTTCCGTGTCTGTCACCACTGATAGCTGGATTTTTGCCTTATTTTGAATTCTGTTATTGAATTAAAAGATCTTTACGTGGAAATAGGGCTCAAATTCTCACAGAATCAAAAGTATTACAGAGGCTGTTAACGCTCTAGTTCTGTTTATCTTATAATACAAAGCACATTCTTTCCACAAGGAATTTTATTTTAGAAAAAAAGTAGAACTTCTGATCGTTCCCTTCCTTGACTCCTTAAACCTACAGTTAAGGCTTCTACGCATTCCTTGGACAACAAAGGTGACAAACAGGCAAGTACTGGAGGATATAAAATCAGACATAGAGCTGGAAGGCAAAATAACAAAATTCTGCCATGCTTATTTTGATTATGTAATGCAATCATACGCAACGGAAAAGGCAGTTGTGCTTGGAATGGTCGGTGGTAAAAGAAAACAGGGCCTCCAGAAACCACAGTGGCTAGATACCACCAAAGCCATTACCCGCTGGAACATAAAACAACTGGAAGAAGCAGTACAAATCGGAAAATATGGAGGGAGATGGTCCATAGAAATGCTGAGAATCTGATTTGATTGTAAAAAATGTACGATAATCTAATGAATATCAGTAACCAGTGGAAACTTTAGGAGCATGCTTTCATTTCTTAAATCCTGCTAAAGAAAAAATAAGCAAGTGATATATTAAAAATAGTTTTTCTCTATATATACATGTTGCTATAAAAAAATTAACTAGGTTTGTTTTATTATCCACAGACTATATCTATCTACGCATGAATTGTATGCTGCATATTAACCAGCATACATATGTTAATTTATTTTAATATTTTATAAAGTTTGTTTTATTTAATGGTTGCTTTTATTTTCAACAGTTGTTGATCTCTTTACGGAACATGATGGAAGAGCATTCTATTTGCCTGATGGAAAAAGTTCTAAGTATTCTACCTTGGCTGAAGCTAAGCAGGCCTGTTTAGCCTTGCAAATGTGTACTGGAGTGACAAATTCTGGAAAATATTTCCTCTTGCACAATAGTATAGACCTATATAATACGAGAAATAAAACAGTGAGGACTTTGATCAAATCAAGTATGCAATAAAAATATGTATATGATTCTTTACCATTTGTTTTTGTCTACAGAGATTAACATTGGCAAGAGATTACTGTATGCTTTGTCTAAATCTCTTGTTTGTCACTTACAACCTACCAAAGTTTCCTGTCAATCTAGGACTGAGTTTTCTAAAATAACATAATGCCTTCTACTTATTATAATGATTTTTTTTTATATTCTCTGCCTCTCTCAGAGCATTGCCAGAATGAATATTGAATGCTCTTGGGATGTAAGCAGCCTGCTGTTCTAGCAACAATATTTTAGTAATGAATGTGTGTATGTAATATAAATGAAAAATATATGTGCATGTACCATGAGTTCACACGCGCGCGCGCACAAACACACACACATTATGTATGTATGTATGTATGTATGTATGTATGTATGTATGTATGTATGTATGTATGTATGTATGTATAAATTACAGGATATGTCCCATCCCAAAGAAGTTTATTATTGCATGTTTCATATGGAAGAGAAAGCAGGGCAGCAAGTAACAAAAAAATGAAAATGATCATAGCAAACACTACAGCATAATGCCAGATCTTTGATTCAACGATTCAAACAGATTTCATAAGTATTATTCTAAAATAATTTTATTAGGCAGCTCCTTGAAAAATGTATTTGATATGACCTACACATTTCCCCCTCTCTCACACACAGATAATGCATTCTTTTCTGACATTGAAAATATTTGTTATTGTGTGAATTACAGAAGCAATCTCTGTACACTAATGTAACATTTTATTTCTTTTACAGTTTGTTCTGCTGGAAGGCATGGGGAGATATGTGAAGATATGTGCCCCAAGTGTGATGATGATGTACCATGTAACCCACATACTGGGTTGTGTAGTGAGAGCGTGTTCTGCAGCAAAAATGATCCTTCATTCACTTGCGAAACAGGTGTTTTAAGAGCTAGCTCTTCTCCTTTCATATGATCATAAGACTGTGAATATCATTAGAATTATGGTGTAGGAATTTCCTACCTGTAGTTTTAATGCTTTTCTGATTTGAACTGAAATTACCACTTTTTTCTAGGGAAAGTGGCTAAGCATGCTGAGCAAAATTAAAAGCATAAAGTTGAAAATGATTGATGTTTCGTAAAGCCATTAAAACCTGTCTATTCTAAGCCATCTTGGGAACAGATATGAAGAGATGGATCCTTATAAAATAGCTCCTGTGTGTTTATGTTTGTTTTTGATGTTGGACTGATAGTTTTAATTTTCTGTATTCAAGGATTTGACAGCTCACTTTGAGTAAGGACATAGTGAACTGAAGGATGTTTCTGAAGAAAGGTGGACAGTTGTTCTGCTTTCGGCTTCAATTACACATTCAAACACAGTTTTTATGGAGATCATATATATACTGTATATCAAACTGGGTCTGATTTTATCTGTGTGTTTATATTTTAGGAACCTTGATTGGTGGAAGATGTCCTGTTGAGGATAATTGGATATATTGGCGGGGCAGCTGTTACTACATCCATAAAGGAGAAAATAAAAAATGGCGACAGGCAAGATATATGTGCAAACACTACAGCAATACAGACCTTGTCTGGATAACCAGTATAGCTGAAAAGGTATAACTAAACTTTCACATGGCACTGGGTTTTCTAGGAAGTCATTTCAATGTGAAATAACAATCTTGATCACATTTTGAGGTTTTTTTTTTAAAAAACACACTAATATTCAGTATTTCAAAAAATAAATATTTTCCAATTTCTATCTCTTGTAAGAAATTCCTTCTATCTGTATTGCCCAGTGGAACTTTCTGGATTGGTCTTAATGGAATTAAATTTTGTACCCGTTTGCGATGGTCATACAGTAATGCTTCAGATTTAGATACAGAATGGTAAGTTAAATACTTATGTCATAATAGGCCTTAACCAAATAAATTAAATTAAATTCTAAATAACTATTTAGAATTTAATTTAATTTAAATGTAATTTAAATTTCAGTTAATTCTGACTTACTCTCCTTGGTTTATTGAGAATATTTTCTCCCTTCTAGCTTTCTGTGTATATATTATACTTTTATTATACTTTTAATATATACTTGTATATATTATACTTTCATGACAGAAAATTTAGAAGACTGCAATTTTCCTTATTGCATCACAAGCTCGAGGTTTTTCTGAGCTATTTTATTTTATTCTCAATTGCTTTGAAATTAAGGCTATATAAGAAATCATGGTCAATCTTTTGGAAATGCTGCGTATACCTCACTGTTCCTAAAGGTTCACTGACAGGAACTGGATGCATATGGAACAATTTATGGATTTGCAAAAGAAGAGAAGAAGGTAAGGTGATTTAATTCTGTGGATTTATATGAAAATCATTAGGAAATATCATAAAATATCCAGTGAATTTAAATATATTGTAAAATAGTTAAATTTATCAATATGAGTAATTCTGGCACAGTAATTTGCAAATTTTTAGAATAGAATTCTTTATTGGTCAAGTGTGATTGGACACAAAAGGAATTTGTCTCCGGTGCATAAGCTCTCAGTGTATATGCAAACAAATCATAGGTCTTGGATTATAAATCATAGTTACAATATTATTAAAATGACAATCAGACTAACAAATACATTTGAAGACAATTATTCTTTAAGTTGTTATCCTCAATTTGAACTTATCTGTATACACTTTCTTGCTTTTCCACTTATAGAAATGTTTGTGAGCCTATATTGGGATTTTGTTAGCCCATCCAATATCTTGGAACACTACCAAGTAGTTGTTCTTTTCATGTGTTTATCCTATGTCAATCAAAACTAGAATCATAAAATAAAATAAAACAATTTCCAATTAATAGCTTGACCCCTAAATCAGCCCTACTCTGGGTAAATGTCTGATCTTCCTGGTGTATTCAAATTAAGGCAGTGATGGCGAACCTTTTAGAGACTGAGTGCCCAAACTGCAACCCCAAACCCAGTTATTTATCGCTGGGTGCCAGGTGGGCGGGGCCCACTGGGTGGGCGTGGCTGTGGTGGTCATGGCAGACTGGGTAGGTGTGGCCAAGGTGAGCGTGGTCACCTCGATGTTGCTCGTGGGGAGGGACACCTGTGGGGGCCAGGCAGGGTTGGGGGAGATCCAGGGGGTCTCTAGCGGGTGGGGCGGTGGGCAGGAGGCTTGTCCTGTGGGGTGAGGCGAGGTAAGGCAGGGCGGGGGTGCCATTGTCGCAGGGCAAGGTGAGGCAGGGGCTGGGGCAGCTGCTGCCTGACACCATTGGCCCCCACACACAGAGGCCAGTGAGCGCATGGGGGCCGACAGTGTCTGTCAGCAGTCCATTGACCGGATCACTCTGGGGCTCCGCAGCCTGCCACCAGCAGTTCAGAGAAGCCGCCTCTGAGCTGGATGGCCGGCCGACAGCTGAGGAGGCGATGCAGTGGGTCGTGCCCGGGAAAAGCAGAACATATGAGGCCAGGAGGGATGGGATGGGGGGAGGAAAACCGTGCTGGGATGCATCCGGCCACATGGGACCTCGGCGAGTTAGCGGGCAGCTGGTTAAAGAGGGACGGTTGCCATCTCCAGGGCATGGCACGTTGCCCACAGAGAGGGCTCTGAGTGCCACCTCTGGCACGCATGCCATAGGTTCGCCACCACTGAATTAAGGGATTCTTTGCTTACTCACTGCCTCATTTAACAATTGTTCAAAATTATGGCAGTATAAAAAAATAGTGTAGCACCCAATCCTTGCATTTACAACTGTTGCAGCATTCTCTGGTCACATGATCACCATTCAGTGACGGGTGCAACGGACATGCATTTATGAACATTGCAGTGTCAACAATCATGTGATTGTCATTTGTGTCTTTCACAACTGGCTTGCAACAAGCAGAATAGAGAGGTTAGAAGTAAAATCATAAGTCATGGTCACATGATGTTTAACTTAAGAAACTGAAAGGGAAGTGAGGTTGTAAGCCTGTCATGTGATTTTTCATGTAGTGACTGTGGTGCTTTTCAATGGAGTCCTGATCCTAATTGAAATTGCTAAGGGAGGACTACATATATAGGCAGATGCCATATTCTCATCCTCCATTGCAAGTTCCTTTCCTGCTATTTGTCACAAAATGCTTATTGTTTACCATACTCTGTTATTCATGTTTTTTACATTAATATTGTTAATGTTGGTTGTGATGTTCTTTGCTTTTTTCATTTTCTTTTCTTTCATCATGGTGTTGAAGAAACCATATTTCCTCATTATTCTCTTAATCTAGAATCCAGTTTCATCCTTAGTTGGTAAATAGTAGCAGAGAACACGTTTTCCTCTCAAATCACTATAACTGGACTCAAATTTATATCTTTGTATCTAGGAAGACAGTATTCAGCTTTCAGCCCCTTTTATTTAAAAAATTAAATAGTGCCAACTATTATTTTAAGGTGAATTTCTTCTACCGTTTGCAATTTGGCATGCAGGCATTCTAAAAATGAAATAGTCCCTATTGCAGTTTTTGTGCCAGAAGAAGTTGCAATGTTTGAATTTCAGTTTCTATTATTATGATTAAAATCACATGAGTTTGATCATAGGTTTTATCAAAACCATATTTCCCCTAGATATAATCTAACATCTAATTTGCCATGATTATTTAAATCTTGACCATAACATCATCTTGCTTTAGATAAGTTGTATATATTCCTGAAATAGAAGTAGTGATGAAAGCAATCTAAGATTAAAATATTTAAGGAATCACTCACTTAACTAAAATTTGTCATAGACAACATGGTTAATTCTCCAAATCAATTTTGTTCATATTGTAGAAACAAAGGATTTCCGCAGATTTGATGGCTATTTCCTTGTTGGCTTTACCAAAGACAGTAAATTAGTCAACCATACATCGTTAATTGCAGCCTTTCAACATTGTAGAGCTGAAAGAAAACATTGTACTGGAATTCAGAGAATAAGAAATATTTATATAACATCACTTGCAAAACGATTGGTGCTTATCATTGGTAATGATGCAACTCTCTATACAGTGTATTTGAAAAGTGGTATGTATGTCACATTAGACATTTACTTAGTATTTTATTTTGAGCATTAATATATTATCACAACATGAATCATAATTTGTATAACATACAGTACAGTAAGCCCAAGTCATTGCTGTTGCAAAAAATATGCCCATTTTTCTAGAGACTTTAAAATCTTGGTCATTTAATAGGAAGCACACGTTTGCCTGCTGGGATGGGTCCAAGCAATTTGTGATTAGATGAGAGATTAACTTTGCCCTCCAAGGGTAATAGGGCATTTGAAAAGTACCTGTGCAACTGACTGAATTTCATTGCCTGAACATATGCATAAATGCTCTGGACAGAGGATATTATTGAATTTCCAGGTCAATACCATTGATGGTAAAGAGTGCCAGCATGAGCATCCCCTATGTGAAGTCACAAGTATGTATTAGAAGTTTTTGGGGACAGTGAAAGGCTGATATATGAACTAGTATTAGCAGATATAACAGATCAAAAATCCTCTGCTTGACTTCATGCCAAGCTTTGTCTAAATCAGGGGTGGGGAATCTTGGCTCTTTTATGACTTGTGGACTTCAATACCCAGAATTCCTGAACCAGCCATGCTGACTCAGGAATTCTGGGAGTTGAAGTCCACAAGTCATAAAAGAGCCAAGGTTCCCTATCCCTGGTCTAGGTGTAGCTTATATAGATTTTGGGAGGAAGGCTGCAATGGACCATTTTGGATGTTATACATGAGGAATCAATGTACCAGTGAGTTAGTAGAAGTTTAGACTAGGGACTCACCCCTCAAAGATTTCTCTCAGCCACTACTTTAACTGGCAAAATTTCACAGCACCATTGCTCTACCTGGAGAAGTATATTTCCAACAGAATGAAGAATTCAGAGCAGAGTCTCTGAATTTTAACTGCTTTTAGCATAAGGACATCTTAGTTGTGTATCTGGTTATTGCATTACAAACTTTATGTGCATTGGGCTAAGAGTTGAGGACAAGTTTCCAGGAAGTCGAGATAACCAAAAACAAATATTTAGGGATTTAAAGGCTAGGACTTGTCATTCCTTATCAAGCCAAGATTTAGAACATTTGTTGTGTGCATTCTGAACTGACCCAGAGGTGTTACCTGAGTCATGATATCAACTTTCAAGGGGAAAGTATCCATTAAGTAAAGGTGGTCACTGTCAGGGATAAAGATGACACAAACGCAAGATTGTGGGTAATTAGCATATAATGAGGGATGCTCTTCATTCTTTCTAGAAAGTAAGCTCCCCTCCAAGTCTCCTGGATGGTGCCATTTAATGTTAAGAGACCTAATTTAATGGCCAGTTGGACTAATCTCCATCCTCTAGAATTAATACTCTTGTCTATCACATGGCAAGGGCCAAATGGGTGAGCCCTGAATGTGATGGTCAAGCATAGACCATCTTTCTTGGTAGCCCCCAAATTTTCAGACTTTTTAACATTAAAAGGGGGGGTTGTATTTTAAATTTAAAATCGAGAAGCATGTATGCTTCAAAGCTAAGCAGCATGTATTCCTCCATCATCATCATCATCATCATCATCATCATCATCTTGTATAGCCACTCATCTCAGGTGTGACTCTGGGCAACAAACAAAATTAAAATAAAAACAATTACAACAATAGAAAAATTAAAATACATAGCAGCTGAGAAATAATGAATTTCTCAATCTACTGCAATGCACTCCAGGAACAAGATCAGTTTCCAGAATTCAACTCACAAATCAGATTTGTGGGGCAGATCTTGTAGCCCTTTACTGCATTCCTCCATCCATTGGAATGCTCACCCTGGTGCTAGATTGACTAACCAGAAGGAAATAAATTGTTGTTGGAGAGGAGTAAAAGGGCACACAATAGAAGATTCTCATTGAAAGGAATGCAATAACGATAGCTGTTTGTTTACTCTGTGAGCCCCTTAGGAGTTGAAAGATGGGACCATCAACTTATTAAAGTCAAGGGCAGGAATTTTGTCAATTGCAGGCACCAGGGTAAGCCAAACTAATTTAATTAATTAAAGTCACAGAGTGGAGCCTATTAACTTGGGGTTATAGAGAGGTGCTGTGCCATGGAGAAAAGTCATTCAGGAAGAGATGGCTTCTTTAAACAAGTCAGGCTTAAGGACAGTCTCCACTTGTGGCTAGCTTCATGAAAATGGAAATTTATGATAATTCAAGAGTCTTTCCTTTCACCCTTTGAGTATTTTGGTGTCTATGTCTGTTATAAAACTTGTGGGGAGATAGTATGACATTATAATTATTATTCTGGGACATTTAATTTTAAAAAACTTTTTGGCAGCATGTGCACTGCGTTATTATGGTGCAGAGTGTGGCATGATTTGCAGCTGCAATGGAAGTGAAAATTGCAATCCATTAAATGGACAGTGTGCAGAAAATGAGCAATGTAACGAAAACCACATAAAAAATGATTGTCAACAAGGTAGGCAATTTTAATTTTTTCTCCCTTCTATAAATGTATCAGAAGGAGGAACCCTGAGCTACAAATATTCCCTTTTATTGGTATTCCTAGCTGCATTCATTGCTTATAATTTATGCCAATTTGATCTTGCTGCTGTTTTTGGTACACCTTTCTGAGCTTCATATAATCTAGCATCTGTCCCCTACACTAAACTGGCATTTATTGAGTAAAAGAAGTGAAATGGCTCAATTGCAACACTTCTGCTTATTTTGATGGTGTTACTTATGCCTGTTGCTTCAGGCTTCTAAGACACTGTCTTAAACTATTTTTCTGATGTACTTAAACTTTTATTTCACAGAGGAAAACTCTTTTCTTTGACTTTGCTTTTGATCTTTAGTTATTTTCTGGAAAACTCCCTTATGGTGATCTCAACAAAACCACTGGCTTTCAAGAGCACTAATGTTCTGACACTTAGTTCTGTCTTTATATTCCAGAACCCCATTTGATTTTCCAAATGCCTGTTTACTGCTTTTCTTGTATATGCTTTCCTATCTCAAGCTCAGTAAATCTACACAAAACATTTTTCTTCACAAACCATCTATCTTCTCCTTATTTCCCTTTATATTGCTTTCATACTATTCCTGAGGCATTAATTTTTTTTTTTACTAATTCTTTTGATTTGCTCCCCACATGCCAGTATACTAACTCAATATTGCATTTCTTGTTCCCACTTTGATACTGCATTCTTTTTCTATGTGGCCTCAATTCTCAGCCTTTCACTTTTCTTAACATTGTCATTAAAATCAGTCTACCATCAAAAAAGGAAAAAAATATGAATTCTTTAGTAGCAAAATCTCCACTATTCTATTGTTTATAAATATTAAAAATACCAAGGAAAAACAAAAAGGAAAAAAGAAGAAATCTCTTAAAGCAAAATAGATAAATACTTTATTTGATTTATTTTCTTCGATCTCAATTAATATATAAGCTTTAGAAACCATGCTCTTAATGTTTGTTTTGACCTTGTTGTATAATGTATAATGTACATGAAAACCATTCTTGCTTAAATTTAGTTAAATAAAAATTTAGTCTTTTTATTTCACTATTGCTGCATATTATCCAAGTTTATGTTCCAAGTTGGATATCATTGGTACCATAAAAGATGATAGATGGATGGTGGATGGATAGACAGACAGACAGACAGATAGATATCCAGCTGGGTGACTTTGGGCCAATTGTCGTCACTCAGCCCAACCTTACAGGGTTGTTGGGGGAAAATAGGAGTCAGTAACACTCAACACCTTGGCTTGACATGGACACACAAACATAAATAAATAGACAGAATAAAAATAAATAATCTTATTGAAAAATATCTTTAAAAAAAAAAAGAAAAATCATTCCATCATCCTTCACTTCTATCACTTTAAGAGTCTGAAAGTTTCTTATACTTGTGATTATTATTTTTGTCGCACAGTCAGCCAGATATTCAGACTGTATTTGGCATTTTTGTCCGCCTATCAAGTCTTTCTTAAGGACCTGGGATAGTATTATTTGCTCTGAGCAGTCACTGTTCCCACCCTCACCCCATATTTTTGCATACTGCTGCTTCAGATTTGTATTAGATTCTTTTTATAGAAATTCTCTGGGTATCCAGTTTAAAGTACAGTGGGACATTGCTGACAAATATCCAGTGTAATGTTTTATTTTAGCATTATTGTGATATTCCAGTTTATCAGAACTCTAAAATCTGCACCAAAGTATGACTGAGGAAGAATCAATATGGCATTTACTTTTCTTTCCTTTATATCACCCCTGTGGAGAATTTCATTTCAGTAACCAGTTTGATAGTAAGTTAGTTACTGTCCTACTTTCTTAAGTTGACTTTAATGACCTAAATACAATAACCTATTAACCACTGAAGGCTACAAAATGCCTCACAAAGCTAAGAAAACTGCATCCTTCCACCTCAAATCTACCTCTAATCTAGTGGATAAGGAGGCATGAGTCCTGGAGTGATGGAGAACTTACTGAATTTTACTGAATCTTTTGAGTCTGCTGAAATGGATAGATCAATAATGACTCCAGACTTATTTGTCTGTTCTCTAGTGCAATAAGAAATAATGTGCTTTGAGATGATTGATTCACTGACTTGAAACATCATTAAGTCAGTGTTTACTCTTAGCAACCACATGGACATGATCTGTCCCCAACCTGGTCCATCAAGTCTTCCACTGATGAACCCACTATCTCTGTAATGGAGTTCATTCACTTTGCTCCTAATTATCTTCTTCTTTCCTTTCCTTTCATCTCTCTCAATTTTGTAGACTATTTCAAAGAATTAGTTCTTCATATAATGTGTTTGAAGTATTATAATTTCAACCATTTGTGTTTTAAATGAAAAGTCTGCATTGACTTCTCACTTAAATGCCTCATGAAGCTAAGAAAACCATCCCTTCCACCTCAATTCTACCTTTAAGCGAGTGGACAAGAAGGCATGAGTCCTGGAATGATGGAAAACTTACTGGATTTTTGTCCAATGATCCATTTGTTTCCTTAACTATTCTATGTTATCCTCCAACAAGCTTTGAAATGAATAATGGTTGAAATGAAATCAATGTGTAAAGATTTTGAGAATAATTTAACGTTTGCAAACTGGGATTCATGAAGAATTGAAGGATAGTAAAAATTGTATGTCCAAATTTTAGTAGGAATAAGATACTTTGAGAAAAATAACTATTTTCTTTTAGGAAACTTGTTTGCAGAATTCAGAAGCAAAGGAGCAAAGGGATCCTTGGTGCTTTCTGAGCTTGCTGGTATTGCCGAGCGAGAGAGCACTAAGGACCCCACAGTTCAACCCTGAGTTACAAATATTCTCTTCAAATCTCATGGCAAACTAGGTACAGATTCAAAAACCGATTTAATCAAGAACAACTCACCAGAAATAATTTAAAACTCTCTAATTTCTGTATATAAGAAAACAAAATGCTATGCTATTACATATGGGGAATTGTTTAACAAGAATTATTTTCATCTGGTTTTAAACATGAAATACAAGATACCTATAAATTACCACTGTGAAGCAATTCATCACATAGATTAGCCCCAATTGTAATGAAACTCCTGACGTCTTCCATGTATGAGGTTTTCTAGCTTTCAAGGTAGATTTCCTGACTTCCAATGTAAAGGAATTAAATCCTCTACATTGATTTTATAATGACATTGGTTAACTTAAGCAAAAATATTTTTAAAAACTTGACTTGTTTCAGTTATGAAGTTATTGTTGAGTTATCAGAGGCCAAATTTTATAGTGTTACTGGGTGGTTAAGGATAATTTATTGTACTATTATTTATAAAACAACAGCAGCAAAACTCTGTAAATCTTGCTTTATTGCTTAGTTGTTTAAATATACCATAACTGTTTATTTTTCAGATGTAATTCATCTTAGATGTCCAAAAGATCCTGGATGGTGGTATTGGAATAACAATTGTTATTATGTAGAACCAACAAAACTCTTGACATGGGAAGAAGCAAAAAAATTCTGCATGGCTTATCATGAAACTAAACTACTACCACAACCAAGAAATGAGGAAAAGGTAATGTGCCCTTGGATGTACAACTGGAAGGGCATTTCTGGATTGTATAAATGATTATATTACTTCTAGAATAACAGATGTGTTAAATACAGTGAATTTTTCTTTGAAGAAAGTAGAACTATCAGCAATAATGAGCCCTGCCCATGGGATAAATAGGGAACTCTTTTACAGCTTCTTTAATTAATCCCATCTGCTTCTAGAGATTGAATTAGGCTGACCTAATAAACTATGAGGGTCTTAATCTCTTGTAGGAACAAGACATTAAGAACTTTACAGGAAGTAGAAGCAGATAAGTAGAAGTTTCAGAATAAAAGTATTCTTAACAATCTTTATTTGGGTCTTATAGCCAGAAAACTCAAGAGTATATTAAATATACACAGAAATAGATAAACCTCAAATATATAGATGCAAATAAAAAGTAAGCATAGCATGTAAAAAATAAAAATAATAGAAAGCAAAGATAGCACCAACAGTAATAGACACCTTTGATAGGTACAATCTCAAAACAACTGGAGAACACTTAAATACCATCAGCACTGACAAAATCACCACCAGTCAATTGCAAAAGTTAGCTTTACTTGGAACAACTTCCATCCTGCAACAATACCTTTAAACAACACCATCAAACAGCATCTCCCTATCCCAGGTCCTTGGGAAGGACTGAATAGGTGAATAAAAATGCCAAATTCAGTTTAAATATCTGGCTGACTATGCAACCACCACCAACAATAATGGCAATCACCGAGATTAATACTGCAGGATTCAATCTGAATTAGTCACCAGACCAGAGGTTTCATCTTCCGAGCTTTTGGACTCGTGATGGAGCCCATCCTCAGAGAGAAGTTCCCTAAGGATGAGCTCAAGCACAAGTCTAAAAGCTCGGAAAACAAAACCTCTGGTCCTGGAGATCGACTCAGGTTGAATCCTGTAACATTATCCTGGGACGCGTATATCTGCCTTCATTTGTAAGATTAATACTATTCTTCAGATATAAGTGAGACAAATATAATAGAGGCACAGAATCAACTAACCTTAGAGGATACATTGGTGTCTTGGTTAGACAGAAGTGACAAACTTTTTACTTTCTGCCAGGGTATTTCTTCAGAACAGGATAGATGAATATCATCTGCAATTGCCTATGCAAAAGAAGAGCATGTGATTCAGGGACTCCACAAAGCCATTCCCATATGGGCATATGCATTGATGTAAAGTGATATTTTTATAAATCTCACGGTGGACTGCATCATACACATAAATGGCAAATTAATGGGACCCCAATAGAGCAGGAATGAACTTATAAACATCTTGGGGATAAATTCCTCTTTATCTTGGAGTACATATTTCTTGGAATATGCATCATTAGGATGTTACTCAACATAGGGTCTTGCGGCTGAGGGATTGCGGGGCTCCACACCCCACAGCTGATTTTGTCCTGCCAGGGAACCCTAAATGGGTCTAAAGTTGCCCCGGAGAGGTGACGAAGAAGGAGCCCCCCCCCGTTAATCACGGAAAGGCAGTGGTCTATCCGTTTGATCTGGGGGAAGCCCTCCAAACCGACAGGAGAAAGGCTAGCTGTACCTCGTTGACTAGCCCAAGGTACCGGCAGCCAAAGTCCAAAAGCATCAAGTAGAACAGATTGTGAACAGCGTGTTTGAAACTGGGTGAGAATATCGATCTTTTCTCTTCTATCTTGCAACTGATTTCCTGGAAAAGATCCCCAAGAAGCAAAAATCCTCTGAAAGTGAGAAAAAAGGGGATTGCCTCACCCTTCCATAGGCGGAAGCGGCTCTAATTTTTATGGGGAACAGAAACATATTGAAATGGAATTTAATATAAAGCTATAGTCTGGAAAAACCTGAAAAATTGTGGGAATTGCTAAGACCTTCCCTTTGAAAGAGTATTGATGAAATTACAAGAAAATAATTTTCTATTTTAAAAGTTGGAAAATGAACATTTACTGACATCTAGTGGTGGATTAGAGTATAAAATTATAGCTGCTTTGGCTCAGAAATTGGCAAGATGCCCAGAAACAGATAACAACCTGTTCCTTTGATCCTCAATGACTCTCAGATAAACAGAGAACAGTTGGGAACAGAGGAGAGAAAATACACTGGGCTATCTACTACAGAGTGAGAACTACAATTGTTATAAAAATTGATGTCCTCCTTGGATTATAAACACTTACTGAACTGTGATTTTTAGGCTCAAGAATTGTTTGCAGAGAAAGAAAAACCTTGACTTTTGGCTATTCTTCTAGGGGAGAAGTTCCTGAATTGCTCTTGGGTGGTTGAAATTTTTGGACTGCAAACTTTGGCTGATTTATAATTGTAGGACCCCTGAGCAGAAGAACCATTAGAAAATATTACTTTTAGTGGTGGATTGACAATTGGAAATGCATTGGACTCTAAAGGCCATACATAAAGATAAGAACTATACAAGACTTTGTTGTTTGGACCTTAAGATTGGTTGATTGGATAAGACTAATATACGGGGACTATGGTACCTGTGAAAGATTATTTGGAGGGGGGAGATAAAATGGATCTTGCATACCTAACTAAAAGTGGTAGGAAACCACACCCAAGATTCTTTTCCAAAGCTTCCAGCCTGGAACATCAGAGATCTGCAGGAGTAATATTTCAAGACAAGGCAAATACCTTCCAGGAGGAAATGCATGCCTATGTTACAACTAATTCAAATGACAATTGTTTCAAATCATGATGAGATTAAAAATAATTTAGATAAATGAACACATCTTTAATCTAAGCTCACAATTTAAAAACTCTCAGAAAATGATGATAAATAATGAACAAATAAATCAGACAATAGAACACCAATCAGAGGAAAGTGACCCAAAGATGGAGGCTACAAACGGAAGGAATTACAGCTTAGCACAAGCAAAGAAAAATTGGCAAGATTCTGTTATAATATTAGAAAGGGAAAAGGACTTCAAAATGAACCAGAGGATAAGAAAGAAGATTCAACAAAATGGATTATAGGAACGCCAGGAGAACCACTACAGTTTGGGAAACAAAAAATGAAAAGAGAAATTGAGGGAGAAGGAAAGTGGAAGCTCTCTAACTAATATAAATGGGCGAAACTTCCCCTCAAAAGTACTCCACTTAATTTGTCTTCCCCATTGCTAATAACATTCATAAAAATACCAGAAGAATTCCCTGGCAAGCTGAACACACTGACTTGGAAAATTGTTTGACAAAACAAGAAGGGTAGAGTTAGATTCAAGAGATCAAATGACTTAACTTACCAGATGGAGTACTATATGATTAAACACTTGTTTGAATATGGCTAAAAGAATAGATAAATTTTGGATATAAATGGGTCCTATAGTAAGAAGGATGTGATTTATAAGTAGTATAGTACTTTTTTTTTATGATATGAGAAATGTAAAAATACTGGGATGGCTTATGTAAATGAAATGTCTGGACATTTAAATGTAATTAATTTTGAGAAAATTATAATTGACAAGAATGTTTTGAATATTAAGGGAAAACTAAGCTTAAATAAGAACTTCAAAAACAGGACCTATAGTGATTTAATGAGGAGGTGATAAGCCACCTGGGAAAGCCAAGGGAAATCACTAAAACAATTAAAAAACGAAAGTTAGAATATTTTGGACATGTGATGCGACACCCAGAAAAATACGGCATACTCCATTTAATCCTCCAGGAAAAGATTGAAGGCAAATGAGGTCCAGGCAGAAGAAGAACATCATGGCTTCAAAATCTAAGGGACTGATTTGGACAAAACTCAGCAGCACTTTTTTGTGCGGCTGCTGATAAAAACAGGATCGCCAACATGATCGCCAACATCCGATAACGGATATGGCACAACAAGAAGAAGCAAGTGATTTAATAAAAGGACTTGTTGCAAATACAATTGAAACACAAGCTGATTAGAAAAGATGTTATACACTGATGTTAATGTTATTTGTATAAACAGTAGAAAAATGTTTACATTCAATTTTGTATGTATCGAAAGTACTAAGAATTGTATTTACTCAATGTTGGCAAAAGGAAAATACTATTGGAAGAAGAGAAGATCAAAGAAATGTATCACTAGTTAGTATGTTGATTATGGAATTATAGAAATTAACTATTATTGATTATTGTTAAATATATGAACCCAGACAACACGTTGTTTACCAAGCACTAAGGATTGTTATTGTATAAAATTAATAAAATATATTTTAAAAAAATGCTGTTGCTCAACATAGCTCCTTAGTTATGTGTTGCTCAACATAGCTCCTTAGTTATCTTCAGATTTTTCCATTTAAAGGGAACACATTTTATTCTAGCAGTCTGCAAGGTCTTTCTTGCTAAGTCTATTTCTCAGTTTCTTTATGGTATTCAGATTTGTACTTTTACAAAATTTAATACCCTGGAAGCTGTTCAGTCCAAGTTTCTAAGAGCAATCCTTCCTGTTCTGAGATGTATCAAGAATGAAGTCTTACATTCAGAGTCAGGTTCATTTTTCATGGTACTATCTCATTAGTTTCATTAGGCCCTTCCCCCCCCACATCCTCAGTGCTTCTCAGAGACTATTTTAAATTAACTTGACTATGAAGAGCTAATAGCAAAGGCCATCTTAAGCAGTTTATCTGGAATATTGATTTTCAAACTAATCTAAGCCTAATATATGAAGCTTAGATATAGATAACTATCCTTTGTGGGTTTCCCCCCCCCAAAATACTGGTAGTCCTCATTTAGTGACCACAATTGGAACCAAGAAACTCAGTCATTAGCAAAGCAATTGCTAAGTGAAACCACCACTGTGCTTATGATCTTATTCAGCTTTTTTATTTTACGGACCTGCAAAGGTCGTAAATGTGAGAATTGGTTGCAGTCCTTTCCATTATCATTGTAACTGTGAATGGTCACTAGAGAAGGCACTCACTAAATGAGGACTATCTGTCAGAATAGTAAAATCAAGGTACATTTTCAAGAATGATGATCTGACTGAAGCAGCTGAATTCTTGAATCTCTATGTTTTGTGTCCCATCCTAATTAAAATTGCCACAAGTTTTTAAAATGACACTATTCAAACTTGACTAGATGTATGTGTTTTGGTGTTGAATAACATTTGATCAGTTCCTTTGCTTTTGTCAGGGTTGACTTTTTGAAGATGTAAACAACTTTGGTGTAGATTGGACATATTTAAAAATCTCTAATAATTTCTGCCCATCCACTAAGATTAAGTGAATGTGCTCCAGGTCCTTTGGGACCTAAGAAGCATAGCATACCTTTTATGTTGTGGCACCTTCTCTCTGAAGCAGCCCATAAAGCTGTAGGATTTCCATCCTGATGATATTGAAAAAATATTTGGAAACATGTTCTTTCAGGCCCTGGTATAGAACGATTGTTGAGCCCCTTTTGCTATTTATGTTTATGGGTACACATTATCCATATATACTGTATTATGTGATATTATATTTTTTGCTGGACATACCCAATCTTTTTTTATTATAGTATATAGTGTATGTGTGTGTGTGTGAGAGAGAGAGAGAGAGAGAGAGAGAGGGAGAGAGAGACAGACAGAGATTAGCAAAAGACCCTCTTAAAATAAAAAAGGAGAACAAGCACCTTTTATGTTTTTTCTCCAAGTGCCAATTGCTAGTCCCATTGCCTTTTCCATCCAGGCTGGTCATGATTATCACTCTCAAAGTTGTATTGGGGATGACTTGCATAACAGAGAAAATTCCTTTCAATAAGTATACAAATCTTACCAGTTCTTTAAAAATAGATCTGTTTTTTCCCCAAAGCCATCTTCTAACACTGAGATGAGAGAATACTTGGTATTTACAGTTGAGGATTATCAGATATAATAAAAGATTGATAATTGTATATATTTTTACATTTTCTAAAAAATAAATAAATGTTTGCTTTCAGTAAATTCTTTTTTATTATCTCTGTGTACTTGTATATCTCCTTGATCTGCATAATTTCAGCCAGTTTTTGCTGAGAGTGGAGAGTTGAAGTTATGCTAATGATATGCAGATTATTTGTAATAGAAATAACTTAATCTGCAGGTGTGGCTAGCTACTATGTTAAAGAATGAAATATGGATTGGCTCTGAATTGAGAGAAGTGGATATGACAAATAGGTAAGAGAAATTATAATTGTTTCACTAATGGAATGCTGGCCAGGTTTACATTTGTGATGAAGGACTAAGACCAGGAAAAATTAATTTCAGCTCCACAAACTCAATAGATTACTTTAAGCTTCTCAGCTTAACCTGCCTCATAGGCTTGTTGTTCTTGGAATAACATTTAATAAAGGAATGTTGTAAGGGCCTCCTTAAACTTCTGGAGCTGGATATAAAATCTGGTTATCTTATAAAAGCATCCTTTATTATTAATTTTTGATAATAAGAATAATTCTACAAAAAGCCATCTGTTTCAACCATTTATACCAATGCAGATTCATCTGTTCAACAGCTGTATAATTTAGTGCAGTAAGATTAAAAAAAAACCCTAAAAATCCTTTGAATTTAGTTGAACTAATTTTAATTTATTGTAAGGCTACATTTACAGAATCTTGCAAATCTGATGGCACAGATTTCCTACTGCCACTTTTAACTGCTTGATCCATAAGTTTAAGTTTCCCTAATCTATAAAAAGGCTTCCATAGTCTTTTGAGTTATAAGTTTACCATATTGAGTTTTGGGCTATCTCCACTTCAAGATGCCTTGTTATTTTTAAATCAGCTGCAGAGTTATGTCAAAAGGTTTTCCCTGCAAAAAGGAGCAGCTGAGCATACTGTTCAGGAGATTTTGCTTCATCCTATTTACCATTCATACTTTTCCTTTTTTCGAAAACTACTCTTTCTTCCAAAACCTTTCTTTTAAGTCAAGATGTATTAGCGCTTACTATTTTCCCCAGCTCCTCAATACAGTAGTATTGAAAACATCAGTACATTATATGAATGTCTGTTGTATTCACATGCTTTAACTGAACGATACAACATTATTTTATTTTAATCCTGGCTTCTCAAATGCCTTACAAGACTTTCTAAAGGATGCTGTGTTTTCATTCTAGAACTGTTCTCTTTTGTTCATCACTAAATCTCCAAAAGAGATTGTAGCATTGACAGCTTTTTCCAGGATACAGTATTGTCATTTATGTTTTGCCAAATGGATACCTGAATTTTACTCTTCTTCCAGTATTACAGACTGAATCATTATTCCCATAGAGATGAAACCTGAGAAAAGATTATTCTCTGTTTGGTTACTTTAAAACAATCAGATTATTCTCTGTTTAGTTACTTTAAAACTATCAGATCTTATCCAGCTAAGAATCATGTTCTCAGCTGTGCATATAAATCATGGAGAGTACAATGAAGAACTAGTTATTTAACTGTTATTACAGGTCTTCAAGTTGCTATCTATAAATTTCTACAAATTTGCAACCTTTTTAGTCTTCTTAGATTAAAGTGAAAATAGATGACTTCCTTCAGATCTGTTCTATTAATTTTAGGAAGGGAAAGAGTTTTATGGGTATTATGGTAGGTCTTCCACTAAACAATTCTGTAGGCTCTAGAACAGGAGTCCCCAACTCCCGGTCCGTGGACCTGCACCGATCCCCAACATGCCCCATCTGCGGGATGCAGGCAGCACATGAAACCATGCCTCCTCAGGTCTGTGGAAAAACCTCTCTCCATGGAACCAGTCCCTGGTGCTGAAAAGATTGGGGGCTGCTGCTCTAGAAGGTTACAAATGGAGTTGTGCACAAGTATAGTTTTCTGTATATGTTTATTCATAGATGATTGGTTGAACATCTGTAGTTACAGAGGTTTTTTTAAAAAAAAATCTTGCACCATTTTAGAAATATGTCAATAGCAAACTTGATTTAAATACGTGATATGTGTTAGGCTCTTTTCATTGTTTTATTTAATAAAATAAATTACTTCATTTGAAATTAATTATGTTAATTTTCCACAGGAAAGTGCTTTTGCGATTTTACTGTGTTAATTGGTTTATTAAATATAAGAGAATTCACACATCAGCAGCATGTATCCAGTCTGTATTTGGTCAAAGAGTTTCAGATAGAGATGGTATTGCACTAAATATATAAACTTTAAACTCACTAAAATCACTTTTTTTGCTGTTGTCAAATTTTAACATAAAAAGGAAACTTAAAAAACTAAAAATTCCATTACTGTATTTTGTGCTGCAAATGTGCTTCAGTCTTACTGAATTTGTTTTTGTGTTCTTTAATAAATATTATTTCATTTTTAACCTACTTCTGTTTAAACATTGCTCATCCTTGTTTATCTTGTACTTCTAAATTGTAGTAAAGATTCCTATAAACAAGTTCGTTCAACCTGCACCCGAATGAAACAGGAAGGTACTTTTGGACATGCTAGTTGTTCATCCTTGGCTGCCTGGGTTTGTAAAAGAAGCGTAGGTAGGTAAGACGAAGTCAGCCCAATTTTCAGTTGTAAGTAGAGTTCTTGCTAGAATTAATTTTGGGAGGATTTGGAATACAAACTGACCTGATCAAGAAAATGTAAGACTGATGTGCAAATGAAAACTGATTTATCTGCATTCATAGTTTCCAAATGTCTGGCACAATTCTCAGTTTAAAATTGAAACCAAAACAGATTTAAAATGTGTATTTTGAGAGAAAATATATTTAAATTTTAATCTGAAAACTAGACTTGTTCTATTTTTTTTTCTTAATATTGAAGATTTGTTCAAATTCTTTAAAATAGAAAAGGTAAAATATTTCAAAGCAATAGCAAAGATTGAAGAAGAGAGTAGCATTCAAAAATTTTGAATACTTTTTTTTTACTTTTCACTTTCTCCCTTACTGCTCAAACAAACAAACAAAATCTCAACTCACTTATAGGATCTTTTTGAAAGCCCTGAACATTGAGACACTGTTCCTTCCTCAGTGTATTCTATACTCAGAAGTGCTGCAGAACACTGGTAGTAGACCCACATGCTGCACAACCAATAACAGCACTGTGTGTATTGCGGTGTGTGCATCACTAATGTAATTTTTTTATCCTGCTGCCATGTCCAATAGGATAGTAAAATCAGCAATGGCCCCTTCTCCTAGTTGTGTTCCTTTCTGAATGTTCATCTTCCCGCACCTATAGATTGCACTTGTCTAGATTGCCTAGTCTGTCATGAACAACATGTATTAAATCTACTGCTTCTTTGGTTATCTCAGTGTGTAGACAACAATATGAATAATTCTGGAAGTGAGTTGCCATAACCATACTAGCTTACTCAAAGAACTCATTTCCAATTTACTCAGTGTAGCTCAGTGTAAAATGAGTGTTGGCTACTGCAATACTAGCATTAGTCTGTTCGGAAAAGGATAATTCAGGAAAGCCTTCTCTGCTCTAGCCACTACTTAATGGGTTATTCCTTCCTTCGAGATTAAAATGGACCCAACCCTGTTGACTTTTCATAAAGCTTTAAAAACTTGGCTATGTACCTGGGCTTGAGACTCGGAATGTATTAAGAGCCCCATTACTTGTCTTTACTGTTAACCGATTAACCATCATAGCTGCTGTTTGTATTTATTTATTGTATGGATGTTTTAAGTGCTTTAATGTTTTTTAATTGTTTTATAATTCTACAATTGTAAGCAGCCCGGAGTAACTTGGTTGAGTTGGGCAGTTATAGAAATTGAATAAATAAATGAATAAATAAAACGTGTAATTTTATATAGATAGTTCATGTATCTGTGAACTAATGTGTATTTTCATAGAAACACTAATATGAAGAGAAACATTGTTCTAGAAAAAGCAAAGAAATCAATTGAACTGAGCCATGGTGGCGCAGTGGTTAGAATGCAGTACTGCAAGCTACTTCTGCTGACTGCTGGCTGCCTGCAATTTGTTGGGGGCAATATGCTGACTCTGTAAACCACTTAAGAGAGGGCTGTAAAGCACTATGAAGCGGTATATAAGTCTAAGTGCTGTTGCTAAGTGCTATATAAAAATGTGTTTTTTAAAAAATATTTTAGATACCGACATGTTTTGGGAATACTCTAAAAAAATACTTGTCTTTCCATTGAGTAAAAGAACCTATGAAAATAAGGAATACGCAAAGTCAGCCTGCCTTTTAGAAAAAGAATGCACCGGAATTAGTTATTGGGAAAAAAAGTACCGACCAGTCAGTGGTAAAGAACTGATTTCAACTACGTCAAAGCAGGATGCTGCATACATAAAAACTGGTAAATATTCAGTTAATGTAATATATATTATGGTATATATTGTATTATGATCAAGAAATATAATCTTATCAGACCCATATAACTTTTTCTCAGTGTCTCTTAAAAATTGGGAGGAGATAAAATTTATGTCATACTCAAAAGAGACGGAAATCTTCAAAATGGGCGATCAAGTTCTGCCATCTGTCTATGATGTCCTGACAAAAAAAAGTGTATTAAAGAAGAAAGAACATAGGTGCAGTGATTAAACCTCTCCACATCCACAACAAAGCAATTGATCTCAAACTCAACAGCAATTGGAGTCTGCGACTGCCATGATGATTGATAGCTGAAAATACTTGGCCATTGTGGAATTTTCATCTTCTGCTGATGGAGATGTTCTCATTCTGAATATAGGTTATATTGTATTGATATGTGCTTACTAAGCTGAAATAATGGTTTGAAAAAATATTGTAATTACTGTTTCGGTATCAATCATGAACGAAGCCTTAAATGTTGCACAGCCATGTCTTGAGCACTGTTATCCTTAGTGGGTTACAAATAATATGGACAAGGATATAGAAGGGGTTTCTTATGACATATTTTGGGAGAATAGCCAGCATGATAGAAAAGCCCTGGTTTCTGGTTATTATTGTTTAATGCCAAATTAGCCTGCAATAAGGCTGCCCTTATCTGTGATTTGATGACAGATGAGAAGATTGACTGGGCATGTGCTGAAATCTGATTTGGTTCCCCACTCAGAAATGTGCCCCGATGGGTTTCAGATATGACTTCACCTGCAACTCCAGGGCAGGGGTGGGGGTGTGACCAAGGGTCTCTATTGGCTTTCAGGAATGCTGCTCCACTTATTTCTAGATATGACACCCTGTTAGTTAAGTTAGGTTCTAGGGATCAGTTGGGATTGTTGCTACTGTACCATCTATCTGCTGTGTAGCAGCCTTTCTGTCTAAGCTCCTTGATTCCATTACCGGGTTGGCAGTGGAGTTTCCCAGGTTTATGGTCCTGGGCACTTTAATCTGCCTTCTCTGGGGTGGGGTCTGAAGTAGTCAGGAGTTCATGGCCACCATGACAACCATGGGCGAATCCCAGGTTGTCCAGAGCTTGACATGTCAGAACAGGGACAGTGGGGAAGTTTTCTGTTACTCACTTGTTATGGACAGATCACTTGCTGGTAACCATTGGTGCTGCCCTCTGGTGCTGCCCCTCACTGCAGGGAGGTGGGACATTTTTAGTTTGTCCACCCCAAGAGATTAATGAACTCTTATGAGGTTTCAGAGAGAGTTTTGGGTTGTCCTTAATAGCCTCTGCATGGTGCAAAGGAAGTCTTAATTGTCACCTGAAATGAGTAGATGTTAGAGCAGATCACGCCCATGTGGCTTCTTTCTGCATTTGGTTCCTATCTGCCCCCTGGTTTACAAAGGAATTGAGGGAGATGAAGTGAATGAAAAAAATGCTTAAAGTGCCCCTGGAAGTCATCAAAGAACTAACTTGATGTAATAAAGACTTACATGGCATGGGTTATTTGAGGGACCCCCTTCTCCCAATCCCATCAGGTCTGGCAAAAAAGGCAGGTTGTGGGTCCTAAGGCACCAAGTAATGTCATCTGACAAAAGCAAGGAGGAGGAGAGGCTTTTCTGCAGTAACGCCGGCTGTCTAGAATATTGTTTCTTTTGAAGTCAGGCTGGCTACAATTTACTGGCTTTCTGAAAGGTCCTGAAGACATAACTTTGCCATCTGGCTTGGGGATTTGGTAGTAGTGGTAGTAGTACTGTTAGCGAGATTGATTGCACTCTCTTGCAGAGTATTTTTTTATGATTTTTAAATGGTTATTTTCATATTGACTTCTGGGGTTTTAACTTTATAAACTGCTCAGTATGTGGGATTGAGATATAAATTGCACAAATAAATTAACAGATAAATAAATAAAACAGAATCAAGATTCAAAAGACTAAAAGGCTAAGACCTTGATGAAGGAATTTAATACAAAAGTTTGTATTTAAGTTTTTTAAAAAGTAAAAGGCACAGGTATTGGTGGAAATCTGATGTGGTCACATACATATGAAAATGATCTAAGTATGTTAGTGGATCCAAGTACAATCTAGCTGTATTGCCACTGCTAAGAATGCTAATACACTTATACATATTAACAGGTGTGTTATGTCTTGATCACAAAAAGCAGTGTTTCCCTTTTATTCTGCTTTAAGCCACCTTAGTAGTAAAGTGGCTAATTTTGGAGCATAAAAGTTTAATACAATGTTACAAATAGTCTAATCAAAATGTTTCTAATCTATGTTTAGATTACAAAAAAAAAATAGCAATCATGTCTCTCTTAAAGGCCAGGCTATCCAGGACTAGAATTAATGGATCAAAATAGCCAAACTGTTTTGTAAAATAGCAAACTATTTGCAAATGTAACAGAATTACTGGAGTTGTTGTGTGTATTTAAAGGAAATTCCATAGTGGCATAAAGCTCTGGCTCATCTGTTACTTTATTTCTCCACTTAATGTATGCCCTAATAAAATATGACATTTGATTAAAGATAGAGCATATGAAATTAAGCATGCTTTTTTACATGTAGAGGATGACATATAATGACATTTTAAACTACTTAATTATATCCAAAATTAATAGAGCAGTCACCTTTTTGAAAAAAAGTCCGTAGACATCTAGACTTTTCTATTAATATTAGTTTGTGTTTTTGTATGTATTTTCAGCCTGCAGTGAAGGACATTATGGAGCCTATTGTCAGGACATATGTCCAGAATGCCCAGAAGATAGACCATGCAACAAATTAACAGGAGAATGTGCTGAAGAACTGACATGTACGGAAAAAAAAAACATGCATCTCTGTAAATTTAGTGAGTACTATTATTTCGGTAAATCCTGGTCTATCTTGTATATTCTAATTTTGTAATCTGTGCATAATTATAATTCCCTATCATGAATCTTCATTTAATAGTAAATTGTTCCATTGGTATTTCGCCACTTGAGCTTGTCAAGTCTAGCTATAGTTTTTTTAAGTGAATGGTGCTTGTAGTATATCTTTCTCCCCAAACTAATGTAGTTTTCTTATTGGTTTCTGACTCTTAGTTGTACTATTGCTTTATTGCCACATGAGTTCCTTCTTTCGCTTCATTTCAAGCACCAGGTCAACTATGAGAAGACTTCCCTTCTTCCTGCACAAGCTACCTAGGTCATAGGAGCAAACATTATAGTTAGGCATAGTATAAGCTTTGCATATTATGTCAAGGTGATGATTTAAGAGCTGACCAACTGATGCAATGATGGGAATGAGTCAGCAGGTCTTTGGCTGTTATCTCTTTAAGAGCCTGTGTAAAAAGGGGGAGGCTCTGCTAGTCTTCTTTTCTTTTTCCTTTCCTGCTGTATTTGTTGTTTGTTGGATTCTGCTCGTAGTATGTATATTGTTCCTAGTGATACTTGTATAGCATTTTAGATATTGTAGATAAACCACCATTTGTTATAAACCACTATTTGCTGTGTCTGCTCCTGGGTTGTTGCAAGTGATAGGACTGTGTGTGCTCTGACAGGTTATGGGCCCAGAGAGAAGGGAAACCCAATGGGAGCTTATCCCAGAGCCAGGAGGATTGTACTTCGTGGTTTGTTTGTGGTTAGTGGTTGTTAGAGGAAGCAGGCAACATGGACTCCGTCGGCATAATGGGAGGAGGTTTCATAGTGTCTCAGCTGAATGAGGCAAACTACCTCTCCTGGTGTGTGAAGATGGAAATGTACCTGCAAAGGGAGGAATTGTGGATGATAGTTACTGATCCACCAGTAGCCCTGGATGATGGGGACTGGAGAAGGAATGAAAAAGTGTTGGCCTGCATAATCCTGAATTTGGAGGATAGCCAGCTGATACACGTGAGGGGTCTCCAGTCTGCTAAAGAGTTCTGGGAAGCTTTCCATAGTGTGTACGTTAGAGAGACTGTTAGCAGCAAAGTAATGCTGACAAGGAAGCTGTATGAGGCCCAACTGAGACCGGGAGAGAGCATGTCTACACATTTGCAGTCCATGATAAAGACATTCCTAGAGCTAGAAGTAAGAGGAATGACTTTTACTGAGGCACACAAGGTATATATGGCGCTCAGTTTGTTGGACAATTCATGGGACGTTCTAGTGACTAGAGTCTATGCAAGAGAGGGACTTAATCATGAGTTATTTGACTGGCCGGTTGCTGGAGGAGGAACAGAAATGGCTGGAGAGGCAGCAGAGAAGGGGTGGCAACAACGCACTGCCCAGGTCTAAAACTGCAACGTCCCAAGGTGCTAGCAGAGTAGCTGAGAACGTTTGCACAGTGAAACGCTGCTTCACATGTGGTTCTACAGAGCATCTCCAGAGACACTGCCCTGAGAGGAGAAACAGAGGAGCAGCGAGACAAGGTCGTAGAGCTATGCAGCTGACAAAGGATGGTTCATTATTTTTCCTGGCAGCAACGTTGACTGAGAACACTAGAAACACTTGGTTGTTGGACAGTGGTGCGAGTCAGCATATTGTAAATGACTACAAACGTTTCCTAGCTTGAGACCAGCTAAGCAAACATTTGTTAGTTTGGCTAATGGACAACGGTCTGCTGTTAAAGGGGAAGGTAAAGCTTATGTACCTGATATTGGGGAAACATTGGACAATGTATTGTATCTACCAGACGTAGATCATAATTTGTTAAGTGCTTCAAGTTTGGATAATAAGGGGTATGAAATACTGTTTGCTAAAGGACAATACACCATCAGGAAAGGTGGTAGGATTTGTGCACGAGGTGTTAAGCAGGATAATTTATACGTACTAGGGAAGCAAAAGAATGGTTGTGCACGAACACTTACAAACACTCCCAAGCATGATAATTGTGCACATTTACTACAGAGGAGGTTAGGTCATGCAATTTTCAGAGTGCTGCAAAAGATGCCAGACCTAGCTGAGGGACTAAACATTAAGAAATGCAATACTTACTTAGATTGCGCTATTTGTAAAGAGTCAAAGTCCAGGGTGTATCCTGTGAGTAAGAAAAGCTCAAGGCAAACAAACAGAGTTTTGCTGTTAGTGCACGTTGATTTAATTGGTCCTATGGTGCCCTCTCTAGGAGGAGCTAGGTATGCACTAATCAAAGTGGATGATTATACTGTTAGCAACCATATTAAAGAGATGCTCTCTCTTTTTTATTTTTCATGAGAACGAAAGCAAATTTTGCCTAGATAACTTCTTCCCCCCCCCTGAAATCCATATCTGCATGCCACTTGAGAAAGGTTTATATTATCTCTCTTTTCCCAATCCCTTGGTGCTGACATATGATCCCTATATTTTCATAGTATCAAAGAGGACTTAGTTTCTTTGGACCAAATGGTGTTGAAGAAACTAGTGTCTGTTTTGGATTTGGATCTCTCTTAACAATCATTATGCAAAAATCTGAACTCTTACCCAGATGTTTTCTGCATATGCCTAAACCCTTATGCAACCATTTGCAATGAACAGAAAAACAATTAAATGTGATTTAAATGTTTTTTTTTTATTTTTATTTTTCATTTTTCCAATTTACAAAACAAACATTTTTTTAACAGTACTGTGTCATGTGTCTCTTACAGTTATTTACGTTTATTGCTATACATTTTTGTTTCTCTGTTCTAACCAATTATACCACTTATCCCAAACCTCATAAAATTCTGTTTCTTCCTTGCCTTTCATTTCTAGCGTAAGCTTATGCATCTCGGCACATTCTAATATCTTATGGATAATCACATCATTAGCTGGTATATTTTCAAGTTTCCAGTATTGAGCATAGACAATATGTGCTGCTGTTACTATGTGTACAATAATATATTGGAGTTGCTTCTTTATCTTTTGATTAATTATTCCTAATAAAAATAATTCAGCTTTAAATTCAATTTGTTCTCCTGTTATCTCCTGTAGCCATCTCCTTATCTGTTCCCAGTATTTCCTCGCTTTAGGGCATTGCCACCACATGTGATAAAATGTTCCGTCCTTATATTTACACTTCCAACACTCCGGTTTCATATTTGTGTACATCTTAGCCAATCTTGCCAGTGTTAGATGCCAGCTATAAAGCATTTTGTACTGATTTTCTTTATATGCAGTCGATAATGTTAATTTGCAGTTCTTGTTCCATACTTTTTCCCATTCTTCTAAATTTATATTTCGGCCTACATTCTGTGCCCAAGCTATCATTGAGCCTTTCACTATTTCTTCTTCCATTTCTACCTCTAATAAATATTTATATGCTTTTGTTATAAATTTCTCTTCCTTGCCTATCAATATTCTATCCAATTGTTGTGGTACGCCTTGAATTCCATATTCTTCCATATCTTTTCTATATCTTGATTGTGTCTGTAGATATGGCCACCAGTCTATAATTATACCCTGTTCTTTTAGTTCTTCCTTTGATTTAAGATTCCCCTGGCTAGCTAATAATTCTTTATATCTTATCATCGTTTTTTTATCCAATGTATTCGGGTAAATCGTTGCCTCCATGTTTTAATTGTAGTTTACAGTAATGAAACATCTTTTAGATCCATGTTTCAGAAAATACTGTATCAAAATTATATTACATACTGTACCCAAAACAAGGTATCAAGATATTCAACATAGGGCTCAGTGCTCCTCAGTAATAGGGATTTCAAATGCTGGAGAAGAAACAGGCTTGCTGATTCAAGGATGCAAAGAGTTTTAGGCACTGATGTAGAAATTGTCACTTTCAGGAACGTTATGATGGGAAGTCACTGCTTCTTTTGTTTGACCTCTTTGAACATGGATGTGTATGGTTTTAAACGTTGTGCAAAATATTAGGCCAGGCTTTGACATGTAACGTACTATATTGCTGCAAGCTAGCAATAAACCCAATCTTATGCCATCTTAAATCTTGGGGCCTTCTTCTCTTCAACAGTTATATTCTTTCAGAATAAGACCATCTCATCAGCATTGAAAACCTGTTCTGATTTATATTCCTTCTCCTCAATACTTTTTGAGTTGCGCAGTGTAATCTTAGCCTCATGATCAGCTAAAGTATACTCGTAATTTTTATATTACAGACAGAATAATGCCTCTTGAATTTCTGGAACCAGCCTTTGCTAGCAATGAAAGTACTTTTTGCTGAGCTGCTGGACCAGGGGGTGTGTTGCTTAAATTCAATGTAAAGAAGACAGCCTTAGCAGAAATCATATCAATATTCATACATTTTTACTTTATGCTGGTCTTTGATCGAAATGAGCAACTCATTCTCCATTTTTAGCATCACTTTATCATGTGCAAATTCTCACAATATGGTACTTTTACATATGCCACATATGTAAGCCCTTCACAAGATTTATCTGGAATCTGCACTTTCTCATTCAAAGTCCTAGGTTTCTTGACTCTTTTAGGATTTTGTCCATCATCAGCTGCACTTCATTTAGAATCGATGGGTATTCAGATAAGCACAGCAGTATTTTAAGAACAAGTAGCATAACACAAGCATGCCATCCTACTCAGTGATGCTCACAGTCTCACTGTGAGATTGAAGATGCCCATGCCTCACCATCACTTAGGGCGAATACAGTGAGGAACAACCAAATCTTTTAGTATTATTCTTAGTATACGTTTTGCTATTGGCACTGTGAGAAAAAAACTGTGAACAAAGATCCCACCAATATGGAGATTCAAATATAATCCATGTGTGCGAACACTTCATAGACAAAAAATTCAATTATAGGGAAGTAGCTGGTTCTTATACGTAAGGGCAGTATGGCCTGCTATGTTTTTGTATCAACAGTCCCCATTATCAGAAAAAGAGATAACATCACATTGTTTTCTCCTAGTGATTTAATTTTGCAATACCAGTTCACCAAGGTATTTTAGAAAACATGACTTTGTTTTATATCTTGTCCAGTATTGTTTGCAACCAGAATGTCACACTTTCATTTTAAGAAGTTGTTTTCATCTCCAGAAACCATTGAGACCATGGCAAGTGTCAATGATATCATGGAAATAGATGGGGTAGATGTTTTCATTCTTTCTTTGTTTTTTGGATTTTACTTGTTTTAGAAAGAAAAAAATATATGCTGTGAAAAATTAGAATTTATGCTACAAAATTTCAGTTACACACTCAGGGAATGAACTTGGAAGAATGCAATAGATTCTGGGGAAGAGGATACCCACTTTAAATTAAATCCAGACTAATAAATTTGTTTAGTATTATACAGTATCTTATTTTAATCAAGAAATTATATAAAAAATATATAACAGATATAGATAATCATACACAGTAAATTCCTTTCATTGATACTTTGATAATATGTTAATTTAATGCTTTATTTTAAACAAATATTCTATGAATGTTGATTAGGTATGTATTGTTTTTCTTTTTTAAGAACTGAAAAGCAAGTTTTGTTACTATTCATGGATATACTTCAATAAACATTGTTATTATATTCCTACATTTGGGATGATCAATAAAAATGATGCAGAATACATGTGCAGCCAATTTAAAGGAGCCCAACTCATAAGCTTGACTACCATTCAAGAAAAGGTAAATGAGTTAGGCATATGTCACAAAGTGTCACACAGTTATCTTATTATTGCAGATCTATTCATGTCACTAGGAGATAATGCCCTAGATCATATTCAGAATGTTACACAGTTTTTCCTAAATTTATCCCCTTCACTAACTCTAGTCACTAGAGCATCACATGAACACCAACCTATGAATTCTTACTTTCCTTTGCATTCACAGTAACCTAGAATAGATGATATCAGTTCATACTTTCTGGCAAGCAGCATTGCTGTTTCATTCATAATTAAAGCTATATCTTCCATGAACATGTATTCTCCTCTCCTCCACAAGACCACATTCATTCAAATGTATCTGTCCTCTATTAATTTCAAAAACACATCATATATCTATTTTTCCTTTCATTTAATTTGTTAATTCATGGTTATATCATATGCTGTTCTTATATTCCATATTACAATCTACTATATGTTGCTACTGTCAATAGACCCATAGATATTGGCCTCCAGTTCTCTTACGGCTTTAACTAATTGAGGTTTTCACATAAACCTTTGTAATAAAGTAGAAAAGAAATAAACTAGATTGCTAACCTTTCTGCTAATGATAAAATGATGATACTGTCATTTTGGCCAGCACCATTCACGTCAACCATTTTTTATCTCAAACATCTTCATGCTATTCAGTGCAAGCTAGTATCTCTAGGGATTACATTGCAAGACCAACATACAGCTACTATATAGCAAGGCTATATTACAGCTGCCACATCCCTACTAACCGGTGGTGGGATTCAGCCAGTTCGCACCACTTCTACAGAACCGGTAGCTAATTTTTTGTTGCCGAGGCCCACAACGGACTTCTGGAAGCGGCATCCACACAGAGAACTGGTTGTTCACATATTTGAATCTCACCACTGCCACTAACTACTGACATACTGCAGTCTACTAACATACTGAGAGTATTGGAATGACTAATTAAGCAATTGCAATTAATATATTTCATATCAGTAATGCTGGTCATGCTATATAAGACTGAATGAGTTCTTGGCTCAGGAATAGCTCTTCGGTATCATTTTAACCGATTGGAAAGTACCCATTTATGCCATGTACAGTTTATTTGCTGAAAAATGTCTGTGGCTGAAACTTATCTCTTATGGCTTGCTGGAGGTCTCTAGACATTATGACTTTTCCTATTGACTGTGTTCATCAATTGCAGAATTGGCTTGCTAAAATAATCTCTGAAAACATATGGCTTCATGCAGTTGGCCCAGCTTTCTTTCCAAAAAGGATGCTCTCAACAATGGAAAAAAAGATAACACAAAGGTAAATCTAATCGATTTTCTTCATATGGGCTGTGTGTTTTCGTTTAATTGTTCTCATGTACAGAATTAGAGTGTGTTAATTACACTCTTAGGATTCTCCTGAGTAAGAAAAGATCACATCCAGGCCAATCTGGCTTGCTAAGATTAAATCAAAGACTTTTTGTCCCCAATCCAGTTCCTAATAGCCTGCAGTAACTGGGAGGAGTATCATGAAGATAATATATATAGCTCCATGGCACAAGTTGACATGCTTCTGAAGTGACTTTGGGTACATGTTTTATAGGAGGGATTAGATAAAACTCTGTAAAACACCACAATAGATGGCTAGATTTTTCTCCCCAATCTGACTGGAACTATCTCCTCTGTATCCTCCCCACTCTTCCCTCCAACCTTTAAAAGTGATCTAGAAGAATACCATGATCTACGGTATCAAAGGCAGCTGAGAGATTAAGCAGGACTGAGACAAAGCAGTCATGTTCTTCTGTCTAGGTCATACCACAGATAATTCACAAAGCAATCACAGCAAATGCCCAGACTGGATTTAATGTGAAAAAGGTCAGAATCAGAATCAGAATAGAGCTGGAAGGGACTTCGGAGGTCTTCTAGTCCAGCTCCCTGCTCAAGCAGGAGTATCTATATCATTTCAGACAAGTGGCTGTCCGGTCTCTTCTTAAAAACCTTGAAGCACCCACAACGTCTGAATGATCAATGGTCAATGATCTGTTTCTTACAGGGTTCTCCACAACTGTAGACCTAGCATCTTGTCAATCTTCCCTGAAAATTAATTGGTTTATGCTTGACTAAAGATAGTTAGCTCTCCCCATCAGTCTACTTCCTATAAAAAAGAACTTTGCTCCTTCCATCATGTGGCTCAGAAGTCCAAGCTCTTCATCTTAGTATGGAACTTCCTTAATAAAACCCCAAACAAAAGAACCATTTGAGGGGTCCTTGGTGTTCTCTGAGTTTGGTTGTTTTCTTGCAGACATTTCATTACCTAAACTAGATAACATCATCGGTGCTAGTAAGGAGTGGGATTTGCTGTCAGTTTATGTTCCAGTGGCTTGCCCTGTCAATGTCGGTGATGGTAGTCTTAGAAGTTCTTTGGTTGGGCTGTTTGCTGTTGGCTTGTTTGGCAGTTCTTTGATTAGGATATTGTTTACTTCTTGATTGTTGGTCTGATGCTAATCTTGAATTTAATTTATGCTTATCTAGGTACTGATTGCTGGTGGGGAGGCATTTTAGTCTTTTTTGTTTATCAGACCAAACCTCATAGGACTAAATGTTTGAAAAATCTCCCAGTGCTAAATGTTAGATGATAGTATTATGACTGACTATGCAGAGTTCATTTTATATTAATGTAAAACCATGTAGGACTGATAAAAATTCATTTCATCATTTTGTGTTTCAGGGTTCTAACAGACATTGAAGAGCTATGTCTTCAGATGCTGCCTGGAGAAGGTCATTTGGTGACAGTTTCCTGTTCCGATAATGCTTCATGGATCTGCAAAGCCCCTTTAGGTGAATTACTTCCTTATTCCTAATTGCATATTTTTTATCTTCATTAATATATTAAAGTTTCTTGAACAACATCAACAAAAAGTAGCAATAACCTGGCAATTTTCCCAGGGGAGATAAGTAATAAGAAGAGTTTCTCAAAGATCTCTATTGGGACCATGCTTGACTTGTTCATACATGCTGGCCATGTGATTGCAAAGAGCTCCAGAAGCATCTCTTTAAGCTAGCTAAATGGTCAAGCAAATGGCAAATGCAATTTTTTTTTAGTAAATGTGAAATGATGCAAATTGGAGCAAAAACTCCTAAATTCACATATACATTCACTGGGGTCCAGACTATCTGTAACTAAGCATTGCCTTTTTTACAGATAACACAATGAAAATATTAAAAGTGTTGGAATCTATAAAAACAGCGATTTTCATACTAGAAATCATTAGGAGATAAGAATGACAATTTTGTATACAAATTTATAGAACTCTACAGTATGTCTGCATCTGGAGCAACATGTGTAATTCTAGGTGCTGCATTTGAAAAAGATTACTATACAGCTACATGCAGTGTTATAGAAAAAGTGCAGATGAAATTAATCAAAATAATTCAGGGAGCTCAAAACACTTTTCTAATGAGTGGAGTCTAGAATACTGGAGGTATTTAGTCTGGGAAAAGAGCATTTGAGAGAGAACATGATAAAAAGTGTATAAAATCCTGCATGGAATGGAGAAAATGGGTACGGAATAGTTTTTCTCTCTCTCAAAACACTTAGGACCATCACTCATCCGATATAACTGATTGGAGGATATTTATAAAAAACACAATAAAGTACTTTTTTCACACAGTTCACACTTACCCCATGAATTCATTATTACAACTCATGACAATTCCTATTCAGGTGGCTTTCAGATGAGAGTTATGTCTCCATGCTTGTAAGCACCCTAGAGAACTCTGAAAACAAGTGCTGGACTGAGATCGTGGCCTGATCCAGCACAGTTATATTCTTAAGTTCATATTTCTATTAATTAATTATTTTCTTTATCAGGCTATTCTTATGTTTCCAAATTGGTTTCAATGTCTAAACTACAGGTCAACACCACATATTGTGGCAACACATTCCACAGGTTTATTATAGGATTTGTGAATAAAATTTTCCTCCTCTCAGTTTTAAAAATCAATATATATGATGAGGGAATTTAGCCATCAAAATTAATAAGATATAAATTTAATGGCAGTCCAAGTAGGAGACAACTGGATATCTCACATGAGAGCAGTAAAGATTTCTGTAGGCTTAACTCCTAATAAGTGCTGATGCAATCAAATACAGTTATTTCTGAATTTATTCTACAATGTGCTATGGTTTATTCCATTTTCTCCTTGCTTGTCGTTCCAGCTTCTGTACCAGTAGATGCTCCAGAAAGATGGTGGATGTCATTGGTCACATCCACTATAGCAACTATTATTGTATTGATTGTGACTGTGTTTGTAACATTTAAATATGGAGTCTGAATTTCATATGTGACAGATGAAATGAATCCTGCACTGCTTTAATGAGATATCAAGAGCAAAATCTTATGGAAATATATTTTCAACTCAAAAAAAGGGCAAAGTCTAGTGTGAATAGTTGGTAGACTAAATTATTGAGTTCTTATTGCTGTGTTATTAAATATTTGTGGATAAAGTTTTGTAATAGAAGTAGAAGAAAAAGTGCTAAGGATTAAACAACAACTGTTCACCTGTTATAACAAACTTTGGAAAATAACAGCATCATCTTAGATGAATTTAATGGCTTCCGGAATTTATAAAACTGAAACAGTTCAACACTTCAATAGCAATCTTTTAAATATAATTCTTTGAACAGTTTTATAGTCTTTAGAAGAACTCCCAGTTCTATTTTTCTGCTTATTAAATTAATAAATAAACTTATAGAAAAAAAAACCCTTTGTATTCCATTGTTTCTGCTGGCATATTTCCCATATTCCCTTAGTTTTTTTTCCGACATCGTGCATCCTGAACGCTGGAGCTCGTATGCAGCTCGCGTTGAAAATTACTTTAGAGTAAACAAAATCCAGGAAGACGGCCTGAAAGCGGCTACCTTACTTTGTGTGTGCGGGCAAGAGACATTTGAAATAGCGGAGAATCTTGTCGCCCTGGCAGCATTAGAATCAATCGCATATGCCGATTTGAAAAAGATGCTGCGAGAGCACTTCGAGCCCAAGCTCTCGATCATTGCATGGAGGCATCAATTCGAGCAAAGGGACCAACGGCCAGGCGAATCAGCTGCGGATTTCATTGCGGCCTTGAGGCAGGCCGCACGCCCTTGTGCATTTCAAGACTTGGAGGAAAGGCTCCGAGATAGACTGGTGTGTGGGTTGCGAAGCCGCGAAGTACAGCAGAAACTGTTTGCGAGGACGGATGTCACCTTCCAAGACGCCCTCTGAGAGATCGCAGCAGAAGAAGCAGCCGGAGGTGCTGTGAAGGCCTTGCGGTCTACGAAGAGTCATTCAGTGACCGTCCCGATCCACCAGGAGGCCGCCCGTGAGGCCTCGGGAGAAGACTCCGAGGAGGAAGAGGTGGACAAGATCCAGCCATCGACGGAGAGACAACTACCGGGTCGGAGAGGGCCACCGCCTGCATCCCTTCGATGTTTCGGCTGTGGGGGTCACCACAGGAGGGCCAACTGTCGATTTCGATCTGCCGTCTGTCGAGCGTGCGGAAGGCAAGGCCACATAGCATCGACCTGTATGGGCCGTCCAAAGAACAGGTCCCCAGAATTGCCTCTGAAAGGTACCAAGGTCCCCAGCCAAAACAGGGTGGGTTTTTGTGTGTCTAGGAGGGGGGTGTTCAAGCCAGGAACGCATAGGCCCCTTAAGAAAAAGCTCCGCATTGACGTAAAATTGCAGGGAGTTCCCCTGACTATGGAGCTGGATACAGGCTCCGCGTTGTCTATTATTTCAATGGACACGTTCAATAAGATTTGTTTTTGGAGTGGCTCAAGAGTAAAGCTCAGGCCTTCTAATCTTGTCCTTACTGATTTCCAAAACATGCGAGTAAGCGTAAAAGGGGAAGCCACGCTCAGAGTGCAGCGGAAAGGTTTCAATGGTTCATTGGATGTAGTAGTTGTTGGGGGTGACAGAACGAGTCTCATTGGACTTGACTGGTTCGAGGCACTTGGGATCCAAGTGACAGGTCTGCAAACCGCTAGCCTTACGGGCGTCTGTAAGGAGTTTGCAGATGTGTTCAGCTCGGAACTTGGATTGTACAAGGGGCCTCCCATTTCATTGAAATTGGATCCAGGCATTACACCCATAAGGGTCAAGCCAAGGAGGGTGCCTTTTGCCTTAAGGAGCAAGATTGATGCCGAGTTGGACAAGTTGCTCCAACAAGGCATTCTGGAACCTGTGGACTCGAGTCCATGGGAAACCCCCATAGTAACTCCCTTAAAATCCAATGGGGAAGTCCGCATCTGCGCGGACTATAAGTGCACGCTGAATAAGGCCTTGCAGCAGCATGCTTATCCTGTGCCCGTAGTGAGCCACATTCTGGCCTCACTGAAAGGAGGAAAGTACTTTGCTAAGCTTGATTTGGCTCAAGCATATCAACAGTTGCCTGTTGATGAGGCGACTGCTGAAGCCCAAACCATAGTCACGCACAGAGGTGCGTTCAAAGTAAAGAGGCTGCAGTTTGGGGTCAATGTAGCCCCTGGTATTTTCCAAGGGGTGATGGGAGTGAATGCTCCGAGGGATTCCTGGGGTCTGCCCCTATTTTGATGACATCCTCATTGCAGGAGAGTCATCAGGAAACTTAGCCGAAAGGGGGCTGTCTTGTTGAGGTTCTGCCAAGCTGGGCTGAAGCATCAGCAGGACAAGTGTCAGATCGGTGTGTCATCCACCGAGTTCTTGGGGTTCCGCATCGATGCAGATGGCATCCACCCCACGGAATCCAAATTCAAGGCCATCCAAATGGCCCCTAGTCCCCAGTCAAAAACTGAGCTTCAGGCTTTTTTGGGCCTTTTGAACTTTTACCATTCCTTTCTCCCAAACAAAGCTGCTGTGGCTGAGCCACTTCACAGGCTCTTAGACAAACAGGCTCCGTGGGCATGGACAAAAGTCCATGAGGAAGCCTTCTCAAAGGTTAAAGCCTTATTATCCTCAAATGCTGTACTGGCTCACTTCAATGAGAAATTGCCAGTGTGCATCGCATGTGATGCTTCCCCTTATGGGGTAGGAGCAATGCTAAGCCATCTCAAGGAAGATGGAACACAGGTCCCTGAGGCCTATTATTCTAGGACCCTCTCATCTGCAGAGCGAAATTACGCACAGATTGACAGGGAGGCCTTGGCAATAATCTCAGGCATAAAGAAATTTCATGATTTCTTGTATGGACGCCATTTCACAGTCTATACTGACCACAAGCCTTTGCTAGGGTTGTTCACAACCAACAAACAAACTCCCCAGATAATATCTCCTAGAATGCTGAGATGGTCTATCTTCTTAGCAGCATATGATTACACACTGGTTCACAAACCAGGTACTGAGATGGGCCATGCAGATGGCCTAAACAGGTTACCTCTTAAGCAAATAGAGGCAGACCCTGCCCCAGCTGTACATATTCTGTCCATTCAGGACTTACCAGAATCTCCCCTCAATGCTAGGGATGTGGCTGCAGAAACTGCCACTGATCACACGCTTGCACACGTGCTGACATGTGTGTTGTCAGGATGGCCTGACACGTGTCCTGGTGCTGAATTCCAGAGTTTCTGGCGCAGGAAGCACGAATTGTCCACATTTAAAGGGAGTATCCTGTGGGGCAACAGAGTAGTCATCCCGGCCTCATTGAGGACTAGAGTATTGCTCTCTCTTCATGAGGGACATCCAGGAATAGTGAGGATGAAGGCACTTGCGCGCAGCCATCTGTGGTGGCCTGGCCTAGATAAGGACATCGAGGCCCAGGTTCAGAGCTGTCAAGTGTGCCAGCAATCACGGCCAGAAATGCCCCAGGCCCCTGTACATAGGTGGGAGGAAACGCTCACTCCTTGGTCACGTGTCCATATAGATTATGCTGGGCCCTTTCAGGGGCAATTCTTCCTCCTCCTTGTGGATAGCCATTCCAAATGACTAGAGGTCGTTCCTATGCCCTCCACTACTACTGCCAGGACTATCCAGGTGCTCAGAGGAATCTTCGCTTCCCATGGCCTTCCTGATGTTTTAGTTTCAGACAATGGTCCACAATTTACTTCTTCTGAGTTTCAGGCATTCCTACAAGCCAACATGATCCGGCATGCCACGTCTACTCCTTTTCATCCTGCCACCAACGGCCAGGCTGAACGCATGGTGCGCACCACGAAAGACGCATTAAAGAGAATCACTTAAGGACCCTGGCATCACAGGTTAGCTGATTTTCTTCTCACACACCGCACCACACCATGCACAGCCACTGGAAAGAGCCCAGCCGAACTCCGCTGGGATCGCAGACTTATCACAAAGCTGGACAGGCTTCACCCAGACCGGGTGGCTTCACAGGTGTCGCAGCCGTGGGCACCTAGGAGACTTCAAGTGGGTGATCCGGTTTGGACCAGGAACTACGGGCAGGGGCATCTCTGGGTACCTGCTGTCATCTCTAAGGTTTCTGGGCCGTTGTCCTACGAAGTGGTCTTGGATGATGGGCGTGTCCTCCGGCGCCACATAGACCAGCTGCATTGGCGGCTGCCAGGCCGGCATTCCTCCCCTGACTACGCTCTTGGGGAGGGGGACCCCAATTACGATTGTGGATCACAGTCTCTCCAAGCAGAGGGGTCTCCACATGCTCCAGATGAGGGTCTTGCCATGGAGGCGGATCCTGACTCTGGCATAGAAGCAGGGAGTTCTGCCTTGGAGGCGGCTCCTGACTCAGGCAGAGGTCCCTGGCTTAGGACAAATGGCTGTAAATCGGCTACTCGGGGCAACCCTGCTGCTGGCCTTGGGCCCAAAGGACATAGCTCCCTAGGGGAGTTCCAAGGGTTTTCGGGAAACTCCACCCCACCAAGGAACTCGGGGAACTCGACCCCACCAAGGAAATCTGGTTTGGGTTTAGCGGACCCAGCCAGTCAGCAGTTAGGGGGAATCCCTGAGTCTTCTGGGCGACAAAGTCCTGGTTTGTTGTGCGCAGACCGGGAGCCAGCACTCCAGGCACCCAACTTACTTCCCCCAAAGGTCATCACGCCCGACCCTACCTTAGGTCCGCAAAGGTCGGGGCGGATTAAGGCCCCGCCTAAATATCTGAATGAATATGTGAGGTCCCTGAGAGGAAATTATTGTAAAAAAGTGAAGAACTTGGATTGACTTGACTTCCATGGGAACCAGGGTACAAAGGGATCCAGCAAATAGCCAGGGTGACAATTGGATTAAATGTTACATGGTACTGGTATAGGCCGGGACGGCATTGTCTCAGCCTAGGGGGGAGGGGTGTTGTGTCCTGAGCCTTGCTGAGTCAATCAGCAAGGCACAGGCAGCCTGCAGGGTAACTGCAGAGACCCGGGCAGACCACGTGTTTGCCCGGGACCGGTTGTATAGACCCGGGCAGCCCATAAGTTGCCCGGGACCCAGACAGGCTGTCTCCAGCCTCGTGCGCATGCGCGAGGTGGGAGAATGGCCTGCATTCATTGGTTGAGCCTCCCCTTGCAGGGGAAGTATATAAGGGCATGTTGCCATTATCTCTTGCTTCTGTTCAGTGCAAGTACCAAATAAAGAACATCTTTTTTGCATCAACTGCCTCGTCTTCATGTCTGTGTTGCGAACAGAACATAGCCCATCTTTACTTTCTGAATGTATGCCATTTTAGAATCTCTTAGAGAAGGATTTGAGAAGAACATCAAGAAGTTCTCTCCTGCTTTACTCTGTACTCCCACTCTGGTTAGCTGGGCTGCTTTTGAATACAGGTTTAGCACTATTTTAAGACAGCCCAGCTGACATGTAGCAAACAAGGAGAAGTTGGGAAGATTGTGGGTGACCTCTGTCCTGCTTTCTCATTCTGCTTGTTAACACATGGCATTGATTAGTTGTGCCAATTTGACTATCTAAATTAGCTATTATGAACATATGTCCAAACCCTCTCTACCCCATGTTAGACTGGTGGTGGTTTCTGCAAGGTGGTGGTGCTTGTGAGAAAAAGAATGAAAGCTGTGAAGCTCACCAGTTCCTTTCCTTAATTTGACCTCCATTAAGAACAGCATCTGGCCTTGTTACTAGAATAAGATTTTTATACATGTTACTGTTTAGATTTTGTCAAATACAGTAGTTGCTTATTGAAAATAGATGACACAATGCTATCTTCCTATTGTGAAGGAAAGTACAAATTAGCCGCTCTTCCTACTCACTTCAGTAATCAAAGGTAATGCTATGCAGACATCTATGATTTTTTCTGCATGAGAAAAAATATCTCCAAGTTTCTATCATCTGCAGAACACAGCTGTATTATTTTTTCTTCATCTTTTATTTTTGTTTAAGTAATTGATTGCTTCCATCAGGTTAACTGTACCTTCAGACAATTTCTTAGTTGGAAATTTATAGTTCAAGAATTAATTTCAGAAAACATTCTTAATCTGGTCTGTTATCCCTAGTATTAACCTGCTTAACTTCTAAGTTCAGACAATGTCAGTTAATTCTCCTGATTGCTGACTGTCAGCAGTTCAAGTCTCACCAGCTCAAGGTTGACTCAGCCTTCCATCCTTCCAAGGTCAGTAAAATGAGGATCCAGATTGTTGGGGACAATAGGCTGACTGTGTAAACCACTCAGAGAATGCTGTAAAGCACTGTGAAGCGGTATATAAGTCTAAGTACTATTGTTATTGTTATACACAGAGAGTTAGAGAATTTAGCCTATCCAAACAAATTCATGTCTCCAGGACCAAATGGTTTACCTTCCAAGATATGGAAGGAACTGGGAGAGGTAATTGCAGGACTCCTCTCAATAATCTCTGAGGATTCTTTGAGGATTAGTGCGGTCCGAGAAAACTTAAGGAAATCAATCCCCATCTTCAAAATGGGAAGAAGAAAGATGTAGGAAAGTATTGAACTGTCAGCCTGATGTCTATACTGAGCAAGGTCCTCAAACAAGAGTATCATCTGGCTGAGAAAAATGATAGACACTACTATAGAACTAGCAGATTGTCTTAATAATGATACATGTGAGAGAAATCTCGGCGACCAGATAATTGTGAAGAAATATAATAGAATTCTGAATTCTGCATATATCTGAAGGGTGTCACAAAGAAGAATGAGAAGACTTACTCTAAGCTGAGCGAGAGGGCAGGACTAGAATCAAAGTTTAAACAATGAAGGAGATTAAGGTTAAACATCAGGAAGAGATGTTAGCTTGTGAAATAGCCACAGAAAGTGTTGAGTCCTTGCACTGGAATTCTTGAAACAGGCTGGATGGTAACCTATTACGGATATTCTAGTTCATTGGACTATATAACCTTTAATGATCCCTTCACTTCCTATGATTTTATGATTCTAAGCTATAATTCCTAATGTTTTCCAAGAGCAGATCTCTGTATATGCACTGCAGTAATTTAAAGGAATGGAATAATGCACTTTAATAGGATTTTAATGTAATATGAACATTTTGCTGAATTATATCAGTGTCACTTTATAATACTCAATATAATACCTCAAAACCTCCAATAAAATTACTGTGACATACTATTATACAGTAAAGCCATTAGAGGGCACCAAATATATTTCACAAGACTTTATTACTTTAAGACTTTAAAAAACCCCAGTTTGGAATAGAAATTCTAAAAACTTTGTTCTGTAGTATTTTAATTGTAGATTTTGTTTCAGCATTTATTCCTATTTTATAATCAGATAGGGTTGGCAATAATTCTGTGGCCAAGCATGTCATCTCAGATAGAAGACTAATTACTAGGCCACAGATCTGTTTCATTTGTATTAGCACTGATGATGTTACCTAGTTAGGGTAATGAAACGTTTGCAAGAAAACAAGCAAGTTCAGAGAGCACCAAGGACCCCTCATTTCAACCCTGAGCTACAAATATTCTTCATTGGTAATTTGTATTAATAATATATGTATAAGATTTCATACAGTATGAATTCCATCCACTCACAAAGAACTGGAGGCAACCAAACTATTAAACAATAACAAAATTGGATATCAGTTAACAAGGCAAAATAGGTAGGATGTGAAGTCTTTTATTTGTTTTAATTAATGACTGGTTCCTATGTTACAGGGAAGGAGTAAGTTCATGATAAATTCCTATGATACAGGAATTCAAATTTGAAAATAGCAAGGAAATCCTATTGTTGGGAAATTGTATCCCTCAGGCATGTCAAACTCGCGATGTCATGTGACGTCACGCGACGTATCGGAGCTTTTTCTCCATTGCCGGCAATGGGGTGGGCGCGGTTTTGGGATGACGCGTCCGCCCCGCAGGCCGGCAGTTTGACACCCCTGCCTTAGATGGCCCACATTTGTGTGTTTCTTACACAAATCCTGAAATCATGTCATTGAATTTAAGAAGTAAAGTGGTAACATTTTGACAGTGATAATAAAAAAATGACCATGTTCAAGCCAATTTCTACTCTTTCATTCAGAGTTTTAAGGATAGATCTCTGGGGGAAAAAAGTCTTCTATCCTCATTCTTAAACATCTAAAGCCCCAATCCACCCACTACTCCAGTTTACATCTTGTATTTTAAATAAATCCCATTTGGCTAGATTGATATATGCTAAGTCAAAATCAAACAATTTATTTTATAGTTAAGGTGTGGGTCCAGTCAGTGGGTTCTTACAGGGAATACTGGAGCTTCCCTTTCTTCTTAGTCTTGCTGTGTTTCACTATTCCCAGATTGATCATTTCTCATTTCTTTCTTCTCAAGTAGACTTTTTCCAAAAAAAACCCCTTCATATGGGATTACCTAGCATTTAACTAGTTGCTTCTAAAGCAACTCTGAAGCTCTCACTCATTTGGCAAGTTTTCATGAGATGAAGAAATGGAGAAAGTGAATTGACTGTCTGCTTTCTGTATTCTGTATATGCCAAGTACTGTATCTGCCACTACAGGCAGGACCTTCTGGCTACCTAAGACATATGGATACATATGGGGTGTAGCTCCACTGAACATGTCAGACCCTTTCCTCCCACCTGAACAGTGGGATTGAGAATTGAGCTGACTGTAAAATATACAATGGTATAGCACTGGACCATTGGAAGACCAGATTAGGGACAGACTGATGGAGAAAAACTATGTGGCACTAAGATTTGACACTGACTTGATGACATGTGATCTATCAATGAAGACGGTGAACTTTCCATCTCTGAAAGTTTACAAGAAGAGGCAGGACAGCCATCTCTTCAGACCTTAGGATAGGGTGCTTGCAGAGTCCTGTTAGAAGAGGTCGATTTGTCCAAACACACAGGATTTTCTTTGCAATTTTTTACTGTTTCCTTTATTATTATTTGAGGTAAGTCATCCAGAGTCATTTTGGAGTTGAATGACCTCTAAATCTCCAAACATAAGTAACTGGTTTTCTTGGAGAAGATTGAATTAGATGAGGTTTGGGGTCCCTTCCAATTCTACAACTGACTTGGTAACACTGTTCTTCTTAGACATCTTGGCCAACAGTATAGAGTCACTCTTCCCTGCCTACTTTTCACTGAAAATCCCTTCCCCTCTAATTCAGCTGTCTGAAATGTCGGTAGAATATCAGTTCCATGACATTCAAAGTTGGGGATGATTTCCTTTGTTCTCATGAGATAAAATTTGTCCTGAATTTGGATGGCTAGCTTTTAAAAAATTGCTCAAACTCTCCAGAAAGAAAACACGACCCTTTCTCCAAATCTAGGGGACAGATCTCGCTATGCTAGAATAGCAGGTCTCTATGGTGAAATAAAGTTCTCAACCTCAAATTCCAGTATTGGCTATACAGATGCCCAATTCTCTGATATCCCTAGTCATTCCAAGAGAGCCTGGTGACAACTTGAAAGATATAATACATTTATTATGACAGAAAACCTTTGTAAACTAGAATCTGTTCATCAACAAATCACAAGTAAACTCTAGACCATGCAAACCCATGCTAGAATAAATGCATTTGTTGTTGCTTGAACAGTTCACTTTGCAAGAGTAAAAAAATGTGTATCTTCTCTAGAAATTGCTACCGGTGAAGAGTATTTTTGTCTCCTGTATGTATGTATGTGTAAGTGTGGTTATGTGTGGGGCTGCATGTATAAAAGCAGTTTTTAAATCTAAAAATTGTAATCATATGGTAATTGCTTTATTTATTTACAATTCAACCTTGATTCAACAGACCACATTGAGGGAAAGTGTGTCCATTAAATTTGAATGTCCATTAAAATCCAAATGCATGTAATTGACATAAATGGTATAATTTGCTTACGTGTAATTTTAATTAATTAGATTATATAATTATGTAAAAATACCAATTACATAATTACACAAAAGATGTGAAATGACATAACTAATGTGGAAATTATGTCAGTTGCCTGGAAAGATTTTGGAACAATACACTTGTTTGTTGTGTTGAGTACATTAGCATCAATTTGTTACCAAGTGAAGACCTTTTAAAAGGGATGTGATAGCTCAGCAGTTAAAGATGCTGAGCTTGTCAGTTGGAAAACTGACAGCCCAGGTTCAAGACCCAACAGCTGTGCAACGGGATGAGCTCCCATTCCTTGACCCAAATCCTGCCCACCTAGCAGTTTGAAAGCATGTAAATGTGAGTAGATTAATAGGTTCCATTTTGTGGGAAAGTAACAGTGTTCCCTGCATCTTTGGTGTATAGCTATCCTGGCCACATGACCAGAGAAAAATGTCTTCGGACAACACTGGCTTCCTCAGCCAGAAAACGGAGATGGACACCATGTCCTAGAGTCAGACATGACTGGACAGGTAAACCCTTTGAAGAACTTTTTATATTAAGTTGCTATATTTAATTGCTATAACTGCCATGCTTCTGCCTAATTCATTTCATACATTTTGTATTTTATTTAATATCTTTTTTTATTCAGATTGTATTTTTTGTCTGTTTTATTGTAAACTGCCCAGAGAGTTTTGGCTATTTGGTGGTTTAAAAAATAATTTTTAATATGAAGTCCAAACACAAATTTATCTTTTACATCCAAGTCTGTTAAATTGGCATCCATTAATGTTTCACAGTACTGCCTTTACTTCCCTCCTCCTTACAAGAAGTTTAGAGTGTGTTCATTGTTGTGTTCTACTCCTGTTTCATTTATTTTGTTTTATTTACAAGATTTAGAGGCTGCCCAAGTCTAAAACGCCTCTGGGGAGCTTCCATTAAAAATTCAAATAACACTTTGAGGTAACTTATTCTGAATGATTGGCTGAGAGTTACCCAGTAGGCTTCATGGCTGAACTGTCACTGGATCTCTAGATTCTTAGATTCTTCATGCTGAAATTATTCCATCACACTGCCACTAAGGTCTTACTGTGCCTGTTCTAAAATGAGAAAGTCACATGTTTCTCCTTCTAATTCTATAGCACTTACAGAATTGATCTACACTTGCAAAATGTCAGTTTTCTGTGTTATCTGGAAGCGCATTAACGCTTGGGTTGGTTGAATGTGATAAAATTGATTTTCTGTCTATCCAAATCATAGAAGAAGATGCTTCTTCTTATAGAAGAAGATGGTTAAAGATGTTTTGCATCCAATTGGAAAGTCACAGATGTGGCTAAATTATAGCTGGCTTGACTATGTTATTATTACATTGTAATTTTGTTCTAAACTCTGGTAGAACTGCCCTCCCACAATGAGCTGGAGGAGTGGATTATTTATTTTAGAAGATTGATATATTTATGAGTCCCTGGCCCATGTGACTTTCTTATTAAATAATAGAGATGAGGAAATACAGCTTTACATCCTCTGTTTTGTTTTTCCAGGCAGTATGTGTGATTATACACATACATAGAAATAGACAGTCTTTCCTTAGAAGTTTTTTTTTCATTCAAATCTCAGAGTTGTCAAGGATTACATGGTTTTCCCTACTTTGATCAATAGAGAGCTCAGAAGGGTTCTGAGCATCTTGACAGCTACAGCCTTTCAGCTATAAGAACTGGATGTGCTGAAGAGAAGAGTGAAATGCCCAAAATCTGTCATTTCAGCAGGTCAAGCATGGATGCCTAAACACAATCAATCCTGGTTCATAACTGCATAGTAAAACTTTTTTGCAGTGGACAGCAGTGACAAAAATCATAACCTAAAGAATGACTAGATTTTGGCAACATATCATTCGAAATTCTTGAATTCCTTTCTTTCTTGCCAGCCGTCCTCATATGGGTCGGAGAGTTTAGTGACATCCAGTTACTGAATAAAAATGAATCAAAATACTTTGAAATCTTAATTCTAGTTCCTTTTTGGGGTTGATGAAGAAAAAAGTGAGAAAATCCCACCACATGCTGCACACATACAAGACATATTGACATATTTTTGGGATTAAGAACTATCAATTTTTCAGGCAAGTAGTTCTTAACATCAGAGGTTATTGGAACATTCTGAATTGCAGTTCTAGTCCAGTCATTAATACTTGGTCCAGGGTTCTTCCCTTCCCATCTTTCCCCTTTATCAGGAGAGGACTGGTAGCATGGACTGGAATGAAAAGGAGTCAAGATGCATCTGGTCCAAGAGGATGGCTTTTGTCTTGCATTTCAGAGAAAATGGGAAAGGCATATAGCATACGAAGTTCTTACATAGTGTCTATGCTACTAGAATACTAGATTAACCTTCCCTATCTTTTATGCCCTTCAAATGTGTAAGATGTTGTCATACTACTCGGCCAGCATAATCTTTGCTCATCCTAGCTGGGGATTTGGGGAAATGACATCTGGATAAGAAAGGCTTTTCTAGACACACTTTTATTTAAATCGGCATTTCTCAACTTTGGCAACTTTAAGATGTGTGGACTTCAACTCCCAGAATTCCCCACCCAGAATTCTGAAAGTTGAAGTTCACACATCTTAAAATTGCCAAGGTTGAGAAATACCAATTTAAAATATGGAGACCGTTTCCTGAAACGCTTGTTCCTCCAGGAGGTTTAAATGCTTTGCTGGATTCGGGCCAAAGAATTAGCGGAACTCCTTCCCGGATCAGAGTCACCAAAGAGGGGAACAAATCAGCGCTGCATGATACTGTCACCCACATCGTTTTAATGCAGATATTTGGGGATGGAGGACGGATCCTCGTTCATCGGCCGCGAATTTCTTTACTCTATGCAGCATCATTTGCATTTGTTTCAGACTATTTCACGGTGGGAAGGAGGGTGTCACCCGCTCCAGTTTACAAATAAAAACGGGCTGAAGACGGCAGTCCCCGTTCCGGACACAAGAAGCAACTTCTTAGGGGATCTCTGAAAAGTGCTGATCTGCATAAAAGCGCGGAGGCGACGCGGCGTTTAAGTGGCAGTCAGCGCGCTTCTGATTCGTCCGCAGAAAAGTTGCCGCTCCGACCGGCGTTAATCACAATTGCAGTGGCTCCTCGCTGCTTTTGACTCACCCCTGCCTCTTTTCTTATTTCCCCTGGCTCTTCTTTCGACTTGCCTGCTTGCTTGTCCTCTGTGCGCGTGTCCGTACATCTTTCGCTACTGTTTCTGTTGTCTGGCGTGTTTCACCCCCCTAGTGACTGCTGCAGGCTCCTCCTGCGATCTGCAAAAGGCAGACCTTCCCTGCAATCGAGGCTCTGCTCCCCAGCGTCCTTGCTGGCAACCGGGAATTCAGCAAAAGGGAACCCTTGGCCGAGAGCGAACCACACAAGGCGAGAGACGTCTCCTCCGCCTCTTCTGCCTGTACCTGCAGCTTCGGGTTACTGAGGTTGCTGCGGGTCCGTCCAGCGCTGTGGCTGATTTCAAATAAGGTAGGAAAAGGCGCTTTTTGGGGGGGGGGCTCTCTTTCCCCCTGAAAGACATTTTCCACCACTAAGCAGCGTCTTTCGTCTCAGGACGATCCGCTGGTGACTTCAGAAACTCTCTCAGAGCTTCACTTCAAAACAAACAAACACACAAACCTCCTGGTTTACAACTTTGAAGGCTATTCCTGGTGACAGCAGAATGGATCGAACCAAGATGACAGTTAAAGAGGCTTCTGGGGTACGTTTGCAGGCTCTCTGAAGAACTGGGTCCGGCTTCAGTGGGCAGCAATAGGTCAGATCCAAAATATTAGGCTGTCCCGAGCAGTGTTTCAGATAGAAGAGTTCTTTTTTAAAACCAATGGTCAAGCGAAAGCCTTAAGCTTTTGAATTAATATTTGCAACTTTTTAATGGTTGTGTTTCACAAGCTAAATTACTTCGATGTAACTTTTTTTTTAAAAAAATAGGCTTTCTCCTCCGACATTTTTGCACCAATCTGTTTATAGATTCTATTAAAGAATCTTGACTTTTCTCTTTAAAATAATAAATGGCTTTATTTATTTATTTTTTAAAAAACAACAACAAGAACCCAACCTTGAGTTCTCTTGGACATTTTGACACGCATATGACCTGAAAACGACACTTTCTCTAAAATATAGGATCTTGAAATCAACTACTTTTATGTTGATTTCCCTTTTCTGCATTCCTGTTTTTCCTTCAGCTATTAACCCATTTACTGTTTTGTTAATGGAGCCTTGATTATTGCAATCAATGAAAGATAACATCACATCATTCATAAAACTGGAGTCATAAAGAAAGGAGTGTTGAATGAGTAATACACATCAATAACGTATAAAATGTAATAAAGACCTTCATAATAAAGCTTCAAGGTTTGGCAATCCCTGCTTTTCAGTTATCTAAACCATCTGCAGATATATTTATGTAGAATTAAAACTTAACATGAGATACTTAGCACCCTGTCGTATCATTCCTGAAAGCTTGGTTTTGTTTTTTATTCAGATATATACATTTTCTAACAGAAACATATGAGAAAATACGTTGTTAAAGTTATTTGTCACATTTATCTCTTTTGAGGTTAAATAGAGGTTTCTTTCTTATAAAGTAAGGACTGGATAGAACTTTACATTAAGGAACAAACCAAAACTGTAAGATGGATGCCAATTATTTAAGATACTTCCCATTTTCCTGGGAGCAACTCTTAACTATTGTACAAACATATTGAAAGTGCACTTTTAAATACCCATAAAGAGGAAGAAGGTCAGTAAACATACCTAAAAGTAGGGTAATTCAGGTTTTAACTACAAGTTTGTACAAAGTTGAACAGTATTCTTGAAATTCACTAAACTTGGCAAACTGTCGTATAAAATTTTAAAATATAAAAAGACAATGATTTGCATTCCACCTGAAATTTTCATCTTTCAGTTGATCTTTCAGTGATCTTTCAGTTCCAACTCTTAGATATTCTTGTGTAACAAGTTCATATAAAAGATATAGGGACTGACTTCACATGTTGCTTGTGGTAGGGTAAAGTATTGACATCTTACATGTCATCACCATATCAGGTTATGGTCTTTTGATTTTCACTAGCAGTCAGCGGAACAAAAGAACTAATCCCCCAAACAAGAAGGCTTCGGTATTTCCTACTAACTACATTTTTTGTTCTTAGAAAGTGTTTTTTTTTCCAGAATTTCTTTTCCAGTGAACCTTTTAACAAATGTAAAACTGTGTGCTTTCAGTTAGACTTAAAAATTAAACAGTGGTTTCTATTTACTGCCTGTGGTAAAGCAAGTTTGCTATTAATCAGCTCAGATGTATGCACGCAGAAAGTTTTATTATGCTATTTCAACATAATCAGGTGGATTTTTTTTCAGACTTGTAACATTCTATCGAGAAAAAAAATATACTGAAATTTTCCAATAAGAATGGAGCAGGAGAAGCTGCTTGATTTGAGTTTTGCTGTTCTGGGAAAAGATGGGGAGAGATATTTCTGCTTATTTCTTAACTTATCCTTTGTCTTGAAGATAATTCAGAGTTGAATCTGAGACCATTCATACTGTATGCACCATTAGGGTTGCTTGGGATTTTTCATTTTTTGACATCTTTGGTGAAAACCCAAGATTTACACTTTCCAGTACAAATAATTTCAAAATGTGATTGTGGCATCATTTTATTATTAGATCACTAGAGAACAAAATCTGCAATAATCTCTATTCCAATGAAGTCATATTTAAAAATATGGTTTAATTAATTATTTTTACAATCTACTTCATTCCCTGTACACATGTTTGTCTATACATGAGTAGTTCCAGTTTTCTTTAGGTGCAAATCTTTATATGCAGGTATGATGAAAAAAGTGTAATTGATGGTTAATAACTTTGAATCTGATAATTGTGATTTTTCAGTGAATTATGGCAAAGCATAGAATGTGGAAATCTGATAATTGTGATTTTTCAGTGAATTATGGCAAAGCATAGAACTTGGAGTCTGGGAAAAGTTTAATTCTAATTTCACCAAATACAGAAATTATCTATACTGGGTGAACTGCTTCAAATCTCCTATGTAAGTTGTGACCCCTTGACTTTAGTGTATGTTTCTCCTGAAAGTCAGGGTGACTTCAGTATGATCTGCCTTATAGTGTCAGGTGAAATGCTACTTTCTATTAAGCTATTTATTATTAATACTATTTACTATTATTACTATTTACTATTAAGCTATTTAGATGAAAAGATGTTCAGGACAGAGCAACTACCACAAGAATTAACAGGAGGGTTAACTGTTTTGCTTCTTCAATACTTCTTTGTCAGTGTTATTAAGTTTATTGTTATGCAATCAAATTACTATATTATTTATTTAACTTAAATTTATTTATGAATGTATTTTTGTGTTATGTTTCTGAATTGTAATTGGTCACAGGATTTTTAGGATAGTGGACGAGCTGTAATGTTTTAAATAAATAGTCTAGCTGTTAAAATGGCTTTATTATGAAGGAAATCCTGAAAGCCCTATTGGTACATAATACCACAAAAACATGTCAGTTATTGACTGAGCTGAAGACAAACTGCATATAAAAAAAGGTGGGAATGGCAGATGAACTCTACCAAGATTATAACTTAGATAGATTTCTGTCCACCTTTCTTCTAGTGGGGAGAATACATTGGAAATAGCTTTGCACTGAATCAAACTTTTATTAGCCTATTGGATTTAGTATTATCTATATAAACTGGCAATAGCACTCCAGAATTTCAACCCAAGATTTTTCCCAGCCCTATCTGAGGATGCTAAGGCTAAATCTGGGAACATCTGAATGTAGAGCAGGTGCTGTGGCTCTTATTTCCTTCTTTGTTATGTTCCAGCTTTTCACTAGATAGTCTCCATCTATCCTTCTAGCTCCCATCACTATGCCTCATGAAGACAAGTCAACTGAAAGGCATCTCCTGTTAGGAAAGGCATGCTTGACTGATTGGCATTCTTTCCAGCATTTACAAAATCATCTACCTACCCTCCAGTTAATTCATACGCATTGCTTAGGTATAATTTTGTGCACTCATGACTTATTGAGCCAAGTGGAGTTATATATTTAGGAATAGTGTTCTTGAATTTGGCTACAGAGCCAGTCCAAGATACTCTGCCACTGAAGGTAAGATTATTAGTTTTGGTCACCACGATGTAAAAAAGATGTTGAGACTCTAGAAAGAGTGCAGAGAAGGGCAACAAAGATGATTAGGGGACTGGAGGCTAAAGCATATCAGGAACGTTTGCTGGAATTGGGTATGTCTAGTTTAATGAAAAGAAGGACATGATAGCAGTATTCCAATATCTCAGGGGTTGCCACAAAGAAGAGGGAGTCAAGCTATTCTCCAAGGTGCCTGGATGGAAACTAGTCAAGGAGAGAAGCAACCTGGAACTGAGGAGAAACTTCCTGACAGTTAGAACAATTAACCAGTGGAACAACCTGCCTCCAGAAGCGGTGAATGCTCCAACACTGGAAGTTTTTAAGAAGAGACTGGACAGCCATTTGTCCCAAATTGTATAGGGTTTCCTGCCTGAGCAGGGGGTTGGACTCGATGACCTCCAAGGTCCCTTCCAACTTTTTATTATTATTATTATTATTTTTATTATTATTATTATTATTATTATTATTATTATTATTATTATTATTATTATTATTATTATTATTATTATTATTATTATTATTATTGTTATTGTTATTGTTGTTGTTGTTGTTGTTGTTGTTATTGTTATTGTTATTGTTATTGTTATTGTTATTGTTATTGTTATTGTTATTGTTATGACCGTTCAGTGCCATGTACAGAATGGAATTGGACCAGTAGCTGAATTTCAATGCTGGAGATGTGTCAGTATCTTCCATTGTAGGTAAGGGCAATATCCTAGTTTAGAGAGTGTATGATGACAGAGTTCCCAGCTTAATTTGCATGAAAGGAGAAAGGCTCAACATGTACCAAGTAAGACTATTGTCTGAGGAATTTGCCTCCTTCTGTGTACTTGTTGGAGGGCCAGCTTTGTATGCTCTAATGGTAGCAGTGCTTTTCAATGAATAGTGCAACTTTGATGAATTAAAGTTGAAAGAGTTTGGAAAAGGAAAAGGAATTAAAACATACTGAGAATAAGCGGAATATGGTGATTATAGATGGAGGAGAAAAGAATAAACTGGAGTCTTTGGTAGAATCCATTACCTAATTTATCAGTTAAAAATGCTTTAACTAAGTGGATTAAAGCATTAAATCATATAAAATAAAGCACTATGTAAGATCAAGATGGAAGCTACAACACAAAAATGTGCCTAAGACCAAGAATTTTTAAAAAGCCAACTGCAATGAAACCATAGCTGTCCATTTGCTTTTATTAAAAGAGAAAGTAAATCTGAGAATTTTATTAAAAAATAAAAACCAGTTTTGATACAACTATGACCTGGATGCCAGAATCTTCATAGATATTTAAATCTGAGAACGTTAAATAAAAGAATTGGGTATCTTTTCCGATTTCTATTAATTCAAAAACACCTTATTTATTTGTTTATTTGTCAAATTTATATAGCCATCCAGCTCACCAACAAATGACTCTGGGTGGCATACAACAAGACAAAATTATCTTGAATTTGGCCACAGAGCTAGTCCAACTATTAACTACTGTTAAGTATTTTAAGGCAATAACGTTGTCATTTTATGAATCCTATAGGAATTTGAGAATCAGCTTGGGCTAAGTGTTAAGAAACTGGGAGACTATGAGTTCTAGTCCCACATTAGGCGCAAAGCCAGTAAGATAACCTGGGGCCAGTCCCTCTCTTTCAGCCCCAGGAAGCAGGCAATGGCAACCACTTCTGAAAACCTTGAGAACAAAACTGCAAGGACCTGTCTAGGCAATTTCCAGAAGTCAGTATTGACTTGAAGGATAAAATGTATTTATTTCTATGAATTTTAATCTAAATGCTATAACGTTTAAGCTATTGAGTTGCCTTTTAATTATCTGGATCTGAGAGAAACATTGCAAATATATTATAACAGCTGAAACCACCATGATAAGAAGAGTTTCGAGGGCTTGTGAATATATTTATTTATTTATTTATTTATTTATTTGCTGCCCATCTCAAAATGAAATAATTCTGGGCATAATATTTTAAAATATTAAAATCCTTACAAATAAATATCTCTAAAACAGTAAAAATAGAAATCATAAATAGAATTGTCCCCTCCCTAACATCTCCTTGCAATAAATCAGAGGTTCAGTTAAATGAAAAGTGATCAACTGACATAGCTTCTGCTCCTGAGCTACTCCCCATTTCCTTGCCACAACCGACTTGTCCTGTCAGTACATAATTTAGACAAGAACAGTCTTATCCTGTGTGTACTGTTAATATGTGGAAGTTTACCTCAGGCAGCACAATCTCTTGGCCATGTGGTAGACCTTCACTGCCTTACGAAATGTAACTGTGGCATTTTTTTTTAAAAAATATTTCTAATTAATAATTTAAATCAGCTGTGGTTCTCTAGAAGTCGACCAACTGTAAATCCAAGCATTGTTACTCTCCTCAGAGGTTGGTGACTGGAACTGAACAGCAATTTTAGAAACCATGAGTTCTCCAATTCTTCAGGTTTTGAAAATGATTAACCAGCTTCCATAGTTTAATTGTGCCCGTGTGTGTGTATATATTTGTATTATATAGATACTATAACTTGTGTTATATAGATACTGTACATACTCTTACATATGTATATATGTATATGTTAGATTTTTGGTAAAAATCTATAGTGTTTGATACAGAATTTAGAGTAGCATGTTTGGACTTTGTCATGTCTTTTTTCTCATGCTTTACCTGTTAGATTTCTTTAATATTCAACTGTGGTTTAATGTTTTCCTTACTAAATGACTGAGCTCAATAGCATAGTAAATCCATTAATCTGAAACTAGAATTTGGCTCTTGCTGGGCATACTTGCTCTTCTGCTATCCATAATACCACGAATCAGATTTGCTTTTAAATTTATATTATAAATCAACCTTGCTTTCAACTGAGATATGATGAGGATCTTCACTAATTAACCTTACAATTAATAACAATGAATAAAATATATGAAGATTAGTACTATTGGAATGAAATGAAGAGATTAAAAAGAGTCGTATAAAGTTACAAGTTGAAATATATTTTTGATATCTGATATTCTTTCTTGAACCCTGGATATATTGCTGTTAAAATTAGATTGGTAAATGTGTAACTGATATAGTTTTGCAAATACTTTTTCTAGATGTGTGACTTCAACATGGTTTCCTCAGACTTGCATATAAATTGTCTATTTTAAATGACTTTATTGAGGTTTGCAAACCTCACCTACATTTAGCTGAACCAAATGTCTCCAGATTCACATTTAATTTGAAGGCTGCCATCGAATATCTTGCTTTTTTGCCCACAAAAATGTGTTTGCTTACCAATGAGTTCGGTAATCACAACAACGATATCTTGGAATTCATTCTACATGATATATATGTGGAATTTTCATGTAACGAAGTGGTTGATTAATATTCATGGAGCTGAGTGATTGATTAATAAAAGTTTGTACCACTTGCCTGTGTGAATTTATCTGCCGTTGGGCCAAAAAAAAAAAAAATTGGATATGAGATTTTTACCATTAGTGGCAGGCAAAAAAGGGACAAGAGCTGCTGCGATCATTTCTATATCATTTATTATTTATTAAACACATTTCTACTGCACCACAGTCAAAATGACTGTTGGCAGTTTACACAGAATATAAATAGGACAATTTAAAGCATCGATGGTCAATTTAAAACTATTCAGAAACTTTCCCTCTGGCACACAAGAGGTAGAACTGCTTTTAATATATATATATATATATATATATATATTTCAGATTTTCTACAATATTATGCCAAAAACTTATTTTTCCCTTTTTAACAGCAATTGGTGGACACACACTTTCTGCATTGATTTTCTGATCACTGATAAGGTTATTTTTATACAATTTACAGTGTTTGCAAAGTTTTATTACTTAAAGTAGCATCAAGGCTTTAGAGGTGATCCTGCCAAAAGGATTTCAGATGGATTGCCGTGGATGCTTATTTTTGTTTTTTTGTTTTGTTTATCATGAGTGATAACATCTCCTGTCCCCAAACTATATGCCCGACAGCAGAAAAATTCAAATAGGCAGAATGTGCCTATTTGATTTTGACTCTTTCCCTCCCCTTCCTTCTTTTTATCTCTGTTTTATTTGCTGGTTAAAGGCCATAAAAATTGATCTACATCAGAAACTGAACAAATTACTGCAATAATAAGAGCAATCAGCCAAAGAGAACACTAAAAAGCGATACAAATGAAAGATGGCATCATAATACATAAGCCAGAGGAAAGCCCCCTGAATTGTTCCATTAGCAACAATTTCCATTAGCAGCAATTTCCAAAATATGGATTATTAGTAGAAACACTCAAGTTATACCTGACTTATCACATCACAGTCCATGACTGGGTCTTCATACATCACTAAACTATAATGTTCTTAATGAAGATATACTGGAAAAGTCACAGTTGGCTATGTTCAACTAAGACGTTTAGTCAGAAATCATAATTTACACAGTTAATCACAGTATGTCTTAATATGATGCATGAAATAGTGATTTGTGAATACAATTTGTGGTTTAGCAGATGGTGTGAAGCAAGCGCATGCAAACTTTCCTGCATCACCACAGCTATTGTCCTTTCTATTAGAGAAGATCATGTCTGCCAACAGAATAACGAAGCTGACTATGGCCAAATGCGACTCGAAGTTCATATAATCTAAGTATTTCATTTGAACATAGCAATACATATATAATTCAGATTACAACATACTTTAGAAGCCAAGAACCAGTATAAAAATATTAGGAGTGCAGAAGGTGGTTTTGCATCTGACGCTAACATAATCCATCTAGTCTTTTGCAATGATCTGGCAATATCTTCCCAGAATTTGGGGCAGAAGGTTGGTTTTATTTTTATTTTATTTTATACATTTACTACCTAATCTTTTTGAGTACAATCTTCTACAGATGGAAACTAATCAAGGAGAGAAGCAACCTAGAACTAAGGAGAAACTTCCTGACAGTTAGAACAATTAACCAGTGGAACAACCTGCCTCCAGAAGCGGTGAATGCTCCAACACTGGAAGTTTTTAAGAAGAGACTGGACAGCCATTTGTCTGAAATGGTATAGGGTTTCCTGCCTGAGCAGGGGGTTGGACTAGATGACCTCCAAGGTCCTTTCCAACTTTATTATTATTATTATTATTACTCTAGTGCAGAGTGTATGCAGTCACGCTGCTCTATAGCCCCCCCCCTTTTAAAAAAAGATTCAAATAGTCAAGTTTCAGGCATCTAACTTTCTTCCAAGCTCCATTTCTAATATCACATTTAGGGTGTTTAATGTTTTTTCTTCATACTATGACCTACCAAAGGTTTTGTGTTGGTGTGCAGGTGTTAAAGAAGGTGCCATTCAAAGTAACAGGGGGCTACACTACAATACTAGTAGAATAAGGCAATCTTTGTCTCTATGAGTAAATAAAATGTTCTTTTTATTTAAGAAAACTTATGGATAGAAGGAACTTTTCCCCTCTTGAGCAAACAATTTATCATCTGCAGTCATATGCAAAGCTGAGACCATATTAATTATATTTATACATAAAGTGCCCTGAAGTTCCAGTATTGCTTCCAAGTGCTGTAATAGACATTTCCACAGCCAAGATAGAAAGGACAATGAATCAAAACGTCATAGTGAAAAGCATTTAGTTTGATTATGAAAAAATACCTAATGAAATAGGTACTGGGTATTGAATAAGAAGAAAAGGAAGCAAATATGAAATCTATGTTTCAATTGTGTCTTATTATACTTAGGTTTTGTGCTCTAACTTCAGATATTCCAGGAAGGTATTCGTTTAGTGTACTTTCTTTTGAATATACAGTATTAATTAAGAAAGGTCTTTATCCAGTTCAGATCTAGATAGAGCAGGTAAGATTTATTTCAGTACTTTTTTTGAAGTTGCACCCACCAACTTTATCTCTAACGCTATGAAGATATCCAAATGACATAAAAAGGAAGAATATTTAGTAGGTGAAATTTATCAGGATAGCTGTTTTGTCAATGGCAGAAGCATGTGAAGGGCTACAGTTAAATGAATATGGTTAATCTAAGAAATATTTTATTGATAGGAGTAAATCTGTGTTAGCTGTTCCTTTCTATCTTATTTAACAATGTTTCCTTCATTTATATTATATTGATGATTATCAAGGTTAGTGTCGAATTTGTGATTTTCAAAAGCTTATTTCTGATAGCAGCTATGCTGTTTTTCTTTTTTTGCAGGATCCACAGGAAGCACATTTACAGATCTGACACGTTTGAGGGAGGAAATAGCTGTTCTTAGTCCGTTCTTCTAAAGAATGATGTGAATACAGAACTTGTAGCCAACTACAACATGGGCGCTAACACCTCTAGCAAGTCACCAATATACGATGAGAATGAAGATGGTAAGATGAAGACTGCTTTGTTTAAAATGCATTGCTAAGTTAAAATGGATATCCCCAGTCCATTGCTAACCTGCTTATATAGGTTTATAGTAGATGTCTCTGTCAGCCATTATAGCCTGTTGACATGCTGTATGAGGATAATGGAATCTATAGTCTAATACAAAGATTGGAAAAGACTTATTTAGGTGCTGTAATGGAACTATATCTATGGCATTCTTTATTACAACTGCCGCTGCGAAAGTTATGGAACAAAATCAGGTGTTTTGATTTCACTGGGTTTGCTCTTTTCTGTTTCTTTGTTGTTGTTAATTCCCTGTCTGCATAGGATCAGCTAAGGATCTGGGACAGATCTGAAAGTGGTAATTTGATTTGCTATCTGATACAGCAAAACTGCAGACAGCAACTGAATCTCTGATGAACTGTTGTAGGATCTTGGGACTAAAATTTTCCTACTTTGTATATGAGAATTATTCTATTACTTGTTAATGAATTGTGAATATAATCAATTATAAATTAATACTATGTCTTCAATTTCTGCTTTTGAAATTGTGAAGGCTCCTTTTTTGCATACATTTTCAGAAACACAATAACAAAGTCATGGCTGACAATATATGAAATATACAATATCACAGTTAAAGGGTTTATTGAGAAAGATCTTAGAAGCTGTTTTGTTGGCCTCTCTTATCCCCAAGGACCCCTCCAACAATACTATTAGTATATGACTGCTTCCTACAGAGCTTGATTACACTAGACAACACACTGTAGGCATCTGACACAGGTAGCAGTAGTTGTTATTCTTCCTACAGTGCATGATCCAAAGACATCAAGACATTTCTCCATTCTGGAATAATATTGGGAACATGCAACTGTGAACAGGAAATTTTTATTGGAAATTTTATATAAAAACAGCATCCTGATATTTATTAATCATTCTTATTTATAGTGTACTGATATTCATTATGGGTTATATCCAGATATAGCCTTATTTAGAGGAATTGCATGGAAATAAATTGGACTACTTGAACTATGATTACATCTGGTTACAACTTAATATCTGCCTATTCCATATCCACTATGAAATACAGACTAAAAACAAAACCAATTCTGGCCACAGACAATGATTTGCCTTGAGCAAGTTGAGAAGCTATTTGAAAAGGAGCTGGTTCCGTTTAATACTCCCCTCCTTGTTGGATATAGGAGTTAAGTCAAATATGATAAATGGAGATGGTTGAGAGCTTCCCAAAGTTCTCAGGGGGAAAATGGCTGAGTACATAATTTTCTAAGGTAGTCAAAGAGCATAGGAAGTCTTTTTGTTATTCCCATGGAGTTCAGAAAAAATATTCTGCAGGATTGAAATTGAGGAGTGGGACCAAAATCCTTGTAAGGATCATTTGTCTTTGAGAGAACTTAAAAATTAGTTCTACAGGTTTTTTATCCATTCCCAAGGTGGTTTAATTAAAGTTTGATAATATTAATGATGAGGGTAGGTTATAAGCTATTGAATTAATGCCAATTAATGCCAAATACTGGAAATCTTTGTTTCACTGAGTTTTGATATTTTTAAGCCCGTCTTCTAAAAACTGGATATAAACAGATTACAACATTGAAGACTATAAAAATCTCTGATGACCATGAATATACAGCTGCAATAACCAAATTAACTCACAGACAAATACATCTGATTAAAGATGGAGATAGGCAGCAATGTATTTAGATACAATCCAGAGCTATCACTGAGCAAAGTCAGGATAAGACAGATGCTCCTTGTGTCAACAGAAACTTCTTCTGTTGACACAATTTTTCTACAGGGAACATTTTCCTATATAAACTATTGATAAGTTTATTTTGCTTAGAAAAATATTGATTTTGTATGAGATAGTTACAGAACTCCAACCATTAACTCTAATGTTTAATCCTTCAGATCAGATTGTGAACTTTCTGTTTGTGGAATTTTTCCTCCCTTCCCTCCCTTCTCAGGAGTTCTTCATATAACTTTCAAAAAGAGGCATTTAAAATGTTTCTGTTGAGGAGTTTTAATCTCAGTACGAATTCTGGCTCTGTAGGATCCTTCTTTCTGCCAACAATGATGCAATGATAGACCTAACCAATCTTCATGCCTGGACTGCAGCTTTGCCCCTTTTCTCTTTTAAAGGGAATAATGTTTAGGGAAAGGCCACATAGCCTGGGGGGGGGGGCGAGTTTACTTGTGAGCGAGCTGGAGCATAATTTTGTGGTAGCAGCTCAGGGAGTCTGATGGTTGACACGTATGAATGTTATTGTAACAGACCTACAATGGATCTACTCCAGTTTTCAAACAGATGTTTCAACCCTGTATGTTAGTAATTGGACTTGTTCCCAAAATATTATTAACTGGAACCTGGGACTTGGGGGGGGGAGGATTGTTAGCATATTATTAGAAAATTAAAATGGCTTCAAGTTTCAAGTCATGTTTAGGTTTTAACCACCTCTATCCAATTAATTGTAGCATGGGAACACTTAATCTAAGTCAATGTATGCACTTTGCATCCTCAGTTCTTCAAGAAAAAGCTAGGTGATTTCATGCCATTACCAGTGCTGAGTTGAGTTTGATAATTAGCTGTAATGGAATTTCTGTGTTGGCAAGGAGTTAATTAGATGAGTTCTAAAATTCAATGATTTAAGCTGCGAGGGATTTGAGGAAAATTATTCTGGCAGAAATCTGAGGGTTATTACATGTATGATGAACGTCCTTTGTTGATTCGATTCAAATATATCGTCAATGCAGTACCACATATAATGAATGGTTTGTCTGTTGAGCAACCTAATGATCAAAACCCCTCACTAGTGATTAAATCCTACCAAATGTTTGGAAGACAAAATATACATATGCAAATGTGTAGGAGTATTTACTATTTTGAAAGTAATGTCTGGCTAAAACCTGCCACACAATCAAGGAATATTAACCCAGTAAAGTCTTACACATCATGGAGTTGCCTATGGGAATGGGATAAAGCTAGTGAATTATTTCAACCTTCCAATATGTGGACTATTGCATTGCACATCAATTGCCATTTCTGCATCATTTTTTTAAATCAGCCTCAATGCATTGCAATAGCTCAACTTTCAGGTGATAAAAGCATACATTTTCATAATTAAGTCCTCCAGGTCCAACAGGACCATAACTGGTGCATGGACTACTTGAACCAAAGTGGAGTGATAACTTGGCCTTTAATTTCCAATGGTCTCTACCTGATAATCAAACAACAGTAGTGAGTCCAGGAGAATCTTCAAGTTGCAGGTTTGGACCGTCAAAGGAAGAGGGACCATTTGTTCAACCTCCTATCCCCTAGCTAGCACAATTGGAAATAACCTCTTAAGGAAGAAAGGAACATTAAATCCACCCCAGGCAGATATGAGTGATCCACAAGTATACCATGGAATGTCATGGTATTAAACACTGCTAAAATTTCCAGCAAGACCAGAAAGGCTGAACTCCTTGGATTCAGAACCTGATGTAAGTAACCCCATACAGCAGCCCATGTAGTTTTCATCTCATGCCCAGGCCTGAATTCTGAATGAAAGGGATGCATGATATTGCTTGAATGTCCAATAATATACATTATGTTCTTTAATTTCGTACATAGTCCTGTTCTGAGTCCTACTGATTGCCATCCCCTGAATCTAGGGCCAATTTTCTTTCATTTAAGGATCCTTTGATTCTTGTTTCTTCATTTCAGGGGTCTACCTGCTGGCACACATTCTTTGATGATTAGGTTGTTTGTGTACTTAGTAGATTTATAGTGATGCCCTCTGAATGTCACCATTTCCATTATTGCACATCACGGCACTGGACCCTGTAATAAATGCTGAGCAAGTGCATGGACAACAATTACTCCATATTTGGCTAGAATAACTATTGGCTACATTTCAAAATTAATAATGCTATTGTTTAGAAGATATATTTTGTGTGCGTCTGCATTTAAGTAATTGAAAAATATAATGGGGCAAAACTCCCATGAAATTTTCCTGGATACTAACAAATTATATTCTTATAGATACAATCATTTCACACTGACATCTCCTATAAATAGTCTCTGAGGTGTGTCACCAGTATTTGAATAGTATTATTTCTCAGAGTGGAGGATTTGAGGAGGAAACTCTGTAATTTCTGGTATATTATCTTTGCCTCAGTCATCTGAGTAAATTGAAGTAAATTGAAATTAAAGTAAATTGAAATTGTTCGCCACCAATTTGATGCCATAATTTATGGCAGGGGTGTCAAACTGCCGGCCCATGGGCCGGTTGCATCATACAAAGGCCGTGCCCACCCCAGCTCCAGCAATGCAAAAAAAGTTGTGATACGTCGTGACACGTCACGTGACGTGGCGAGTTTGACACCCGTGATTTATGGGAATTACATCCCCAACTTCTTTGGATGGCACTAGATCGGAAAAGGTAATTTAAAAATCTATTTTGTGCATAAATGCTGGAGAAATAACCACCTCCCATGGAGAAAACAAAACCCCTGCAATAAATAGCAGCTGGATATATTCAAAATATTTAAAACAACTGAAAGGTGATTGAAAGATCAAATGATTCTCTTGGCAAACAAATATATTTCTTTTAACTTGCTGACTCAATATACATTAGTAGTTTTTGAAATAATACAACTCTTTTCCCCATCAAAAATGTATAAGAGAATTTATTTATTTTGTTTATATCATGCCTTTTATTTTACTTTTTACAAATAACTCAAGGTAGTAAACATATGTAACACACCTTCCTCCTCTTATTTCCCCACAATAACAATGGTGCAAGTTGGTTGGGCTGAGACAGAGTGACTGGCTCAAGGTGACCCAGCCGGCTTTCATGGCTCATGATCTTATTGGTTGTTAATCTTGTGCCTTACCCCACAAGACCAAACTGGTTCTAGACTTACATAGAGGTTAAGCACATACAGCATACCTTGAGTCATTACTTCTCTTTCAGAACCCTCTTTGGAAAACATCTTGGTCCATTTCAAAAGATTAATAGATTGAAGCAAACAATTCAGCGCGGTGAGATAGGAGGGAACAACCTTATTTTATGTGGAACTAAACCTGATGAAGGAGATCAGAATCAGGAGTATTCTATCTGGCTGCTTAATGTGATGGTTTGTCACCTGATCACCACAGGACTGAAAGCTCTATTTACTCAACCTAAGTATTTGCTGCCATTGCACAACACTTCAGATCCGAAGGCAAAAGGAACCATGAACATAGCCTCCAGTTGCAACTCCTGAAAGCAAATGTACCTTTTCTGGAATTGTACCTATAAGTTCTAAAGCATTTTTCTGCCTTTGAACCCCAACCATTGAACAGCTCTCCAATAATGTGAGAGAAGGCCATCAGGTCCTTCTGTCTGAAACTGCTGTGATGTTTCAGGAACTAACATGTTCTGACCAAGAAGTTTCCATGGAGTGGTAGTCTCTTGAATTAAAAAAAACCCCTCAAACACCACTTCATATGTGCACAGGGCTTCTAAGTCTCTTCTTCAGGCTTGTGGAATCATTTGGTATGAGCAATGTGATGCCATGAGATAAATCCATACTGTTGGATGCAACAGTGATGAAGAGGGGAAAAAACATTTTAAATGTTTCATATGTAACCAACCATTTTCTGCCTTATGTGATTTGTTACCCCATAGAGCAACAGTATCAAGAGTAACCTCCTGTTTACAATTAGGACAGATCTTTTCCAATGAAAATCGCTAACTTTTAAAAACAGATGAAGGTTCTCCCTAAGAACAGAGCCACTTTTAACAGTTCTGCTGATAAGTAGCACTCTTATGATGCTGGCAAGTGATTGTTTACTGATCAGTGGAAGCAGCTGTTGGTCATGGGTACTTAATTGTGAAAAAAAGAGGAGTAATAATTGCCAGTTGCGGTTTCACAAATTCCAAGCCCTTAAAACATTCTTGATTCTTGACCCTGCTCTTCATATTTTCAGAATTCTTGGCACAGATGGTTTTATAACAGTCATCCATTCTTAATTTGATAGATCTTGCCTCACTTTTGTATTCAGTTCAGTCTTTCCTACACTGTTTTTAAAAACTGATATCATGTTCCTCTGCAAACTATCCTCATTGGTCCTTCTGCCTAAGCTTTACTGGTAATCCAGAGATCAGTGGCATAGGCATAATTCATTTATATTATGGAATTCTGGCCTTTGTCAATAATGGTTCATAACAGGTAGTTACCATGATTGTCAAGCATCATTAATTTATTCTGCAATGTTTCTGCTCAAAAAGCAAGCAACTCAACCCAATTTTAATGTGTGAAGGTGATCTCTGGTGAATCTGATAATACTGAACCTTGGCACCTACAGAAAGTACCTAATGTTATTTATTACTCAAAGGAATGGGCTATATAATTCCTCTTTTCAAATACTACAGAATTTTTCACTAGTAGCAAGTAATGTACAAATTGTTTCAATGAAAGAGGTGCTTCATAAATGTCCTTGCTCATCCCAAATTACCTCATCTGAAGATTTGCATAGTCATCATAGCTTGATTCTCTTATAAGTACAATCTAAATAAGAGATATTACCTCATAAGTGATGATTTAGCATCAGGATAGCCTTCTTTCTGCCACAAGTCTATAATAAGAAATGTGTCCATTGCTCTTCCGAGCCTTAAGCATATGGTAGAGAGCACCAAAGGAGAAAGCAAGTATATGTCACCTCTAGTCGAGATGAGCAGCACATAAAATAAACAAATAAGTCACACCCATTCCTCAAGACCTGTAGCTTCTGTCCCAAACAGCTGCAGACTCAATTCACGCTATGTAGGATGATCATCTAATTTGGTCATTTTACTTAGGAAATCCATTTTTGTTAGTAATATTGATAGCAATCAATAGTAATATTGATAGCATTTTTTTTTACCTGTTCTTTTTAAACATTTGATTTCATATATTGTTTTTGTATGCATTTACGTAGCAGTTAGAAAAACAGGAAAACAAAAAACTGAGTAGCATGTTAGTTGCCAGCCTTTGTTTATATATAATATTGACAAGCCCTGCTTCTTTTTGTTACTATTAGTTCAACTAATGTACACTTTGTCGGACTCTAATAACCAAAAATATAGTGCTAATGGATGTTTACATTCAAGTTTCCTGTGGGATTTTCCAACATCTTTCTTCAGTGTTTTGGCATTGCAAATTACTTTCAGAAAGCATTTATCCTTTGTCATTCCTGGTAATAAGGTTAGAGTAAAGAGATCCATTATTTATGTCACATAGAGCAGCGTTATCAGAGGCACATCTCTTCTGGAGATGGAAACTGACAAAGGAAAAGCTTAGTCAGAGATTCTAGAATTTAATGATGGAACTTTGTGAACTCTATCTTTATGATTTGGTTTCCAACCAACTTTAATTATCAGCTTTTCAACAATATTGCTTGCCTCTGTGTTAGGAGATATTTGAAGTTATTGTACCAAGTTTTGGAGGGGATGTTCAGTCACTGAGCAATTTAAATCCATTCCCATCAAAGTTGTTATCACCAAGTAAAATAAGTTATATTTTGCATTTGTCTTATAATCATTTAAATGGCATGTAATACACCATTTAAAAAATTCTTAATTTCTTTGGACAGCCTATGTTGTTCTTCCTCACTTTAATTTTTATAAAATGGGAGAGAAAATGATTTTCTTAAGACCATTCAAATTGGATTGCCTAAGATGGATTGGGAATAGTCAGAGCTCCAGATATCTACCGAAGACATGTAGTTTCAATTTCCCACTAAGTGAAGTTCACTGATGGGTTTAGTTCCTAACAGTTTTTATGAAGAAAAAATGGGATGCTGCCATAGGCTCTCAATTCTAAACTTTTAGACAGAGTGTGATTAAACATGCAGTGATTATATATTACTTTTTCAACCTTGTCAATTTCTCAAGGAGTGCAGAACGGTGTTCTGGGTACCTTCCATGAAAAGTAGGCTTCAGCTTTCAATGAGTTGCTGGCTTAACATTTGGGAAGTTGAAATCACTGTATTTGCAGGATTTCTAGCATTTGGGAAAGATTCTCACAATCACGGGAGGTAGATCATTAGACTCATACATATCTCGAGATTATTTTTCAAAACTTAATGGCAAGCTCTAAAAACTTGTTGGAAAGGAGAATTAATTCGTTGTCATCCTTAAATCTAAGTAACAAGAAAATTGATTAAAAGTAAATGGTTTCAGGTCATCTCTAGACTAATGAAATAAGAAATATTCCTTAATGGATTAAATTATTGCCATGCCAGCTGCTTATCTCTAAGTAGCTCTGCACAGTTCCAGCACAGCATAAATAGATAGGTGGGATGACCCATTAGCAAGATGGGGATATGTAATTGATATTCAGTTTTAGAGGTCCCGATTGCTCCACCTTATCAGGAGCCCTCAAAGTACTTTAGATTTTTGTCTCCATGGTTAATAGTGATTATACACTGTGCTCATATTGCTAATTTCTACAGGGCTAAAAGTGGTAAAAGATTATTTGTAATGTGACACACATTCTATTAATTGGCCTTTATAATCAAGGAATAGCAATTAAGAAGGAAGTCTCTGAATTACTTGCCAAAAGTAATTTGTTTCAGTATTGGCAAGTCAAGCTTTTTTTCTTAGTTTAAACCTTTTTGTTTTCTTTTTAATTGAACCCAGTAATAATTAGGGTGAGGATATACTTAAAGAAGATTAATTAAAGTTCCACTTCAGTAAAATATTGAACATTTTCTTTATAAGAGTCCTTTTCACCATCTGCACAGCATTTTGGAATATGGTAAGAGGTTGAGGCTGAATTACAGTTGTGTCTAAAAAAATCAGTTCTGTAATTATTGGTTCTAGGAACAAACAGCTGTTGAGATAAAGTGAGCTCTGGACTGTGTGGAATGGGGGTCTAATAAAAGGAAAAATAGACTAGGCGTGGGCAACAGAGAAAGGGAAAGAATATATTTCTGGATGGAGGAGCTATCAAGCCTCCGAACTAGGAGCTGTCATGGGATATCTGAATTCCAAATGACAGAGTTTTGAGCCACAGCTCCCCAACCTCCAGGTGCCTTCCTCTCTTGCCACAGTGGTAACTTGCTAAAGGCTGGAGCTGTGTGCCAGCTATACATCAGTGCTCCTTGCAGGAGGTAAAAACTAATGCAGGAGTTATTGTCATTCTTAACATTTGTCCTATTTGGTTGCAGGATCCACTTCTTTCAGACTGAGATCACAGAGCTCTTAGGGCAAAGCTTGCTAGTGCATGATGCAACAAAGGCTCTTGTTTTTTTGCTGGATGCTGATGAGGCTAAGAACAAATGACTGGTCACCCAATTGGCTTCTATGTTTAATGGAGAGCTAGAACTTAGGTCTTACCACTCCTAGTCCAACACCTTAACCACTAGACACCCCCCCTGGGTCACTAGAGGCTAGGTGAGGAGTAAGGAACTATTTCAGCCCATGGGTTGCTTTCCCTCATGAAGAATCTTTTCATATTCAAGGAATCTCTTTTGAGGCACATATCTCTCCATTCATCAAGGCATATACATTCTTCATTCATCAGTTGAGCTAAGCTTGCTTTTTTCATATCATCAGCTGATGATATTTATCATCACATGCAATCATTTATCTATATAATTATATTCTCCATTCATGAGTAGCCACACATATCCTTGTTGGACACCTTGAAAGCTCCTTTCTTGGGTGCTTTAGAAATTTGAGAGGGTGTTGGATGGTGATATTGAGGTTATTTTACATTGCTTAATATTAATTTTTCCCCATTTAGATTTTGCTCCCCCTTCTCCCCCGTCTGCTCAGGTGTTTGGCAAAAAATACTGTATTGAGCAAATGAAAAACAAAGGGTTCAAGGCCAAAGGGAGAGGCAGCTGAGAAAAGAGGCTGGAGATTTTCCAACCTTGATATAGAGTGACTTGTAATTAAATGCATAGTCAGAGCCAGAATAATTCTTCCTGTATTTCAGATAAGATTGAGGGAATTTATAAAATATCACCAAAAGTTTGTGGGTGATATATTTATAACCTTGTCTTTCCCTTATAATTTTTTTCGGTACTTGGGGGGCATTTCCCTCTTCTCTTGTTTGGTTCAACTTTATATTCTTGAGGAAGGGAATTTTACATATATTTTTAATTTTTTTATTAACTTACTGTATTAGCACTGTTGTCATATGAAATATCTGCTGGGAGATCCTGCATGTTAGTATTCACAGTTAAATAAAAGATTACATTTCAGGGACTTTGCTCAAAGCTTCTTTGACTTGTAGTAACATCCCAATTATCATAAAAGTAAGGCCTATCAAAACACAGAATTTATATCCTATGGGTCAAGCTTATTGCATTCCTTTCCAGCTTAGATTTTCAGAACGCTTAGAAGCATCATGTTTTGTTCAGAAAAGATATAATGTAATTAGATTCAAATTTGCATTGCATATTTCCCTCCCCCCATGTATATTCTTCACAAAGGCCAAATACCCCACCGCTGGCATGAAATTTATTTATTGTATTAATGGGTTGAGCCTATAAATAAACCTAAGTAAAATATTTCCCAAAGTACAAATTTCATGTACAGAGAAATAAAGTGATCTGTACAAGCTTCATGTACAACCATCCTAAAATATTTCCCAAAGAAGTATTTAAGATGGTTGTACCTGGAGTTTGTGCAGATCGCTTTATTTCTTTGTACATGAAAATGTGAAACTGAAATTGGCCAGAAAATCTATTTACATTTCTAATGACTTTTCTCTGAACAAGCAGAATCCCCAACACGGAGCATGTATCTGTGTTATGTATCTGTGCCCTTCCAGATTGCATTATCCATTTGACCCCTTTGTTGTGCAACTGACAATGCTGCCATGACTATATTAGGAAAGGCAACTACTTCCTACCTAGTAGCCATATTATTTATGAAATTCCAAAATGTGCCTTCTTTTAAAAAAAAAATCTAAAGAGTTAGCAAATCTCTTCATCAATCTCCGTCTAGATATACCTGGATTTCAAAATTTGAAATGGGTGATCGGTGTCTTCCTCAATCTCAGATCCTGTACCAGAAGTCTGGGAGTTTGAGCACAGTAACTTAGCTGTTCCAGCCACCGTACTCTTCTGGACGGATTGCTCTGATGGGATCTATTGGAGCCACTCTCCCAGCTTAGAAGTCATAGCTCTGAGTGCTCCTACTGTCACTGGGACCACTTTAGCCTTTATTTCCACATCCTCTCTAGTTCCTCCTGATACTAGAGTCCTGGTACTTCTACTTTTTTTCATACTTCTTTCTGATGTTGCTATCACTTGGTACTGCTACGTCTATTACAATCTATCTTCTGGTCCATGTCTACTACCACAATGTCTGGTTGATTGGCCACTACCTGCCTGTCAGTGGTGATGTGGAAATCCCACAGGATCTTAGCCCTTTTATTCTCTATGACCTTCTGTGGAATCTCCTCTTTGGACTTGGGAGAGTCTAACCCATACAACTGTGCAAATGTTCTTGTACACACACACTGTGCCAGCTACTTGGTTTTGTGCCAGAATCTTACAACCTGCCCCTATCTATTGGACTGTCTCTGAGGACTTTTGCACAGTCTGCACTTCAGGTTCTGTCTAGTGTGGTAGAATGCTACACACACACACACACACACACACACACACACACAGACAGACAAACACACGCCTAATGTAGAAGAACATTACTATTTACCAAAGAGAATTAGGGCACTGTGTCTTCCTTCCTACACAAACCTTTTCTCAAGCTCAGTGTATAGTTTAGATATTTATCTAGAACATATTCCAGAATATATAGTGCTACAACTCTTGAAAATGACAATTGTTTTCCTTTAAACAGTTTTCTCTAGAGATTTTGTGTACAGGTAGGAAAACAATGATGGTATTATTTTTCCACAGTATCTACTCAGAGAAGGCACAGCTGCTGATTATGGAAAGTTTAAAAACAAAAGTTGTTTGCTGGAACATACTAGTTCCGTCCCCTAATTTGCCTGGATTAAGAAAGGTTCTCTTTTACCCAGGTTTATATAATATCTTTTCTTAATGGAATTTGTTAGAATTGCTGATATAATATGAAGATGAATTCTTTGTACTTGGTTTTATTTCAGATACTGTGGTGTAATGAAACTTGTTCCAATTATTAATGCATAATCAACACCGTTCTTTCTCTAGATCCATTGAAACTGTTTACAATTTGAACTATACTATGTTATATTGCAGCAGAACATTTTTTCATAGAAAAAACATTCCTTCAAATAGAAAAGTTCAAATGAAGAAAAATTGGAACATTTCTTCTTAATATGTAGAGATTTTTTTAAAACACTTTTTTCAGTTTTTAAATTTTTAAATTAAAATTAGCTGCAGTGATACAGCCTAGATATTATTTCACTGTGAGCAAATTATTCAATCCTCAAATTTCTTGGATATAACTTGAAAAAGCTAAACAGGCTCAGTTGTGGTTAGTACTTCAATGGGATATTACCAGAAAATCTCAGAGTTATAGACTGGAAAGTTTTAAAAATAGTTGGAAGAAGGTATTATGAATATTCTATACATATGACTATTTTTGTGTTTATATAGCATGACAGCAAATACTTCTAAGACTGTACTTAATTTTTTGTTAGCAAATGTGGAGTCTTAGTTCTGCTCTTTCTAAGTAAAAGCTTTTCTGATTTTGATAGCACACAAGGGTAGGGTTACTTGTTTGTATTGCAAATGTTGCTCCTTTTGATGCAATCTTTGTGAATAATACAGAAATTGAAATTTATAATGATTAGGTCAACACAGAGATGGGAAAAAATTTCTATCACACTGTTCCCGTTGTGAAATGGGAACTATAACTGGTGGTGGTTGACTCCACATCTTTTGTGGAAAGGAAACAATTTAATTTTGTTTAAATCTGGGAGCCTTAACAATTAGCTATCTATCCTAACCCAGGTGGGGACTGGAATTATAAGACCTTGGCTAAGTTCAAGCAGCCAACTTCTCTGAAGTAATCTCTGCTAGTATTTTGCCATTTCCCAATCAATTTCCCATATTATGTGTGTTCCAAGGATGGGGCGGTGGAGGGAGGAAGCAAGGTATAGTCTAAGGACCAGTATTTCAAAGGATAGCTATTCTGACATGCTGTTCTTCAGAACTTGGGTTTCCTTGATTCATAGCTTCCGATTCCTTGAAGCTGAAAGATCTGCCTTCTTCTCTGTGCCAGAGTCCTGGCTATTGGCCGTGTCTGAGCATTGAGCCATATTCCAGGTTATTAAGACCACAGAGAAAGAAATTGAGGGTTTTTCCCCTCTCCATATTGTTAAGTAGACTTTTGTTTGTAGTGTGGAATGTTTGTGAGGCACAAATGTCTTTGCATTAGCATTCTCTTATGACTTGCAACTTGCTTCTCAAAACCTATTTCCCACTTTTACCCAACTCACAGGTGGTTTTATCCACCCACACATGTGGTGTGACTACAGTTCCCAGAATAGTCAGCCAGCATGGCAGTTCACAATTCTGGGAAGACAGCTCTGTACAAATCGTAATTGACTTTGTACAATTCCCGTGCAGTCATTTTGTTTATGATCTGATAAAGACTTTAAACTGCATTGTACAATTGGCATTATGCCACATTCAATGTTACTTTAACCCATAGTTTACTTGCCTTTTTGGAGCTGTTTACAGACCTCTTCACAATTTTTCCTGTTGCTATCCTAGGCAAAAAGCAGGTTAGATGCATAGTTTGCCCAGCTTCTTAATTGGTGGGATGGATGTGACGTAAAGTGCTACAATTTCAGGCTGTCGCTTGGGCAATGCCTGACAGTTCTGAGGTCATGTTAATTAAGGCCAACATGTTGAATTTAGTCTTTTTAATCAGCCTCCTAATGAAATTTAAGTGCTGTTTAGCATATGCCCAGTATGAGGAATGGGCTGCTCTCATGATCTTCCTTCCTTCCTTCCTTCCTTCCTTCCTTCCTTCCTTCCTTCCTTCCTTCCTTCCTTCCTTCCTTCCTTCCTTCCTTCCTTCCTTCCTTCCTTCCTTCCTTCCTTCCTCCCTCCCTCCCTCCCTCCCTCCCTCCCTTCTGTATTATTGCCTGATTTCCCTCTCATCAAAAGTCCTGGAATAGTATGAGCAGAATTCAAAGTTGGTGATTTAAGAAATTGTACCTGATGCCATTGTGGTAAATTCTTCCAGGGCATGAAAAACACTTGGAATACAGAAATACATGTCTCCTCAGGAGGAATCTTTGAAAGAATGACAATTAAGCATGCTTGAATAACTTAGAAAGGCTGTGGGTTCAGGAAGTTGAGGTACAACTCTGACTATCATGAAGTAGCAGGTCTTCACCTAACACACACAGGTTCCTTGTGGATTCAGGTTTAAAGGCTCAGTGCATTTCCAAAACAAAACAAAACAAAACAAACCCCAAACATATCTCCTGAGCTGCTCCTTCTTCCTCCTCTTTTTTCTTTTGGTGCCTTCAAGTCAGTACTGACTCCTAGACTAGTCCCTGCAGTTTTCTTGGCAAAATTTCAGGAATGGTTTGCCATAGCCTGTTTATTACAGCTGAATGTGAGTGACTAGCCCAAGGTCACCCAGCTGGCTTTAGGCCTAAGTTGGGACTAGAACTCATGACCTCCCCATTTCTAGCCTAGTGCCTTAACTGGCTCCTGAGTTGTATTTGCAAGTAAATGTTTCTTCTGAATTGCTTAATCCTGACAGATGGAGCACTGATGAAATCCCAGGTGCTATGTTTTGTTCAAAGCTTCAATTCAAAATAATAAGTAGTAAAGACAATGACTATTTTCCCACTAGATCTACCACATCTCGCCTCCAAAAATGCAGGTGCATTACTAGAGAGCAGCAAAAAGATACAGAAAACATTTAACCATTTGCTGACATTTATTGGCCATGGAGATTGCTGCAGCCCAGGACTTATTGCAACTGACCACTTACTGCTAGCCTTTCAAAGTTTGCATCACTTCATAGTTTGCATCATTTCACCTGATCAAGCCTGGTTTCAGAGAAAATAAAAAAATATATCTGTTTAATGTCTCCTCCTTTTTTGCGGTGGGTGGAAAAGGTTAAACATAAGAAAAGTTTTTATAGTTAATACGGCCATAATTTAAATATTAATGAGAGCAGATTAAGTGAGCACTTATTCATAATACAGCTATCATTATGAAATAACATAGGGTAATAATATTGTTTCAGACAGATTATAGGAGCAAATAGCTAGGTTTTAGCCATGATGATCCATAGGTGGATCTTTGAAATAATAATTTGGAAGTTGTTGATTTTAATGTTAAATTGCTGAGCTTTTATTTATTATTTATATTTTGTTCTTTTTTATAGTTATCTTTGATCATTTTGAAATTCTCAGAGCCATTGGAAAAGGCAGCTTTGGAAAGGTATGTTTTTGCAAACCATATACTTTGTTAACTACCTAAAGAAATAGTTCCTTCTTACCAAATAAAGCATAAAATATTGCCCAGAGCTGCATGCTAAATCTTATTTTCTAAAGAACTAACAACTGGAGCCCTGTTCCTTGTATACGTAAAATCTTCCCAAGCTTCTGAATGTATGTATGTGTATATGTATGTGTATATGTATTTCTAGTAAATGCAAACCTTCTAGTAGAGCAAATTCAGACATGCTGCATTCTGCTTCATTTTGCTCTTCCAATTCCCATCATGTTGTTTTTGTAGAGGATTTATATGAAAAAAAAAGTCCACTTTAAGTCTGTTTTTAGCCATCATATTAGATGTGAGCATTCATGAATCTCTTGGGTTGTATTGTTCTGAGTGAAAGTATCAGATACTATCTGCAGGACACATCTAAGTCAGTAATGTGACCTCCTGTGGATTCCTTCACAGAATGGATCCCTTGTCATATCTCCTACATAGTCTCAGGCTGCAAAACAAAGAAAGAGGGTGAATATCAGTGTGTCTGTCGCCGAAGGCATCAGAAATTCAGCAGTTTAATCTCCTCCATGGAAAAAGAAAACCTTATTCTAGCCTGCAAGCCATGGAGCTAAGGATTGTTGCTACATCTAACATAAAACATTGTCCAGCCCTATTCTATAGTTTCACCAGAGCACAACTTGGGGGGGGGGAGGGTGGACATTGAGTGGCATTTATTTATTTATTTTAACAAATTTATATAGTCAAAACATTAAAAATCACAACTTAACCTCCCCCCCAACCCTCTGTGTAGCAGTAACAAGAGAATCAGACAAACATTTGATGGGCTCTAAATGGGATCCCTGACAAAATGTCTTCAAGGCCTTGCAGAAAAGCAACAAGGTGGAACCAGTCGTACCTGTGGGGGAATGATGTTCCAAAGGAAGAGAGCCACCACAGAGAAGACCATTTTTCTAAGTCCCACCAGATGTACTTCCTTGATAGTTGGGACTCGCAACATGCCCTACCTTCTGGTGGGCTGGGTAGATGTAATTGAGGAGAGGCGGGCTATAGTCTTGTATTTTCATTTGCTCTCCATTTCATGTCAGAATTGACTCGTGAAAAATGATAGAGATCTTGCCCCAAATGCTAAAAAGTACTGTATGCTGTTTCAAAGACAAGTGGTTGGACAATGGTGAAACCTAAGAAATAGAGAAATAAAGGCTCTGACTACCTCTGGGTTAATTCAACTGGGGATCAGATTACTAATTAGAAGGACATCTTTTAAACAATGGAATATTTTCACCTTATTCCTATGCATCATATTTCCCGTGCAAAGTATGAGCTTCAGTATTGGCAATTTAGCAGTCTTGATGGAAATATTAATGTAGGAAAACATAATTTCCCCAAAGTGAGATTAGCCCCATCCCTTTTGACATTCCAAAAGGCCCTTAAGACCTGGTTGTGTTATCATTCCTGAGGCTCCCAGGAAACTGGAGATGTGCTTAGATGGATCCATTGTTGAAGTGACTATTTTTATCCTCTCTTTACCTAGGGGTTTGTATATTTCCTTTTTTATACTATTTATTTCTTAATATAGACATGTTATATATGTCACTTTTATATTTGTGTTTTTTTTTAAATTTGATTGTTGTGTATCGTCCAGACTCACTTTTGGTGAGATGGATGGCTCTACAATTTGATTAATAAAATAAATAAATAATAAATCAGCAATGCCCTGCTGGATTGGACCCCTGGCCCATCTAATCCAGCCTTCTGTTCTCACCATGGCCAACGAACTGCATAAGAAATCTACTAATTTCCCCGCAGATGGTCTTCAGAGGCAATGATACTTCTTACACCTAAGAATAAACACTAGAGAAATGAAGTTGCAGCACTGAAATGTTAACTTTTACCGAGGACAGATTATAGAAGAACCTGCATTTCCGTTAACTATATTCGTTCTACACATTCCATTTTATGGAACACGATACTTTGCCTTATTCCTTTAGGTATGCATTGTTCAGAAGAAAGATACCAAGAAAATGTATGCAATGAAGTACATGAATAAACAAAAATGTGTGGAACGGAATGAAGTGCGAAATGTCTTCAAAGAGTTACAGATCATGCAGGGGCTGGAACATCCTTTCCTTGTGAACTTGTGGTAAGTTATGAGCATCCACCAATCAGAGTACTGCAGCTTCCATTATTTTTCCGAGATTATGTTGCCTTGGCTTCTCTGTAAAGCCTAGTTTTTTTTTCTTCCTAACTACATGACTATTATTCATCCCTGCTGTTTTTCAGTGTTTATTGGTTTCCTTCTTTTGTTCAAATAACCCAGTTTTCTGAGCAGACTCTGAGAGCAACAAGAGATTCATTCCAAAGCTACCTGTGGTTCAAACTAATACTTTAAGCAGGACCTTCATAATAGAGCCCCCCCCTTTCATCTCCTATTATTAAGTTATTGCTAACCTCAGGCTGCAAAGTGCTGTATGTTTGATTTGTTGTTGTTATTGTTGTTCAAAAGAAGGAATTGTAATGTTTTCTTCAATGGTGCTGGATCTAGCAGGGGATCGTTTTGGACAGATTAATGTTGTAAAAGAAGACCTTGATTAGGCACAGAAATGGTCCAATATTGAAATTAGCAAAAATTCACATATTTCAGCAGAAGACTTAATTAGAATCTTAGTTCAGCTTGTTGGTTCTGTGCTGATGTGGTAGACTAAGCAAGCTTCAGTACTGATTGAGTAATTTTTATGAACTAATATATTGTCACAGTGAGTTATAATGATATTGAATTTATTAATAATACAATAGGGATAATGATTATCCTGATTATTACCAATACCTTTAAATATATTTATGATTAATACTGGATATTCTATGCAAGGATGATAATATTTGGCATTTTTTGACACTTGGCGAGAACTCCAGATTTCAAAGTGACGTAGAAATATTTAAAATTGAAATTAAAAAAAACAGTTTTAAAGGCGTTAACTGTTTTAATATTTTCAAGTATTGGATCTTGCGAATTCTTTAAAATTTAAAACTGAGAGAAGAAAAAAAAATATCTCTGTCGAATGTTGCAGGAAATCAATCATGATGTTAATCTACCTTGGGCTTCTTTCCTTCTCTGGCAAACTGTCCACCTTTTGTTATTGGACCTAACATCCTTGTTTCAGATGCTTCAAAGTCACTTCTACAGAATGTCACAGGGAAAACCATTGTTTGCACAATTCTGATCTTTGCAGATACATACAAATCCTGCCATATGGATATCTTTTCCAAAGTTTTCATTGCTGCTCTAATGAGTGCCAGTTGGCAATGTGTTTCTTGACTACTGCTTCTGTACTATTGATAGTTGACTCTAAAAGAGAGAAACTGTCTACCACTTCAGTATCTTCATTGTCAATTCTAAGACTGTAAATGTTGGCATTAGTTTGGCCCTCTTTAATTTCAATCACATTTTTTCACTCTCTGCTTGACCTTCATTTGCATTTTCAGCTGAGGATAGAAACTATGTAGATCTACCCCAAAATATTCCAGAACTGAATACCTCTCTCTCATACATCAAAACCTCTTTTATTGAACTTCAGCTCCAAGAAACCCATGAAGTGGCTGCATCTGGAAAACCAATTACTACATTGGCATTAAGAGAGACAAAATCTTGTTACCACATAGTGTACATTAGATAAAAAATCATGCTTGATTTGTTGTAATACATTTACACATAGCATGTCTTGTTGAATGCAACATTTTTTCCGAGTATTGGGAATGCTGTTTAGTCTGGACAGTCATATACTGTAAGCTGCCCAGAGTCTTTGGGGAGTTGGGTAACCTTAACAGTTCTAATAATCTGGCTAGTTAACTAATATGCTGTATGACAACAATAAAAAGAGTAAGAACAATAGTACTTTACAACGAAATATGATGGAAAGCATAATTAGGTGCCACTGAGTTTGGTTTGAATCCTGGTGACTTGACGTGGCATCAGTAATAACTTGTAGGGCATTCTAAGGGCATTCCTTCATTTCATAAATCATGTCTATCCATCTTATATATTGTTTTTCTTTCTTCTACTTTTCTCAGTCTTGCCAAGCATAATATTTTCTTCTGGTCCATAATGGAAACCTGTGATTTCTTAAATATGAATGTGCTACAAAGCATTTCCGTGTGGCCACATTAAAATGGTTTCTTCTGATCCGTGAACATGAAGTAGCCAGGATGCTTTGCCCTGTTTTGCCTAAATAATGAAGCAGGGATGGTGTTGTCTTTATAGCTTTAATGTGGGTTAAATTAAGGAAAAGTGATTGGTGGTTTCCTTTGATTTCATTTGCCTTCCCAACACCACCAGCTGGCGGGAAAAAACTCCTGCCAATTGCTCTGCTTATTGTGGGCAGGGATGGAGGGAGAGAAATTTTGATAGATGTCTGGATTAGTGGCTTAGCAATGTCTCAAACTTCGCTCAGTGTTTTGGGTGAGTACATTCAAAAGGCATGATAGAATATTGCTGTTATGGAATGATGTTAAGATCATGTCCAAAAGGAATTGTCAGGCTTTCTTTGACTGCAGCCATGTAAAAGCTTTTGGCCTTTTGTTCAGATGACTTTTGTGGTAGTCTCTGCAGGAAGATTAAAAATAAATTTCCTGTGTTCTGCACAGGACAGTCCCTTTCTAAACTGGCAGTGAGAAAAGGATCACAGTCACCCTGCAGATTCTCAGAACATTAAAGTCCAAATGAATTCAATCATCCTGCTTCCTGGAATGGACAAAAAGCTTGCTCCAATTGATCATCCTTATAGCTACTGAAAAGAAATCACTATGCTGTAATTACAAAAGCAATAATCAGCAATCACAGCAGACTTGCTTGCCACTGGACATTTAACTTTGAATGCTACTATCCAAAAAAATTGTTGTAGTTGGGAGTGTGATCCTTTGAAATCTGGGGAGGCTGGGCTTTGGAAATAGAAAAAGGATCCTAGCTGCTGTATTGCACTATGGACAGCCAAATGCTCCTTGAATCTAGCAACCCTATGGACACCTACTCAGGAGTAAATGGAGTTTTATCCTCAGTTATGCTCTTCCAAAGCTGTTCTGAAGATAGCATTGGAATGCCCTAAATAAATAAGAATGACAGCTTTTATATTTTTGGTCAAAGACTCCAGCTTAGAACCATTTCGTACAACATGCCAGACGATTTCAGGAATGCCTTCATTTTTTTGTTTTTAATCTGAATTGTAACACAGACAAAGAAGAATGATGGAATTTTAACTATCCTGATTTAGAATCCAATTCCCTTATCTCCCATTTGCTTTTTTTTTCCAAAGGGAAAATGTTCTTCCAAGGCGAACAGCATCTCTAGAAGATTCATCCAAAGTGGGGATTAAAGTCAGAAGGGGAAGGAAGTTAATGCCTATAATTGTTATTTACATTTTTAAAGGCAAACACGTATTTACTAATTACATCCAACTGAGTTTGTTTCTAGTTATCATAGGGAATAGATAACCTAAAACAAAACTGGAGCCTGTGACTTCAAAGAGTCCAAAACACATGCAAACTGTCAAATCTCTAAATCTAGCAACCAAACAGTGTGTCAAATCTGGGTTGCTGCCTAATTCCTATGTAAAGCATGGATGTGGTTAATTTAAACCTCTCCCCTACCTGTGATCCCTCCTCCCACCCTCCACCTTCAAACCTGTTTCCCCTTAGCAGTTTTTCTTCATACAGAAAATTGAGATGGGAGAGCCTTGTGGCAGCTCTCCCCTATCAATTTTTCTGCTGTTGAATTGCCCATATGCACCGCTTGAGAAGAAATTGGCACATGGTAAGTGGTGCTATCATTCCATTTAGCTTTGTCCCCAGGTGTCTCTGTTCCTTTTCACGAGCCTTCTTGGCATATAAAAGGTTTCAACAATTTGTCTCTTCTGGTGTTAATTTTCCTAGTGCGTATTTTTCCCTGTTTAGCCCATCTAGTCTATATAAAGCAGAAAGTAGTAGCCTGTCACTAGAGAGACCCTGTCCACAAGTGCTCATTGAATGCTCAGTGAAGAAAACAGACAACGTGATAAATGAGGGCATCTTATGATGCTGTTTAGCTGGAGCAATAAATAACACCTGCCATCCCTGCTTCTCTGAGCTATTGGCCATTGACTATAAATAATATGTTTTTGGCAGTCGATACCGAAAAGAAGGTAAATTAATTTCCCTGAGCAAGTAGCCTCAAAGACATGGATGTTGAATTGATACTTTGGGCATACTTGCAGAGATCACCTTAAAACACAAGCATTCTTTGGAGAGAAGCCCAGCTGGTAACTCACTTGTGTTAGAATTTAAACAGGGATTTTCTGTCATTATGGCCAGGCCAGCCTCTTTAAGCAGAGGTTACAGAGTTAAACCTTCATTCAAACTGGATTTTCTTTTGTCATAGATGTGAAAAATATTGAATCATGGATCTTCTTAGGTCAATGCTTCTATGTCTGCCTTGGTGAGAATTTATTGCCTGGCCCCTTGGGCTGGAGTTACTTAACTAGCAGGTCAAGGCTGTAAATCCATCAGACTGTGGCACTGTTGTAAATGCATTTTGAATTCAAAAGGAATTGGGTTCCTGTGGGTTGCAAACACTGTTTTCATTGAGGAAGGCAGTGTTCATTGTCAGAGTCAAGCAAGGGTTGAGATTTCTAAGAAACCTTCACAGTGAGAGCCAGTTACAAAAGATGCTCAGCTTAAAGCAATATACAAAACCTGCAAGGTCGGGTTATCAAAAGAAATTATTCCAGGAGGATTGCAGTTAGGTGGAACCTTATGGAGAGGGTGGGGTTTAGTCTCTCCCCACACACAGCTAGTACTGATCAGTCTGGATTTCCATTCCTCTGTATAGACTTGCCAATTGCATCCCTGAATAGATGAGCACTGTTGCACTCCCCCTTTTTCTGACTCTTCACACAGAAGTGGTGGTGTCTCATGCATCAAGTGTATATTATATACAGTGGCTTGCCCTACCAGTATTGGTGAGGATATGGCTTTCTCCTTGGTAGTTCCTTAATTAGGGTATTGTTTTCTACTTGATTGTGTGTCTGGTGTTAATTCCCTGGCAGGACATGCCACTGAATAGAAATAGGAAGTAAAGGTCACACACTTTCACACTAATGATGTTAACTAGTTGAGTCATGAAACATCTGCAAGCAAACAATCCCAATCAGAGAGCTCCCAGGACTCCACAGTTCCTCTCTGAGCTACATATTTCTCTTCTTTAGGAAGGGAGATTTCCAAACAAGCAGTTCTGAATGGCACAATCATTAAAAAAGATAGTTGAGGTTTTCTACTCTCTTTGAATGTTGGGCTGAATTCAAAGCAATTTTACAGAATTGAATCAGAGCTTGTATTACTATTGCTCTTATTCGTTATTATCCTTCATATAAACATAATTAAGTAGTTTGCAATATTAAAAAAGTAAGGTAATAGAATGAGTCCCAGTACTAGAATTTTTTGTTTAAAGCATTGGTTGAAATAAATGCCTTTAAAGAATGCTTTTCCCTTAGTACTATGATCTGAATTTATCAACCATGTTTTAGAATTCTAGGTTTTCTTCAGTTTCTGGAAGGATTCAGACCCTAAGCTTAAAGAAATTGAACACAATGGCAGTGATGTCATCTTGTAGTGCACATTTCCAGGAAGCATCTTCTTGAGTTAATCTGTTTTCTAATGAAAACATTTCCTGGATCTGTTCTGAAGATGGAATAATGACTCAGAGAATGTAGCTACTGCTAGCTGCTGCTTGGTTATCAAGCATCATCAGTGTAACTGAATTGGTGGTTTATCTTTCAGCCAATGTGAGCATCTAGTCCAGGATCATGCCTGGTTAGTATTTGGGTAGAAGATCTCCAGGAAATCTTTGGACTGTAAGCTACAGTAGGAAATAACAAATATCATCATCATCCCAGAAGAAGGCAATGCACTTCTCTATTATTTTTAAGAACCACATAGATGTGTCCATGAATTCCAGAAAAGAAGCTGGACCAAAAGGAGACTTGATTTGTTATTTATAACTCTACATACATAGTGATCAGCTGAGCTTGGTTGTTTTCTTGAAGACATTTCATTACCCAAACTAAGTAACATCATCAGTGCAGATAATATCAACAACATCAGCACTGATGATGTTACCTAGTTTGGGTAATGAAATGTCTGCAAGAAAACAACCAAGCTCAGAGAGCACCAAGGACCCCCCCCCCCAGGTCATCCCTGAGCTGCAAATATTCTCTTTTGTCGATAGTGATCAGCAGTAGCCCTGTTTCCTGTTGTTTTCTTTATAGTTTATTTTTTTGCAACTCTCTCTCCTTTGGTTGTCTTGTTTTCCTGACAATTGTATTATTATCAATGTTGTTGCTGCTGCTGCTGTTATTAAATCTTCCAAGGCTACTTAAAAGATCACATGGATTATATTTACAAGAAAACAGATATTTTTCTCTCTTAGGTAATACCGGTAGTATGCTGACAACTTGCACAACTGTTGGCTATCTACCTAAACTGGTTATAAAGTTCAAAAGAGCTGTAAGAATCTCTCTATTTTCCAGAATTAAAGACACATAAATATGCCAAAGACTTTTTTTTTTTTTGCTTTCAGAGTGAGATGGGTGGCAGATACATTTATTAAACAAACAAATAAATAAATAGAGATTCAGGAAGTTGCTTTTATCTATGTGATATTGATGAATACAAAGAGACAACCTAGGGAGAAACCATCTACTGTGATTATGCACTAGTAAAGTATCTGATTTTCTGACCTTAGAGCATTTGATGCTCAGCAGTCTTTCAGTCCTGCATGTAATGGAAATAATTATTTTGGAGTTGGCAGGCTGCACTTTAAGGAATTGTTTGCTCTTTCTCTCTTTCCTGTTTTAAAAGACAAGCAATCTAAAACATCTTGGTTGATGGAGATCCCCGTAGAGAACATTGTGACCATGTAACAACTCAACTGAGTACTAGATTGATTTCTTGTATCCTTCTCTGTTGAACAGGATATTAAAACCACACTATCAATTTACTGTGATACCAATTCCAAGGGTTGTAATAATGCTGCACTATTTGTACTCAAACATTGTAGCATTACTACCCAAATAGTTAATCCAGTTGTTTAATCTTGACACAGCAGAGCAAAAAAAAAAATCCCTGATACTTTTTGAGACAGTTGTTATAAGCAAATAGTATAAACAAGCAAATACATTTCTTTGTTTTTACTTTTACAAGGTTTTCTACAGTAGAACCATATTTATTTGCAAAACAAATACAAAGAACTATGGTTTGAAAAGGTTCACACACTGCAGTCCTATGCTCACTGCCCATATAGTAAGGAAATACTTTGGTGTTTCTTTTGCCATGATGCACAAGTATTTATGAATCTAGAAGTTCATTAAATTGCAAATATTATTTTTAAATGTAAATATATACTTCAACTATGTATGATTACTGTTTTGCTATTGGAAGCGGCTTTTCTCTTAGTCCAGCCAATGGATGATCTATTTCTAAGGATGCAAAAAAACCAACAACTGCTGTGATTTGCAATGAGAATGAATTAACTTGATCCCTCAGAAATGATCTTGTCATGGAGTGCATGGGCAGCAGTGGCTGGAATCTACAACATTGATGAAGACTTTTCCTTTAACAATTATCAACATCATATACAAATTTTCCACTAGCAAGTGTATATTTGTAGAAAACTGACAATATATATAACATTAACATAAAACATATCAGATTTAGAATGATTAGCTTATCTCAGTCTAGGTTAAAATTGGTCCATGTTTTACAAGATTTTAGGCTTTAAAAAAAGTTCCAGGACTGGAAGTGGCCAGCACTGAGTCTGGGAAATGTTTTTTTTTATTGTTGAGTTACAATTATGGTTTCTCAAATTGTGGATCATGACTCTGTGGGGATATGTAAGAGGGGAGGTTATAAGTTTTGTTAAAACACGATATAGGTTTGTAAAGGCACCAGAGCACCAGAGGGAAGGGCGAGAAACAATGGTTGGAAACTGATCAAAAAGAGAAGCAACCTGGTATTAAGGAGAAACTTCCTGACAGTGAGGACAATCAACCAGTGGAACGGCTTGTCTCCAGAAATCGTGGGCATTCCATCACTGGAGGTTTTTAAGAAGAGACTAGCAATCACCTGTCTAAGATGGTATAGGTTCTCCTGCTTGAGCAGGGGGCTGGACTAGAAGACCTCCAAGGTCCCTTCCAGCTCTATTCTATTCAAGTTACAAATTAAAAGCAATTTTAAGATTCATTCCCAGCTTTGGGAATGCTGCTTGCTTTCTCTGCATAAACTGGCTACATAGGCTTGCCCAGAAAACAAGATTACGTTTTGACAGGATTGTCATTTTGCCTCCAGAAATATGCACCAGGTGACTGTGGTCCTGCAAAGTTTGAGAAACATAATTATACTATAATTATTAAAACTATTTATCATATCTATTTCTAACTTAAATGAACTGATCAGTTTTATTCATAGGAGGAGGTACATAAACTCTTTTATCATTGCAGGGTTTTTTGAAAATTTTGAGGAATTTTGGATTACTGATCTGTCCTGAGGGAGCAATATAAGACCAATACACTAGGCTAGTTTATGTGATCTTTCTGATTCTGAAGAGGTGATTTTTAGAGCAGTTCTTCACCATTTTGTGCTAACAAGATGTGTTGGATGACCATACTCAGAATTTTCAGATAGCATGCCAAATCTAGTATAGTCTTTTGCTTTGCTTCTCATTCTCATGAATCTTGCTTCATCCATTGACTTAGAGATGATGTGGTTACCTTGTATTTAATTATGTGGCTCCTTAGGGAATCTCTTGGCTTGGCAGCAGCTAACTTTCCTCTCTGTGTTCAAAAACAGTGACTGTTCCAAGACTAAAATGTATTGATTTTTTTTATTTTGACTACATGTAATTTGCTGGGTTTTTTTTAAAAGATGTAAAGTAGATCTTGAGAGGAAACTTTGGGAGAACGTATGAAGGGGAGCATGAGAAATTAGCAGCAGGACTGAATTTATAGCAAGACTTCAGTTCTACAATTTTTCTGTCTAGTGAGGCTTACCTTGGAAATATGCAAAACAGTAATATATACTCGTATGTTTGCACTATATTTTTCATGTTATCACACAACTTAGAGAGTTATCAAATAAGGCAAAACTATTCCCACAACAATTCATCATGGTAGCCTTCAAAACAAGAAATGCCATATAATTAATCAGGGCATCTTTTTTATAAAAGTATTATTTCAACAGAGATTAAGAGCCAGATGAGTCATAACAACATAGTGTGAGGTAATACTATTTTAGATTACAGATTTCTGACTGCTTTTTTTTTTTTTTGCTTTGAAACTCTTCCTTTTTAATGGTTTATTATGCTATGCTTTCATCCACAAAGTGTTGTCCTGAAGCAGAATCCTGGCAATCCAACATTCTAGCCAATAGGCCCCTTTAAGTATTTCTCTTACGTATTGTGTATCCTTTTCCAGGTACTCATTCCAGGATGAAGAAGACATGTTTATGGTGGTGGATCTGCTTCTTGGAGGAGATTTACGTTACCACCTGCAGCAAAATGTCCGTTTTGAAGAGGAGACTGTGAAACTATTCATCTGTGAGCTAGCCCTGGCACTGGATTATCTCCAAAGCAGGAACATCATCCACAGGTGAGTTATGGGCTGGAGAGTTACATTAATGTTTTCAATGAGCATCAAACAATAGCTAGCTGGGCCACTGAAACTGAGATAGATTGAATTTCACTAGTAAGATGGAAGCCTAAATGTCTCTCTTCTAGGTAACATTTGTGACTGTATTCTCTGAAACAAACAGATTTGAACCAACAATATATTTTAAAATAAATATCCAGTATTTTACAAACTGAATATATTAATACAAATATTTTCTTTTATATCTTCTTTTATAACTGACCATCTCATTCTGCAATACATATACAAATCTTATATAAACTATCTGTCCTGCAACTGATGGTAGATAAACATATAGAGTATTTCTAATTTATGAATAGATTATTTACCGTCTTATAAAAAACAGAATGTCTATGCAGTTTTCTTGGGAACATGTTTCAAAGTGGTTTGCCAGGGCCTTCCTATGATTAAGAGAGAGAAACCGGCACAAAGTCTCCCAGATGGCTTCAATGCCCAAGACAGGACTAGAATTCAGGTTTCCCCACTCCTAGTCCAGCACCTTAACTACTAAACCAAACTGGCTGTTTTAATATGATCCATAAAAATACATGAATTCCAAAATAATACTTTGTAATGTTCAAGTATTTGGTAAAACAAATGAATAGTTATGTCCTTATTAGGCAATATACTTTTTAGAAAAAAGTATACTTTTTAGAAAAGGCTTTTGACAGACTAACTAATACATATTCTAAGAATGCATACACTCATGTATGTGTTTATCTTCTAACTTGGCTGGTATGTGTGCGTATAAGTATGTGTGTATATATTTGTATATATTTATATTTATATAAAAATTGGAGAATATGTGATTGAGAATGAATGAATATTGTGCTCATTTTACACATTTCCTCCTTTCCTCTATAGTTATGTATATCACTTGATTTAAAGCAATCAAGTGCTTGCATGTTTCTAAAGGAAATGAATAAATGTCAAAAGAGGACCATTCATATTTAAAGTAATATTCCCATGCCTTTAAAAGCTATAGCAGAAGGTACAATTTTGTATGCATAGCCTTATATTTTGCCAGTCTTCAAAACTGACTAACTGGGATTAGTATCAAGAAACTTCAGGACGTCTCCTAAATCCTTTTATGCCATCCCCAGAATTCATGCCAGTGAATTTTAACAGGAAGGCAATATATACCTCCTTTTATATAATTGTATGTATGTATTTGATTTCTCCATTTTATATTGCCTTCCTATTAAAATTTACTGGCATGAATTCTGGGGATTGCATAAAAGGATATATATATATATATATATATATATTCCAAAACTCAACCCGGAAATATTGTCTATTTGGATGACTTCACCATCATTGTTCTCTTTGCTTTACCACTTATCGCTCAGTTTGTTTCTTAAATACAGTACAGAAATATATGCCTTTGAATATAGTAATAAATTGCTGATCAATATTGTTATGATATTTGGTATACTCTAGAAGTAGAATGCATAGAGTGACACTGAATCCAAGTTAAATCTCCGTGCTTTTCATTTGTACAACATTCTCCAAGTTGCTATCCTCTAGATGTGTTCAATCACCATTTCCATCCTCCTCCCAGAGGATGGATATGCTGGTTGGGAAGAATGAAGATATAATCCTCAATGCCTGAAGACCACATTTTAAAAAACTTTTTAGACAGATGCAATTGGTTAGAATTTTTGGAGGGCTTACATGAATTATCTATTTTTAGATAAAAGTTTTCTTTATCGGGCAGGACTTGCACAACAAAAATAAAAAAAGATTGTAGGTATTATTTAAAAAAGATGAAACGTTTCATGCATTATCTTTCAAAATATCATTGTCATGGTTCCGATAGATGAGGCCAAGTAAAACAGAACTCGGAGGCTTGAGTTTTCCTCTGAGAACATGTTTACTGGATACAAAGTATTGGCACAGTCAAAAGTGAACCCAAGACTAAAATCCCCTCCCAAAAGCAACAGTAATACAAAGTTGCAGTCCCACCCCACTGGCTATGCAATCAACTACGTTCTCCAATAACACAGGTGGGCTTTCTAACATTAGAAGTATCCTCCCCAGCTGAGGAAACAGAAATGACCTTGGTTCCTACGGGACAGAAAAATGTTTAGTCTAATAGAAAAAGTCCCATTCCACCCCCCCTCCCCCAACTTGTGGCAACAGGAAAGGAGGAAAATGGCTTTGGCCAAGTCCATTGCAAGGTTGACGATCATATTTACTCAAAGAAGTTAGCAAGTGATCAGGTTGAACAGACAGGTTTAAATTACATTTTAAAAATGTAACCTAAAAAGCACTTGAAGTGATGTCTTTGCAGTTTCCATATTGAAATGTCTGTCAGACCTCTGGGCAGAGTTAGAATTGTCTTGCTGCAGTTTGTATGTTTCTCAGGAGCTTTGACTATAGGTACACATTTTAAAAAAAACACAGTTGAGTTCCATTCTGCTGTATTTAATTGTCCTACCTGGACAAATCCAGTTGTTTGTGTTGCACCTTCAAAGTCAGAGGTGCTTCAAAGCCAAGTAGGCTGGTAATGAAGGTATAAGATTAACTTTTTCTGCTGTGCACCTGTTCACACAGCCAACAAATAATGAATGAGGATAAATTACACTTGGCGAGACAGAAAGATTCCAGTTATTTAGCACAAGGTTTGACACTGGAAACTGACCAAAAGACTGATGGTTTCATTTAAAATATAAACAAGCTTGATAAATAAATAATTCAGTTTATTGCTTGCCTGTTTTATACTGTATTGTTTATTTTACTGTTACTTTACTGTTTACTTTACTGTTTACTTTACTGTTTACTTCACTGTTATTAGCAAGAGGTGTGCTATATTCAAAGAATTTGGTGCCAGACATATGTTGTCTTTTTTCATAAGGAGTACTCATTTGAGTATAGAGCTAAATAATCAGATGCTTTGAGATCATTATTTCATTGTGTTGATAACTGACAAAATTAATGTTTGACAACCTTTCTCACTGATTCCTAAAATTGAATTCTTTCACAAGCCTAGCTGTATAATGAAGTATGAATACTTCGTTTAATGCTGTATTTTAGATTTTTAGATTTTTCCTGACTGATGGGAATCAGAATTTGATACCCATATTCTGGCTGACTATCATAAGCAAACTACTGTATTTCTTAAACATGAAAATTGCCTGCAAATACATTGCACAGTGGTTTATGTCATTTTAACACTGTAGCAACTGTTAGATCAATTTAAGAATAAAATACTGCTTTGCAAAGAAAGACTCTGTAGGCTAAAATAAGACTGGATTGTAACTAAATGAAATTCTGTCAAATGCATGTGACTGATTGCACAACTGTTTTGCTATAAATTGGAGCGAAATAGTTATATAATTAGGAAAGGTACTGAATTCTCTGTTCAGTACATGTTTGTTATTACTGTGTAATCCAGGCTTTTTCTCTTTCTCACATACACACACGAACACTTTATTCCCAGTACCACTAAACTCTTCATTTCCTTACAATGACTCCAGGGTTTTGCTTTTCAGAATCCACTGAAATATTATAAAGTGCTGATCAAATTTAAAATTCTTCTGACTTGTTCTTTGGGCTGAATAGTAAAAAACTAGGTTGATTAGGGGGATGTTGTGAAATAGCCCAAATGTAAAACAATGTGATAGAATGTTATTTCATTCTAGGTTGTTTCTAATGTGCACCGAAGATTACTAGGAAAAGAGGGGAAAGGGTTGAAAATATAAGTCCAGAAGGTAGTTTGGGGTAAAGATAACACAAAGGTCAGATTGCTGGACAATCAGGGCTTGAAATGGGTATAACACAAGAGCAGCCACCTTCTCCTTTCCCCCATTTATTGTGGGATCAGTTTTTTAAAATGTTTTTTGGCACTGCAAAACATTTCCAAGGGAATATTTTCTCTCAGAGCTGTGCTAGGAAGGACAGGGAAGGCAGCCCCAGTGAGTGCTGCCGTTGTGTTGATGTGAGTGCTCTGTAGACCCACCATGCTTTGAAGGCGACATACCAGTCTTGGTATCCTTTAGCAGCACTACAGCCTTTTCACATCACACATGTTTGCTAATGTTTTTACCACGGAGGTGAAAACAACAGTCACGCTTCTTGATATGCTGAGGCAGCTTTCAGTATGCTCTGGATGTGATCTTTGCCAGACCTGATAAAATGCTTCTACTTTTGTTGGTTGTTGTTTTTTTCTTTTAGGTAGTTTTTTCTTTTTTCTTTTATTTCTGTTTTTTTGTGAGGAAGTGGTTAATTAGTTGTTTTATTACTTTATAGAATACAGATAAGTACAGTGGTAGTTATACAATAGGAAGTAGAAACTATTAACGCTCGGTGAAAGTAAATTAAACCTTTCAACATTTAACAATGTTAAATATGATTTCTGAAATGTATCTTTATGAAGATAGGATGTTACTAAAATGCTCTTTAAATTCATAAAATAGACTTTTGATTTGGTTAGAATTTAGTTACATTAACATCAAGATATTATTGAATGCCTTGAGGAAGGAAACATTTTAAATTTTATAAACTTAATGCACAGTTTGTATGTTGCAACCTATATTATTTGGGTGTGCTTGTTTAGGTATAAGTATAGCCACACTTATAGTTGACCCACCTGAAATATTGTTATACAAATATTTAAAACTACCTTTCAAAATAATATAAAAATAGTTTTAAATATTTGTATAACAATATTTTCTTTTCAGATGGATCAGCTGTAAGTGCTGGATATACTTTACTTATTCTTTGCTTATCTGCTAATAGCTTTGCAAATTAGACCACCAAATTGCCTCTTAAAGTTGTACATGTCTCTCAGTTTCATTGATGATTGGTGACAGCAAATGACTGAGGCTTTTTTTCCTCCACATTTGTTGCTATTGTGATGTTCTATTTTATTTTTTCGTGGAAGAGGTGGTTGAGAAATTAAACATTTACAGCAATTTTGTCAAAGGTAAAGTTTAAACGTTTAAAGGCTCAATCGTTCAGGGTGACTTCCAAGAAGGATGTAGGTAATTTCTTTTTATTTCCTCTTTTCCTCCCTCCCTCCAGTGACCTTTTTTTTCCTTGTCTCAGGGGATATGTTTTCCCTATGGGCTATGTGTGCATGTACAAGTGCTTCCCTGCAGCTTAGTGTGTATTCAGGCAACCTGTTGTTTAACGTTATGGTCTTTTGATCATGCACTTGTTATTGCAGTAAATCTGTTATTGGAGGACACCTGCTCCATTGCAAATGGTAATTTCCATTGTGCTAAATGTCATTTGAAGACAGAATTTCCCCCTTATATCTGTAGATGATTGCTACATTCAGATGCATAAAGGCCAACTACAAGGAAAATGATTAAGATCTATTTTCCAGGGCCACATAAACTCATGTATCTATATTCCATTTAAACTCAAGGATAAGATTCCTGATCATGAAGTTTCCATTGTACCAATGGAAACTATGGGTTATTATCCCAGGAGGGTTCCCCCCCCCTTTTTAGTAGCTGAGATTGCGTAGAAACCTGGTTTAATTGGTCTTCCTGGACATTGCAGAAGATTGAACTAGATTATCCTTGTTGCTATTTCCATTTCCAATTCCAGCAAAGATTATTAGGGGACTCTAAGTTAAAACATAGAAAGAATGGTTGCTGGAATTGAGTATGTCTAGTTTAATGAAGAGAAGGATGAGAGAGGACATGATAGCAGTGTTCCAATATCTCAGGGGCTGCCACAAAGAAGAGGGAGTCAAGCTATTCTCCAAAGCGCCTGAAGGCAGGACAAGAAGCAACGGATGGAAACTAATCAAGGAAGGAAGCAACCTAGAACTAAGGAGAAATTTCCTGACAATTAGAACAATTAATCAGTGAAACAACCTGCCTCCAACACTGGAAGTTTTTAAGAAGAGATTGGACAATCATTTGTAATCATTTGAAATGATATAGGGCAGGGGTAGGCAACCTTGGCTCTTTTATGACTTGTGGACTTCAACTCCCAGAATTCCTGAGTCAGCATGACTGCTTCAGGAATTCTGTGTATTGAAGTCCACAAGTCATAAAAGAGCCAATGTTGCCTACCCCTGGTATAGGGTTTCCTGCCTGAGCAGAGGGTTGGACTAGAAGACCTCCAAGGTCTGTTATTCTGTTAATTCTACAGTTATGTGATTCTTCGAGAGTTTTGTGCAGGAAACACATGTCCTGCATAAATTTCGAAACTTGGATATAGTATAGGTTAAAGTTTACTGAATTCCATTATAATTTCATAATATTTTCTATCTGCTAGTAGAGTAATTCTTAACTGGCAGTGCCTATACCATAAGGGAGACTCAAAAGAGCCCTAGGGAAGCTTGTTGAAACTTTATTTAAGTTCTTAAAACTTACTTTATATGATAAACAAAATGACAAAATGCCAGCAAACATTGGAAAAAGTAGACTTTTTGTTCTTTTTATGGTGGATTCCAGGTTTGATGCCAGAATAATTGGTGGGAAATAGATGCAGAAGAACTGAGAACTGCTAGAGTGCATTGTGTATTTTTTGGACAAGTCGCAACTATGTGATAAGTCACAATTTTCTTTTTTTCCCTAATTATAAATTTAACCAGTGGGATGAAAGCTATCACAAGAAGGCTAGTGAGCATCCTCCCAGAATTCTCACTCTAGAACAATTTATTTGCCCTGATTCTACCTGTAGAATACTTGGATGTTGATTGTTAAAAGTGATAAATATAAAAACTCAGGTTAATAATTCAATTCCCAATGCATGTATGTTACAGTATAGTAAATCATATCTCTGTCATTTAAGCCCCCTACACCCAATCATTTGGCATTTTAAGAACATTTAGAGAATGGGATGGCTATTTGGATTGGCAAGCAATATGTGTCATGCTTTCAAGATGCAAATTAATTCAGAGTTTAAGCCTATTGGTTTAACTCTTGGGTGCCTGATCAAAATGATGAAATCCAAAAGTTTTTGGCAAGCCTGGGAAAGAATCACAAGCCTTTTGAAAACTTTAGCACAGTGTGGAAAACAGGTTATATAAATGAGATGAATGTAACATGATGAAATAGTTTTGGCGTCTGGAAGATTTTACTAGTCATGTAATTAACCTTATTCCCAAATGAGCTGGCATTAAATTGATAAAACAGCCTCTTATCTGTAGAATACAACTTCTCTCCTTGAAATCCTCAAGAGATGAGCATGTCCGTGTTTACTCTGCTCTGTGGGGACTGTTGTAAGTCAATCCATGGTTTTAAAATATCAGAAGAATTGATGAGGGGAACATGGGAGAAAATGGCTAAATAACCTGAATTCATGATACAGGCTTTTACTTAGCTGGCAAGTAAAAGTACATTGGTGAAAGAGAAAACAGCAGACTCCCTTTTCTCTCAGTGAATGGGTATTTATCTGTATGCATGGTGTTTTCGATGTTCTCTGTATAGTGTGTATTAAATTACAAGGTGCTCGACTAATTCCCATGGCAGGCACTTGGAAGCAATGTAATTAGCCTATTAAGCTCAGGTAATTTCTTGTAAAGTCAATCAAGTGCACAGAGCAGACAGATCAGTTGTCACTTTAGTCCAACAAAAAAGATGTTTGCCTTCCTCCACAATTTTTGGAAATTATTCTTTCTCCCTTAGTTATAGGAAAAAAATAAGTCTTGGTCTAGAGCAGGGGTGTCAAACTGCTGACCCGTGGGCCAGATGCGTCATGCTGAAACTGCGCCCACCCCATTGCTGGCAATGGAAAAAAAAGTCACGATACGTCATGCCACGTCACGTGACGTTGTGAGTTTGACACCCCTGGTTTAGAGATTCCAAAACATGTGGAAAATGTCAAGTTTGCTTGATTTGGAATGTATTTTTGTGGCTTGAAAAATATGTATCCAAGTAATACCAATTAACAAGTTAGCTAGAACACTGGGGAGGGAAGAGCTTGAAAACAAGGGCATGTTTTTAATACTTGTGACTTATTTTGTGTGAATAGACAGGGGCAAGAATTGACTAGGACAGCAGGACAGGATTCTTGTGGAAAGAAAGTTTGAAGTTGATCTAGGTAGAAAAATATTCTCACTGGTGCTACATTTCTCTGCTGCAGGAAAAACAGTGGGTCAGTCTACATACGATAATACATGTGCAAAATTTTAAACATTTTAGAAAAGAAAGCAGTTGTTACAGTGATTATGTTTGTGGGGAAGGTAGAAAGTGTCTGTTCATCATAGACTCTGAAACTCTAAATTGCTATTTGCATTCGGACGGAATCTTCAAAACTTGAAAAGATGCACAGCCTTTTATCTAAAATATTCTTTTTAGAGATTCTTTCAGAGGAAAAGAATCAGGAAAAGTCTAGCAGTGCTTTTAATTAAAAAGTATAGGTAGTCCTCGACTTACAACCACAATTAAGCCCCAAATTTCTGTTGCTAAGTAAGACATTTGTTAAGTGGGCTTTGCACCATTTTATGACCTTTCTTGTCATAGTTGCTAAGTGAATCACTGCAGTGGTTTAAATTAGTAACACAGTTGTTAAATGAATCTGGCTTCCCTATTGGCTTTGCTTATCAGAAGGTCACAAAAGGGGATCACGTGACACTGCAACCGTCATAAATATAAATAGTTGCCAAGCGTCTGAATTTCGATCGCATGACCATGGGGACACTGCAATGGTCGTAAATGTGAAAAACGGTCATAAGTCATTTTTTTCAGTGCCATTATAACTTCGAATGGTCACTAAATGAACTGTTGTAAGGCAACAGTTGTATAAGCTTTGTATAAGCTTTGTGAACTGCAGCTCACTTTATTCAGTGCATACAGTGTAGTGCATTACAACTGTTAAGCTCAGAAGAGCTTAACAAAATGGGTTTCTAACACATTATAATTGTTAATTGGTAAGGCAGTTGTATTTTATCATGTAATCTGCATCCGCATAACCAACCTTCCCCTCCCTTGTCTTACATCTTACATCAATCTAGCCACTCTGTGCAGATGAAAGGGATGCAAGGGGCCAAATGAAAGGGGAAAGAAAGAAAGAAAGAAAGAAAGAAAGAAAGAAAGAAAGAAAGAAAGAAAGAAAGAAAGAAAGAAAGAAAGAAAGAAAGAAGATTAAAAGAAGGTGGTTATAGTCAAGATGAGGTGTATTTTAATAGGCAGTCTTCAACTGAGGAATACTATGTGAAGGAAATGATAAAATATAGTAAAAATGCTAGCTTTTTGTGCTAGGTGAATCTGCTCAAAATAGACTTTTGTTTGGCATAGGAGTTGTCCTGTGATAGTATGTGCAATAGTGAGTAAAAAGTCATTAAAGCAAAATAAAATCTAAAGGAACGAAAATAAAAGGCAAGAAACCAAGTTACAGTTTATTTCTTTATTCCTTCATTCCTTCATTTATTCCTTTATTTATTCGTTCCTTCCTTCCTTCCTTCCTTCCTTTATTTATTTGTTTATTTATTTATTTATATTCCACCTTTATTATTTTGATAAATAATTCAAGGCTCTAACATACATAATATTCCTTTGTCCTCCTATTTTCCCTACAAGAACTCTGGGAAGTAGGCTGGGCTGAGAGAGAATGATTGGCCCAAACTCATCCAACTAGTTTTCATGCTTAAGGTGGGATTAGAAATTACAGTCTCCTGGTTTCTACACTGGCGCCTTAACCACTAGATATTCCAGGTTTTCATAGCAAACAGTAAGTTCTGAAATAAGCTTCTTTGTGTTTACTGTGTTCCCATAACTGTTCCTTACAAGGTAGGAGTTTTCCTCTCTTGTGAAAGTTATCTGCTTTGCCACAGTTGCCTTGGTTTTAAAAGGGGAAAAATAGCTTAAAGTCAGACCCAGTGGAAACCCTCTTTATCTAATTAAAAAAAAATCAACCCAGCTGAATTAGAAACTTAAATATATACATGCATGCGCACATACACAAATACATGCAAACACATAAAAACATATATTTCTGCACAGACAATCTGTAGGCAGTTCTTTAAGAACAATAATTGAACATTTCAATACTGAAATGTTACTTGAGAAAGACGTAGCAAATGATTTACACTCAGTTAAAATATAAAGAAATACAAATATGTTTGGAAAAGGTGCTCTGGTGTTTCACTGTAATGTATTCAATTCAGTCCTCCTCCTCCTCCTCCTCCTCCTCCTCCTCTCCTCTCCTCCTCCTCCTCCTCCTCCTCCTCCAATCTTGAGTTTTGCCAACTATTGTACATGGACTAGTTCCTGGACGTTTCTTGGTAAGATTTCACTAGTAGTGAAATATGCTAGCAATTGAAAAATATATTTGTGATCAAAAGGTTCCATATGAGTATTTTTTTAAAAAATAAACCATGATTTTTTTTCCAGCCTCTAAAAAAGAAAGGAAAGATTTATTTGTACATTTTATTCCTAACAGAGATCCCCAAGAATTATCCTGAGATGAAATTGTCTTCTGTTTGGATACTGAGAGCTTACTTTCATTGTCATTTGAGAATAGAAATCCCAACCATACATTTTATGACATCAGAGCCGACCGAGTTGGAAATCAGATGTCACTGAAATATACACTTTTTGTACCTAGCTCATTAAAGTTAGTTTCACTCCTAGCAGAATAAGCCCATGCAGATTTTTGGCAGCAGTATTTAGAAAGGCTATGCCATAGCCTTCTTCTTCCTAGGGCTGAAAAGGAAAGGCTGTTCCAAGGTCACCCAGTTGGCTCCCATGCCTAAAGCAAGACTTTGGTTTCTCTGAAGCCCAGCACTGAACAGGTACAGTATGTTCTTTTTCTGACATTAGTCACAGTGTCTTTGCTGATAACATGAAAACTTAAGTCAGGGCAAATCTGAAACACTACAGGGCTCTTAATTGAAATGTGTGAGCAGTCCCCAAGTAGCTAGTAAATTGGATAGTAAATTGGAACAGGCGAGAGAAACACTGTTGATATATCCTATGAGGAAATCCTCCCATTTGCAGGGGAGGCATTACGCCATTTCAGTACATGTAGCTCCATACTGTATGAGTCAGTCAGTCCGTACACCCTGTGATGTACTTCTGGAACTGACGCAGTGGGGCAAGGTTGGACTTTCCACAACCTCACGCCTTGCAGATTCAGAACAGCCAAGCATTGTTACCCTTTTTTCAAGACTTAATGCTGTATTTTTGCTTGCCTCATATTATGAAACCCAGGCCTCACCTCATTGGTCACATGAACCAGTCATGTCCTTTTAGAAACATTTTAAAGTCCGTACGCTACAGAGAAAATGAATAAGCATTTCTATGTTTACTGATACTGAGGTACCTTGCTTTATGACAAAATATTCCTAGGTCACATTCTTTGAGGAATATGTTAGATTCTGCAAGAAAAATAGGATGAGGGTGTTCACATCTGGAAGGATCTTAGCAGCACCATTCAGACTGCAATCTGAGTTTCCTCCTGACATAGGTTGTTGCGTGTGTCTATGGTTAGGGAGAATTTGTATAAAAACCAAATTAAAGAATCTTATCTGAAGCCATTTCCCCCATACTGTTACAGAATGTAAGTGGTGTTATTGATTTTTTTTTCTGAGAATGTTTTCACTTATATCTTGAAAAACTGAAAAAATATTACCTAGGCTACAAACACAACACATCTTTCTAAATGTACTCTCACAGAAAGTAATGAAAGACGAAAAAGTAACTTTGCAAGCAATCCTCCTCACATTTACAATCTTTGCAGGCCTGTAAAGCAAAGGATAACTGAAAGAAAGATAATAAGCATAGTCATGGTTTCACTTAGCAGCTGCTTTGCTTAAGACAATTACAGGCAGTCCTTGTTTAAGAACCACTGGGACCAGCAATTGCCTTCTTGTTAAAAATTAACAATGTCTGGATAAAGGGCACGTCACTGTCTATATTAGTAATCAAAAATATACGGTGGACAGTAATATAGTTCATGTATATATGAATTATATATATGATAGTTTTATGATTTTATATATATATATGTTTATCCAGACATTGCTGTCCTGAAATCTTGGTGTTATACAATAGCTGTTTGTGTGATTAACATAACTAAACTTTCAATTGAATTTTCTGCTTACCAATTATCTCAAAAATAAACATTTATATCTGGCTCCTTTGTCTCTCAGGATATAACATTGAATTTTGATGTTGTTGACACTTGTTTTCCTATTATAATCTTATAATAATTATTATTATATTTATGTTCCACCTTTATATTTTTACAACTCCAGATTATATATATAAAATGCCTCTACTTTCTATTTTCACCACAATAATAAGGCGAAAGGTGTGAGGTGGCTTCGGGTGAGAGAGTGAGGGACTAAGGGAAGGCTAACACCCATAATTTCCCAATTTCTAGTCTAACATTTTAACCACATTTATACCAAACATGTGCATATAGCATGCTATTTTTTGTTTGGGATCAGAAGCTGTACGAGGTTGGACCTTCTTAGTACAAGTACTAAGGAGACCAGTGGAGAATATCAGAGCTGGAATCTAGAAAATAGAATTAGAATTGTTGCCAGAAAAGTCAATGGTGGGCCACTTGTATAATATTGCCAAAAAAGCTTCATACTTGTGTCCATGTAGAACCCACCTTGACAATATCTAATCAAAATAGAGAGGTCTATTATATTTACTTTATATGTACAAAATGAATCAGCTCATTTGAAGGGAGTGTCTCAGTTCAATACCATTTTTTTACTGCCAGATAATAATAATAATGATAATGATAATGATAATGATAATGATAATGATAATAATAATAATAATAATAATAATAATAATAATAATAATAATAATAATAATAATAATAATAATAATAATAATAATAATAAAGTTGGAAGGGACCTTGAAGGTCATCTAGTCAAACCCCCTGTTCAGGCAGGAAACCCTACACCATTTCGTGCAAATGGCTGTCCAGTCTCTTCTTAAAAACTTCCAGTGTTGGAGCATTCACCGCTTCTGGTGGCAGGTTGTTCCACTGGTTAATTGTTCTAACTGTCAGGAAGTTTCTTCTTAGTTCTAGGTTGCTTCTCTCCTTGATTAGTTTCCATCCGTTGCTTCTTGTCCTGCTTTCAGGCGCCTTGGAAAATAGCTTTACTCCCTCTTCTTTGTGGCAGCCCCTGAGATATTGGAACACTGCTATCATGTCCCCCCTCGTCCTTCTCTTCATTAAACTAGACATACCCAAATCCAGCAACCGCTCATTATATGCTTATATGCTTTAATACTGAAGTATTCTACATTATTGATCTTACTTAGGGAATAAAGACCTTTTTATGGAGGCTGTTGAGTGGAAGGGTTTCACAATAGCTTTCTCATATATTATTTTAGTATTCCCTTTATATCCTGGAGTTTTTTGCATTATCTTAACATGATTTCTCCGAATTACCTTCATAATTTTTGTTTAATACAATGAAATCTCTAAAAAATAAATAATCAAGATTAATTCCAATCTGACTAATCTTTTGGGCTGTCTATTTAAATCACATGTCTCAAAAACTTCATTTATGAATTCTTGAAGCAATCCTTCCTTGTTTTTAAAAATGTATATTTGCAACCAAAACTTAACAGTGCATAATTCAGTAGAGGAATTAATGGCTACAGCCAAAGTCTTATGACATGTGTTCCCCTGTAACTTTTGGAGTTTATTACAGATATATTTTTCAGCTTACAGAATAGCTTTTTTCAAAAGCCAAATTAAATGTGTTTTCATCAAATATTCAATATGGCAGATTTTTTTTAAAAATCCACATCTCTCAAAGTTTTTTGCCTGTATTGGTATTGTTCTTGAACAGTGAATCATATATTATTCTACTGTAAATTTTATAAGGTTGTTATCCGGCATATTTTTAAATCAAAACCAGAAATAAACCAGAGATACTTCTGAGTATGTTACAATTTTATTTGCAGATGAAAATCCTAAAATTACAGAGGCAGCAGACATATGTTTAACTATGGGTATAAAAACAAAGTCTTTAGTAACACATTAACAAATTTTATTAAAGGGTTTGAAGTGTTTTATGTAATATTTAAGAAATATTTTATTAGTTAAACTGTTTTATCTGATGCAAAACGTTATATTTGTAACTTGCTATTAGGGCTTTTTGTCTATAATAAATTGAAAGTGAAACTGAATATGGATTCTCTCCCCACTCCTTCTCCCCACGTGTATTTTATTCTCACAATACCCATGATCTGAGTCAGGCTGCCAGATTTTGACTAATGAGCCAGTAAGATGAGGATGGAATGGCTCAAATTGAACACTCCAACAAATGTAAAATATGATTGCAAAATGCAAGTGGCTCCCAGTTAAACTAACAAAATAGACTTCAAGAGAGCCTGTGTGTGTGTGGCATTATTTTATATTAATTAACAGTAACACTTTAAAACTAAAATTCACTTGCTTGAATCAGAAACAAAAAATATTTGGGGGTCTCTTTGTTTTAAAAACAGACCTACAGTTTGTGAAACTTTATCAATTATGTGGAATCAACTAGTAATAAATGGAAGTAGAAAATATTTTAAATCAATACGTCAATAAAACTGTGTTAATTTTACTAAAGAGAGAACTAGCATAGTTTTCTGTTATTTAGCAGTACCACATACAGAACTGATGATTGTGGCAAGAGAAGACGAGAGGCAGGGATAAAAAATATTGCTGCCAGAGGATGATAGAAAATCATTAGACATGGAAACTATAAGAAATTCAGTGCCTACAAATGAATTAAAACCAAAACCAAAACCAAAACTATGTTTCTAGTTTTAATTAGAACTCATGATCCCAATAATGATTTAACTACTTACAACTGCATGTAGAATGAACTCATTGATAACATTTGCAGAACAGAGAACAATTGGGGATTATGAAGCTTTTATATCCTACCCTAGACTTTTACTGTCAAAATTTTGTTCTTATTGATGTATTTTCTCTCTTTTTTAAAATTTCTATTTTAGGGACATAAAGCCTGATAACGTCTTGCTGGATGAGCAGGGTAAGTGACAATTATATCTGGCTGCAAGAACATGTATATGCTTGCAACTGTATAGCAAAATATAATGTTTTCTGTAGGATCATGACAGATTTTATGAAGCCATCTTCTAGTGAGATGGAAAACAAGTTGAGACAAACCTTTATCCTAGCTCTCGTGTTTTTGCTGACTAAAGATACAAAGGACAAATTTCTATGGATTTCATAGTGTATCATATGTTTTATTTTTTTTAAGCTCAAGTAATCTGATAGTGCAGTCCAGCTATTGCTCTACTTAAGAGAACTATACAATATTCTATTATTATTTTTGTGGGGCACATTGGGTCATGTTTTAAACCAAAGGCAATGTGATATTATGCAATAAGAGATAACAGGGATAGACAACATTATGTATTTTGTCTTTTGTCACTCTGTTTTAGCCCCCATGGATGTATGGAGGTTTAATAAGGCGAATCCAATATTTATTTCTTAGTAATTTAATAAATTCAGTGGAACGTAGTTCCAGGTAAATGTGTATTGGATAACAAACTTAGTTCTACATAGTATTGTGATTAAATATGGGAGTATTTTTCCTTTGAAAAATATTTAGGTTCTTCTGAAAAAGTTTCACAAAAGTATTTTATTTTATATCTTAGCATAATTTTCTTGCCTATTCTCCATGAAATGAAATGATGTGCAGAGATAGTCTACTTTGCGGTAATTTGTGTTTACGTTAACAACTAGTCAAAGGATAGGAATCAACAATCCCAGTGACATTTGCATGCCCCAGTGTTTTAATCAATGCTATTGTGGTGACAATGTTGCAACCAAGATATGGATTTAAAGGGGACCATTGAAATAAGTATTTTTTGCAAAGGCTTTCAATTTAATGCGTTTTAGCTGGTTATTTTAGAATTTGTTTGGAATTGTCTTTTCTCTGATTGTCCTTGAAATTGAGGTCATTCTAACTATTTCCTCTTTGCAATTTATCTGTGTTTCACCAACCATGGCAAGAGAGGTGTGTAATTCCATTCATGTGTGCAAAAGGCCTTTTACCTATTGTTCAGTCCCCCCCCCCCCCGAGACATTGTTTTTGCAGCCTATGTACCTATATTTAGACTGCTAAGACTGCTTGTTTTCCAGTGGCTTTCCTTCCTTGGAGGATCATATTTTAAGCTCCAGCACAATCTTCTGTAGTTTTTTTAAGTTTATGTGATGTTATTTATTAGATTTCTAGGGTATTTCATTACCAAAGTCTTATTAGCTATAAAATTCAAGCATGTTGAAATTAAAATTATTATATTGCTATTTAACATGTTAAAAATAAACTTAAAGTTTCAATTACACTACGCATTGATGAAAGCCGATTTAAAAAGCTGTGCTCTTAAAGCCTTCTTAAAGGCTTGTGCACAATAGAGCCTCAGTATTCCATTGAGAAGTCTCAACATGAAAAAATTCAGGCCTCAAGTAATAGACAGATAAACCAGTTGCTGTTAGAGGTGGATAATCCCAAACTATTTGAATAGAAAATGGGAATTCTGCAGCCAAGATATGATTGGGCTTAAGTCCATTAGGAGAGTAAAAACAAAAGCAATGGTTTCTACTATAGAGGGTAGCCCTAGTTGGAGCACATTACAAAAATCAAGTATTTAATTAGTAGATGGATCACTGTTGTTACTTACTAGGAAAAGGTGCTTTTGGCATAACAATTGAAATTGATTAAAAAGCAGTCTGGCTACAGACTCCACCTGAGATATTACGTAGAGATCCGTATTAAAATTACTCCCATGCTATATAATCATTGTCTTTCCTAAAGGAAAGGTCTATAACACTCCTTTCACTAGTTTTTATGTACAACTTAATGAATGGACTTTATGCTGAGCTAGTGGTTCAGATAGGAGCAGGTCAATATTCTCAAACTGTTTCATGTGATGGTCAAAAATATGGCTTGGAATAATGATTAATTATGGCAGATTAGTATGAGTATTGTGGATGGCTTGGAAGTATAAGGATTTCCTATGTCCCTTTCCTTTTCCCTTTCTTAGATTTTCTCTAAGGGGTTTGCGTATGCAAAACGTTGCTAGATTGATTCCATAATGTTTTATGAGAAACTTTAAAGAAAGTTTATTCATTGTTCGGAATATAGCACATAATCCACATAAAATTCTTTTTTTCCCTCTGCTGTTATAATTATAGCAGTAGAATTAATTGCCACACCGGAATGGAACATTAAATAGAAGTGAAACTTTTTACTGTTAGTTTATCTTTTTATCTCATTCATAGGGCATGTTCATGTAACAGATTTCAATATTGCTACAGTGCTAGCTAAAGATACACAGGTTACCAACATTGCTGGCACGAAACCATATATGGGTGAGTAGTCAATGGATCCAAGTTATTTGTATGACATTGATTTGTTTTTCATGGACATTTTAAGCTTCCTTCTTAGTAAATATTAAAACAGTTTTAAGAAACAAAGTTGGCATGATTCAGAAAATACTTCAAAACTGATCTGGCCTTACATGTGATAGATTTGGAATGGCTTCAGTTCTGCAAACCTTAAAAGGTCCTTGCATGGATGGCTGATCTGACCTCAGTTTACCTATATGAAATCCTACAAGTCTAATCCAAAACTATAGATAGAGTTCTTGAGTTTCTCCATGTGAGTCATAATTAGATCGCCCATCCCACATTGATGTTAAGGCATACATGGGGCCAAAATATTACTTTTGACAGGTTATACCAAATTATACTAAATGGACTGTATATATGATTGCATATCTTACTGACATTAATTAGATTTATTGATGCTTCCTCTTGAACCACTGTTATTTCCTCTATCCTTGTTAGTTACTGAATATTTTAACCAATTCACCAAATATTCTTAGAATCAAAAAAGTATTAATTGCAGCTATTTTCTGCTGAATGCAGGGAGAAGAGCAGTGATAATACCTAACCTTGCATTAAAACTATATATAGTCAGTGTCAGTTGCCTGCTCCCTTCCATTTGCTCTTTATTTATTATATTTCACTTTAAAGTGTGTTGGAATATTTCAACGGGCTAGAGCAGTGATGGCGAACCTTTTAGAGACCGAGTGCCAAAAAAACCCTGCCCCGCCCCCCCCGCCCCCACCCCACCTCCACCCCGCCCCCTGCCCCACCCCCGCTCCGTCCCCTGCCCCAGCCGCCCACAGGGCCACCCACCACCTCCACAGCCCGCCGCAGCAGATCACCCAGGTGGCCCTGCAGCGCCATGTTGTCCATGCCCTCCGCCCGCGCCCCAATGCATCATCTGCATGCGACGGGGCATGAGGGTGGAGTCTTGTCCCTGCTGCCAGGCTGCCATGTGCTTGGCTGCGCTGCTCCGCGCGGGCCGCGCCCAGGGGCAACTGTCCTCCGGGGGGCTGCTGGTGAGGAGGGGGCAGTGGGGGTAGGCGGGGCTGGGGTGACAGCACGCATGCCCACAGAGAGGGCTCTGAGTGCCGCCTCTGGTATGCGTGCCATAGGTTTGCCACCATTGGGCTAGAGGATAGAGCTAGTATTTTCCTCAAAGTAATAATCATTTAAAATATGAAGGAATATTTCAGATGACTTGAATTATGTTCGGGCTTCATCTTATTATGCTTGTACTTATTAAGCAGGTGCAAAATGTGCTCTTCTTCTTCAACAACAACAACAACATAGTAAAGGCGGCCATTTTCATGCTTTTGTTTCTATATGAAATAGCCAATGAGTTAGTCAAAATGTAACCTGGAGGTTGTGAGAAAGAGGTGTGAAAAGCTTTATGCAGGATCTGAGAGAATAAGAGCGAAGAGTTCAAAGCACAAAATACAGCACATTGTGCAGTGACCTTTTGAACAGCTATGGTTTTTTTGAAGAACTTGGGAAAGTCTCTTGCTTCTCATGTTCTTTTTTAATGTTAGTAAGACAAAGTAAACTTCCTCTTTTAATTATTAGAAGATGCAATTTAGCCCTAGGTCTGACTGGATCTCCTCCAAAGGCCATTATTAGAATAGCATGATTCTGATTAAGGAGTTAGCAGTATGATGGTCCAGATTACAATCAGCTGAAAAAAGAGGCAAAAATTGATTTCTCCTTACTTTCTAATAATTCACACATAAGAAAGAGGGTATGACAAAAAAATGATCTACCCCAGCATTTTGTTCTCACGCAGATCACTCAGCCATCTCAGGGAAGTCAACAAGGGCATAAATGAAGAAGTTCACACTGACTTCTATTCCCCAGCAACTGAAGATGTTCTGGAGTTGCTTATTGCATAACACTAGAGAGAATTTCTTACAAGAACTTGCATTACACTAGAGAAAGAAAAGTCAATCATCTTGTGGAATATTCCATCCTAAGGCAAATCTTAAATTTCTCTTTTTTTGCAGCACCCGAGATGTTTACTGCTACAAAAACCGAAGGCTATTCCTATGCTGTTGATTGGTGGTCATTAGGAATTACAGCCTATGAACTCCTCAGAGGCCGGGTATGGTAGGGATAATGTATATGTATTATTGGACCATCCATCCATTTACCTATCTATCTCTTCACGATTTCACCACGTTTAGACTATTCAGAAACAATTACTTTCCAGATTTGCATCCACTGTAAACAAGTAGTCCGCAACGGAGCCCAATATTTCTGTTGCTAAAAGTGAGACATTTGCTAAGTGAGTTTTGCCCCATTTTACAACCTTTCTTGCCACAGATGTTAAATTTAAATCACTGCAGTTGTTAAGTTAATAACATGGCTGTTAAGGGAATCTGGCTTTCCCCATTGACTTTGTATGTCAGGAAGTCGCAAAAAGGGATCACGTGACCCGGAACACTGCATCCGTCCTAAATGTTAGTCAGCTGCCAAGCATCTGAATTTTGATCGTGTGACCATGAGGATGCTGCAACAGTTGTAAGTGTGGATAATGGTCAGAAGTCACTTTCGGTCACTAAATGAACTGTTGTAAGTTGAGGACTACCTGTAGTAGGGTCATTAAAATTCTAAAGGGAAGCTGTTCTGCTTAAAGAAATTAATTTACTGATAAATGTTAATGTCTGCTGTAAAGGTTATCATAAAAATATCATCAATTCAAAAACTATGAAGAGCAAAGTGGAACTATACTTCAAAAGACCCTTCATAATTATGGACCAAGGATGCAGTCTGAAGAAGTGGACTGCTGTGTGTGAATTAGTAACCCAACATATTTCATGCTGCAACATGCCTTATTGGTTCATTCGGGTCATAACATATTTTCAAAGTTTGCAGCGGATTGTATAGAAGACAGTAGGCATTTTATGAAATATTTGAGTAAAGTGGGAAATTTATTATAGTGGAAATATGCAAGTTCTTATTTGTTCTGTTCTTTAACTTAGAAATAATATGGCATCACATTTATAACTTCCTATTCAAGTCCATTTGTGCCAATTTTTAAAATTTATTTAGGCATATATGATCCCATTAGACATAATCCTAGAATGGGGGTAGGATGATTTTTTTGGAATGAGTATGTGGGACAATTCCAAGTTAGTAACATGTTGCTTGTCTGATTATTGGAGGGTAGTTAAAATTTCTAAAGCACAACACATTTGTTTTCTTTTGTTTTGCAGTAACGTTTGTTTAAAGGGAGTACTAATCTGTTAATGCCAGTTACATCTTATGCAGAGGAGAAAGAAAACTAATTTCTTTTATAATTACTTCTTAAATAGTTGTTTGATTTTCAAAATGAAACTGAATTATTACGATTCAATCAAAAGGTTATATTTTTTAAAAAGGCCATAAAAGCAAAAGGTTTTCTCAAATACGTGGTGCCTTATATTTCCTGTATTCTTTGCTGGTTTTTTGTGTACACCCAAAGCAAATTACACCAAAGTTAAGCATTACTGAATGTGTGCCTAGATTAATGGTTTTCAGATCTTCCTCTTTCTGTCCTCTCCCCATTGTATCTGACCTGTTTTTCTTAACAGAATTCTACGTTTATCAGGTTGTTTTCTGTAGCACATAACTAATATTAAATAGGTTCTGGATAAAGCTGTTACCTGAAATGCAAAATCTTGGTTACTGTAAAAAAAAAAATGCTATTCAAAAGCTTGCATATTCCAAGGGTGCAAATTCCAACGTTGTCAGATGACTGAAGTGAGAAGCTATGCCCTGAACTGCTCCATAAAGAGACAATGTCAAGCTCCACCCGGAGAATGTTGGGAATGGAAGTCGCTTATGATTCTGAAATAATAACATATCTATTTCCCCCTACATGCCTATGACACATTTTCTTTCATTATCACTCGTCATTCTAGTGTAATGGTGGTAGCAGACAGCAAATTGAGACTAGAATTTGACAGGGTTGCTTTTTACAAAAGATTTGAAGCTCAGGGGTGGCTAAAGGTTTTGCTTTTAATTTCTAAGGAAGGCATAAGCCATAGGCAAACATGCCAGGTGAGCTTGTAGCTCCCAGTATTGCAGTATTGCACAAATTCTCACCATTTGTGCTGCTCTTTAGTACAATGCAAGAACAGGCTGGAAATGCTCTTCCGCTGTTTAATTTTCTTTTCAAAGTTGAACGGATTAGCCACGCTACTGCAGGCATGCTGGGAAAAATATGCTTCTTAATTTAATTGATTGCATTTATGTTCAGAGGATTTATTACAAAACATTTTGAGAGTGTGTTTAAAACCATGTCAGTTCGACTTCCCTTTTGTCTTATTTCAAAAGAGAATATATTTCAATTCAGAAAAAAAAGAATACAACTTTAAGTATTTCTACGAATATTGAAAGAATTCATACCTATCACACACATGCCACTAAAGTGATTTTCCTTGAACTCAATTTGCATTGAGTGAAACACCAGTTGGACAATCCTTGATCTTTTGCTGTTGCTTACATGCAGCTTTTTAAGTGTAACTTTTCTGTTGTCTTCCTCTCCTGTGTTGATCTGTTCACTTCAAAAAATTGCCCAGTGTCCACAATGCCTTAACTAAGAACATTAGTGGACACTAAGGAAGAAGGGGGGGGGGAGAGTAAGGTCCCTTGGAGAAGTTGTCAGCCCATTACAATACAATGAGACTCCCCCCCCCTCTAAAAAACTCCTTTAACCTAAAACAGAGAATTCATTACTCTGTTCTTGTTGGATGGGGACTTTGTTTCAGTGTCCTTGCCTTCTTCTCTCCTTGCAGAGACCATACCACATTCGCTCTAGTAATTCTGCCAATGAAATTTTGCATGTGTACAAGACGGCCACCATCATGTATCCTGCTGCTTGGTCACAGGATATGATCTCATTGATTAAGAAGGTGAGTGAACTTTAGAGACCAGATGTTGGTTAAGATGCTTGGCCTTCCCAGCCTTTTTGACTGAATGGGAGCTCATTCCACCAGGAATAGGACATTACTGGAAATACAGGACTGCTGCTAGATATGGAAGCTATATGAGTCATTCTACCTTTTTCTTCCATGGAATGCATTTTAACACCTAGTGGGTTGTTATTTTACACCATCAAATAGTTCCATGCACCCACTGCACTTGATTGGCTCCGGTTTTAGGAATTCAGGAAAACCTAAACTACAAGATCCTTTTAGGAACATAGGAAACTCTTTTACTGTACACTGCATTGGACATTTCTTGCTTGATCCTCCTTCAGTTAGTTTATTTATCCAAATATTTCTGTCTGAAACAACAGTAACGGTTGTTGCAATCTTTTAAAGATTTTAGAAGTGCTATACAGGAGCTCAGAACTTGAGGAAAAGTCAGAGCAGGATATTCACAAACAACCTATGGGCTGCATGGAAAATCCTGAGCAGTAAAAATTCATGGGCTGGAGATTCCCTATTATGTCTGAGATAGATAAAGAGGCATGTATTGTCCTTTTCTGTATTCAGTCTGCAATTGTCTTCTATTCTGATGGGTTTTTTTTAATAAACTGCTTTAATTCTAATTTCTAGTTAGTGGAAATAAATTCAGAGGAAAGATTTTTTCAACTGAATCATATCCAGGAGTTTCCTTACTTGGCTGACATCAATTGGGATGCTGTTTTACAGAAGACAGTATTGCCTGGATTTCTTCCTAATGTAAGAATTTCATTTTGAATGTTTTCTTAATTTTGAAACTAGAGTTATAATGATGGTGACACTCTGGCATGTTTCTTAACGTATAAAGCAATAAACTATCACGATGCATATTTCACACACCAAGAGGGTAAAGTCTGAAGAGAAACATAAACTTCTTAAAACCCCAAATCAATAATTTAGGTTTAATCATTAAATTAAGATCAATCAAATGGCACAACAATTAGTTTATTCATTCATGTATTTATAGCATTTCTAGGGCTGCCCAAAACTCAGCAACAAGTACCTCTCCCCTCCCCAAAGCAACACAATATATTAAAAACCATCTAAAACAATGAAATGGCAACCAGATTATACCGTGTTTCCCCGAAAATGAGACCCGGTCTTATTTTTATTTTTTTTTGCCTCCAAAAGAGGCACCAAGTCTTATTTTTTGGGGGGGGATGTTGTCTTTTCCACTCACCTCTGGCACCGACAGCCCCACCCAGCCAGCCCACTTCTTCTGCAGCCGAAGGAGCAGCTTCATTCTGCATTTCGCAGCCTTTCCAGAAGGCCACTGCAGCCAATAACCAAGCAGGCTGGAGGACGCCGCAGAAGAAGTAGGCCGGTGACAAGAGGCCTGGCTGCAAGGTAAGTGGTTGCGGGGCACGTGGGGCAGCTCCACCCCCTCCACCCCCACCCTAGCTTGTTTTTTAAGCGTGCGCCTTGCCCCAAAACTAGAGCTTATTTTTGGGGTAGGGCTTATATTAGGCCCACCTCCCAAAATCAAGCTAGGGCTTATTTTCAGGGTAGGTCTTACTTTTGGGGAAACACGGTAATATATAGCAACTCAGTCAATTGGGACTCCAGGCCTGCAGGGGCCAGTCATATATTTGGGGGGAGGGGAGGAACACTGATTTTTTTTAAAAAATCAGGAGTTGCCTTCAAGAAAACATGTTCTTGAGGTCCCATTAGATGGCTTGATGAGAGAACCTAAAGTGTGCTCTCTTTACTGGAGCATGAGGGATTTTGTATTTGTGGAGTTAAAGGCTTTTATACTCTTATAATTATTGATCCTAGCTGTCCAATTCAAGCTCTCCTCTATATTAATCTATTTTGAAATTCCAGAGAGTCCTAATAGTTTTAATTGGGGAAACTGTTTTGGCTCACGTCTATGGTATGATTGAAGAGCTTTGTCCATGCAAATGTCTTTCTTTTAGTTTATTTTATTTGGGGGGAAGGGTAACAATTTCTCTCTGTGTCTGCCTTCCTCCCTAGAAAGGGAAGTTAAACTGTGACCCAACCTTTGAACTTGAGGAAATGATCCTGGAGTCCAAGCCACTTCATAAAAAGAAGAAGCGCTTGGCTAAGAAGGAGAAGGAAAGCAACAAAAATGAAACCTCAGAGGTGAGGCACAATAGAGTTGGATGGTTGAATTATCCAAAGGATGCTTTTGGCTGATGTGAGGGTGCCAGCATTTTAATGTCTTCCAGTTTCATTAGGTATATTGATCTAAGAGACAGAAATCTCACATCTAAATCACACTGACTTTAATGGCAATGCCCCAAATGAATAGGACAGCAGCCAAAATGTGCAGTCTGTAAACCTCTGTGCTTTCTCATTCTTGGCATTTAAATGATTAACTGGTGCTACAGTATATTTATAATATTTTTTAAAATATTAGAGCACCTTTTGAAACCTTTGCAAAATTGAGGAATGGCCATAGATATACCAGTTTTAGATTTTTTTAAATACCAGATTTAGATTATTTTAAATTCTATGAGCAATAGCTTACATTAAGGTTGTGACAGCAAAGAATAGAATAGAATAGAATAGAATTTTCTATTTTTTTTAGCTACCTTTAGATTTGGTGAGGTGAATAGAAAGGAAAACCCTGGGGATAGTAGAAAAAATAAGTGTACAGTGATGTTGGCAATTTTTTCTAGGTTCATTAGCTTCGCAGAGCGGGGCTGAAAACTGTAGCAAAGCAGGGAAAACACATCCTTTTTTGTGAAAAAGAAAGAAATCAAGAAATAGAACTTTCTTGTTTCAGATTTGTATCTCCTTTCTCTCCCTCTCTACCCCAATACTGGATGAAAACAAAGCCAGAAAGATTAGATATTAAGGAGAGAAAGAATAGAATCAGTGCCCATAGGTTCTGACTCTAGCTGCTTCCAAGAGATACTATCTTCATTATCACTGCTACTAAGTCAGTTATTTTCACAAAGCAAGATGTATTGAGGAAGAGCATTATCCTTAGTCTATTACTACTAGAGCCCTCTGTTCAGGTAAACCAAGATCTAGAGAAATCCGGTTGAAAGCTAAAAATTGGATTGTCAACTATTGAGGAAAATAACCTAGAAATAATACTTGATCAAATTTGATGCATTTGATCCAGGTTGATAGACAAATTTAGTTTCTATTAAGAGAGATGCATAACTGAATCAGCTAATAATTTAGTGTATGGATCAATTGTTTGAATTCCTCTGAAATGTCTTTCTTGATAAGTTTAGTGGCTTCTTGCATCAAATACTACAATGATGAATTCTCATTAACTGATCTTTTTTCTTTCTTAATGTAAGACCTTGCAGCTGCAGAAAAACCTGGAGTCAATACAAAGGGACTTCATGATTTTCAACAGAGAAAAGTAAGCATTGACCTGAAAATATAAACTTTAGCTTAGCACATCAATAAGATTACTTAGAACTAAGGAAATCTGATTACTGTTCCTCAGATAATTAGGTAGTGATTTTGGCACAAAATCCATAGAAAAGCACTGGAAGCCTGGCATTGCTGTACACTCTCACTTGGCAGTTGCTCAAACTATTTCACTAAGGTAGGCAAGCCCACTGAATTTAAATTTTGAATATCTTTCTGACAAAAATATAGAATGAGTGAAATGGGTTTATTTTCCTTTTTTTCTGCCTTGTTCTCCTTCCAGAAAGAAATTGTATCTGCTATAGTTAGATAGTAGAAGTTGAGCAATAACAAAGACAGATTTTCAAACAGTAGCTATTTCCCCCAATATATAGGTAGTCCTTGACTTACAGCCGTTTGTTTAACCATTAAAAGTTACAACAGTGCCGAAAGAATTAATGTACAACCAGTCCTCACACTTATGTCAGAGTCTCTGAGGTCACATAATCAACATTTGGATGCTTGGCAACTGGAATGTATTACAATGGTTGCAGCATCCCAGAGTCATATAATCACTATTTATGAATTTCCCAGGGGAGCTTCTGACAAGCAAAGTCAATGGGAGAAGTCAGATTTGCTTAATGTGATTTGCTTAACAACTAGGGTGAAAAAGGTTGTAAAATTGGGCGCAACTCATTTAATGCATTACTTGGTTTCAATTTTGGTCATAAGTCAAGGTCTTCCATAATTCCATTTCTTGACATTCTGAGACCATTCTTACAAACATAGCATAACCAGCAATACATTGTGTGGTTATTGTTATTTTTAATCATTCCTGCTTTTTTTATCCACTTTCCAGCATAGTGAAATTTTTATTGCATAGTGTATGGAAGTTATAGTGTTATAGGCTGGATCTTTAAGTATTGATTGGTGGCTTAAGAAATTCAGTTAACAGAGATTTGTAATAAGCAATATGTTCTTGAAATGGATGGTATATAGCCTTTATAACTGGAATCATAACAAGCCTAATAAAAGGAGAACTGATTGTATCTTGGCTAATGCAGAAGTTCGGAATACTGGTTAAGATACCAGGCTAGAAACCAGGAGACTGTGAGTTGTAGTCCTGCCTTAGGCATAAAGCCAGCTTGGGAGTACTAGGAAGAAGGCAAGGGCAAATCACTTCCGAAGTTTTGCCATGAAACTGAAGGGACTGGTGCAGACTAATTCGAAGGCACCCCCCCCCCCCCAATGCAGATGGTAAGCTTTTGGGGAACTGCTGGACTTTATTGCTACCTGATCATGGACTTTGGTTTCTCTTATATACATTTTAGGGCACGACAAGAACATAACAAAATGCAGGAGAACTTGACGGTGACACAAACCAAAGACAACGAGGAAGAAGATGACCAAAATAATAATCTTTAAGATCAATGTAGCTTTCACTCAGGTGCTGCTACCGAAAGGGCAGGCTTTTACTTTTGCTCATGGAGCTTAGCAGATAAAATTGCACACTGCTTTCAAGATAAGGCAGATACCTTGCTAAGGAACCTTGAGGCTAGATGCAGACTCTCTCTTCCCACCATAAGGACTTGTGGCCTATAATCTTGCAGAGCTACTTAAGGCCCAGATTGTCACCCTTTATGCCTGTTTATTTTTTAAGCCACTTGACCATTAACAGGAAAGAGTATATGCTCTTTACTGTATAAAAGGCACTCCAAATAGGGAAAGGTTAAGTTCACTTTGTAGGTATAATTTTTATTGGTAAAATGTCAAGGTTGCTGATAATTGGGTTAAATCCAGTGCCTATGGGAAAGAGGTTTTTGCAGGTCTGCTAGAGGGGGTAGCATCACATTTTCTTAGAAGTTTTCAAAAAAAAAAAAAATAGAGCCGAATTGCAACTCTGCCTTAGACCGTAATAGACTTCAAAATGAAAAATCATTTTTTAAATACATATAACTGACTATATACAATATATCACAGACACAGAATAAGAGGAAATAATATTTTTGCTGTGGGAGTTTTCCACTTATTGGTACCTTTAAATAAAGTAGTTCTTAAGAATATAACCAATATATCTGCAACTTGGAGATCTGCGTGTGCACTATGTGAATCAGGAAATGGAACAATGGGACATACAAATCAAGATAAATCCATTAGGGCCATTTTATAAGTAGAATTCACTAGTATGTGCAAGGGGCAATTCCTTTTTTTGCAAGGGATAGATGGCAATCATTAAAAATATTTAAGTCTGCAACTATCATAAAGAAATACTAGCTGTGATGGTCATTTGGTAAAAGACCATTGATGTCTCTTAGGATCAATAGATGCTTGGTACAGTTAATGACAAACTATTAACTTTGTACTGTATAGAACAGTTTATTATTATATGTAGTTGGGAAGAGACAGCAAAAATCCAGGTTGTTGGAAATTGGCTAGAAAAGAGTATATCAATATTACAAGTACCCAAGCTTAAGCATAATTCTTTATGGGAACCAATTTTATGTTTGACGTAAGTTTGCTTTGCTTTATGACTCTAGTCCTCTTAGTCCTCCTTTCCATGTTCTTTCTTCCCCAGATACAACAACTGTGGTAGACAAAAGACTGGCTAATGTAATGGATGTAGGAAATTACATTGACAATTATTGTACATAGTCAAGCTAAAATCTTTTCTAAGCCTGTTTGTAGTTTGAGTCGAAAAAGCACTGTGAGGTCACTTGCTATCTAGTGATTTTTGATTCTCTGTTGCATTCTCTGTACAAAATGTAAAAGCATTCTCAACCAATACAATCTCTTTGATTTCCAAAGAAAAATGAATGGATTATGTCCACCTGGTGTGCATTATCATTAAGAAGAGAACATGGATAGATTATGTGTCTGCTGGGATAGCCCAGCAAACAATTGGGTCAGTGGATGCTTTCTGCATTGTTTTAATCCTGGTCGTCTTTGAAAATTTCCTCTACAAAAAAGTAGTTTATCTGAATGCAAAGGGTAGCAAAAGGTAATGGAAGACCTCTTTTCTCCAGATTGCTTAAAACAGGTAAATCTGCTGCCCTGCAAATGGGGGGAAATGCACAGTTGTTCATTTAGGCTTATAATTTAATAAGCTCAATAACTAGACTCTAACTGTATTGTAGCTTTTCTCATCCCATATAGACAGATAGCTAAGCAATGATCCTCAGGTTCTATCTTGCCACTATCATTCTGTCTGGCCTGCTGAACCAGACTGAAGGATCAGGGCATTGTTGCTCACTTCAGATACTCCTTCCTTCCTTAAAAAAAAAAGAGGGGGTAGTTATTGTTCAAGAAGAATATCTGGCCTGGGACTTGGCCCCTTCCAGCTGAAATGGAGCAAAATCTTAATGAAAAACAGTGGAGTTCCTACCATTAAACAGCACAAAACGCACAAAACTTTAGTGCACATCCTAAAACATTTGTATGTGTGGGAGGGGGACAGAAAATCTTCCTATATACATGTTGTGGTTCCATTGTATGGTTCACACAATTGTTCTGCCCATTGTGATCCCATGCCTTCCTTAAATGTAAAAGTCAATCTTCACTCACTCAAAATTTGTCTATATTTCATCTGGGCCCCCTAACCCGGCTTTTGCCCAGTTTTTCAGCTATTTGTTACTTGGATTTAAATCTTAATGCAGTGTCAGCACTCTTAGAATCATGCGGTTGGAAGAGATCACAAGAATCATCTAATCCTACTCCTATGTAATATATAAAATTCATAGAATAGGTATACAAGTCAGCTATCGTGATTCTCATGCAGCTTCTAAAGATAAAGTGCCACATTTTTCTTAAATTCCCACCCAAATTAAGGCCACTCAGTTCCAGCAAGAATATTTTACCTAGGACAATGTTAAACAAGTAAGTAAGTACTGCAAAGCTACAAGCCCAATGTGGCCATTTTGGGGGATTTGTAGTTCAGCAATTTTCTGATGGGTCATTAGAGCAATCAGTCCAAAAGCCTGTATACCAGCAAAGTGCCTGAAAAAGACAAAGCATTAAATACAGTTAACCTCGTTTCTTTGGTTTTTTTGCAAACCAGACAAGCCAGCAGACCAAGGAAGGAGAGGGTCAACCCACCTACCATTGTTCATTTAACTCCACTAGTAGCAGCAGGACAATTAAGGCAAAAACAACAATACATAGTCACATCTAAATGATAAACATTGCATACCTTTCTGTGGATTACAGACCAGTCCTCAAGATATTCTCCCTGTCATTTTCATTCGGTAATATGTTAGGGTAAATCTTGCCTCCACACCTTTTTAGTGAAAAATGAAATAATGGCTAGGAATGTTTTTTTCAATACATGAAGGAATGGTCACAATTCCAGTTGTGATATAGAAAGATTTGGACCTAAATTGATATCTCAGAATGGCTTGATACTTGTTATAGGACAGCTGTTTCTAAATGCTCTTTAAATGTGTGAGACTTCATCTCTGATCCTCCACAGCCAGCACTGCTAATTAAAAGTTTGCTGTACAGCACTATATTAACCGGGAAACTTTAGGGACTCCGTCAGTAGACTCTTTAGATTGAAAAGGATGTATTAATGGTTATTTGGGCATTTTAAGAGCATATATAGGGAATACACCATTGCTACATGCAATTCTGATCTCATCATGACCAAATAATCTTCCCAGGAATAGAAAACAAACTTAAGTAAATGTAATATTTATAAGAGTAAATTATAAATACCAATGAATGTTTTTTTGGTTCAATTAGGAAGGGTATCATTCTTTTCTTCTGATGGAAAGAGAATAGGGACACAAGCTTACATGTCTGTTAAAAATGTTATGTCTACATTTAATTAAAACATGTTAAAGTAGCATTTCCCCTCTCTTCCATGTTATAAATTAAGTTGGTTAGCCTTTCTGTAAGGGCCTTTTATAGTGCACTAACTTTTTTCATTTTTTTTAAAGCCTCAAAATAAAGTTGTATTAACTCTTAGATGCAGCTGTGTTCCATTGTATCCTATATTTTAAAAACTTGATTGATGGATAATAGATTTTTACAGGCATAAAAACCTAGCATTTCACTGAAAAAACCTTTTTAAAACAATGATCCACGCCTGTTCATCTGGTCGATAATGGAGGGGTTGATGCAAATTGTGACTTCAAACCCAGGGAAATTTCCTCTCCCCACTGTTTTAGATCCTGTTTAGATGCCAAGTCACACTAGGATATGCTTAGATTGTCTTATTTTCAAAGATTGATGTAAACTGCAGACATAGTTATGACAGTGATTATCAGGATGGAAAATATATATATTTGAATGAACTGCATCAGCAGTGATTTAACCAACTCTTTATGAGTACTTGAAGTAGCACGAAGGGAAAAATTCATAGAAAGGTAATTTTGACATTCTATCCATTTTGGAAAAAATAGTAATTTGAGGTTGTGGTTGAAAAAAGTTGGAATCTTAGACCAGGCAAAGCATATCAATTTATCGTGTGTCCTGTTTTCAACTCTGTGGCTTTCTTTTATACGGAAACATTGTTATCCTTTCTTGTCATGTACAGACTGACAACTTCAAATGTATTGTCAGTAGTTTTATGTGCGAGAACTAGAGGATGTTTGCTTACTACTTACTACTAGTTCTTCCTTTCTTTCCTGCCCCTCTAATAATGCAGAAAATGTGTAGCATTGTTAAAACATTCTTTCCAACCAACTGGTGGTTGTCATGAGGGTGGGAGAATGTGCATGTGATGCATTACTATTACTGCAGCACTAAGCAGACAGTTGGGTTTTAGATTGTGGCAACTGTCAAGCCATGACATTAATGTCTAATTCATGCATCAGATGCCTGTTTAAGGAAAAACTCAATATTTATCCAGCAGCCTGTTAACAGCTGCCAATGTATTAGGTTAAGTTTTCTGGTTCTGATTTTTTAAAATTCTTTTGACTTCAATTATAACTAAACATACAGCAATTGTTGTTGTTGTTAGTTGCGAAGTCGTGTCCGACCCATCGCGACCCCATGGACAACGTTCCTCCAGGCCTTCCTGTCCTCTACCATCTTCTGGAGTCCATTTAAGCTCACGCCTACTGCTTCAGTGACTCCATCCAGCCACCTCATTCTCTGTCGTCCCCTTCTTCTATTGCCCTCAATCTTTCCCAGCATTAGGCTCTTCTCCAGTGAGTCCTTCCTTCTCATTAGGTGGCCAAAGTACTTGAGTTTCAACTTCACTATCTGGCCTTCTAAGGAGCAGTCAGGGTTGATCTCCTCTAGGACTGACCAGTTTGATCGCCTTGCAGTCCAAGGGACTCGCAGGAGTCTTCTCCAGCACCATAGTTCAAAGGCCTCAATTCTTTTGCATTCAGCCTTTCTTATGGTCCAACTTTCACAGCCATACATTGCAACTGGGAAAACCATGGCCTTGACTATACGTACTTTTGTTGGCAGGGTGATGTCTCTGCTTTTTAGTATGCTGTCTAAATTTGCCATAGCTTTCCTCCCCAGGAGCAAGCGTCTTTTAATTTCTTGGCTGCAGTCCTCATCTGTGGTGATCTTGGAGCCCAGGAAGATAAAATCTGTCACTACTTCCATTTCTTCCACATCTATTTGCCAGGAATTGAGAGGGCCGGATGCCATGATCTTGGTTTTCTTAATGTTGAGTTTCAAGCCAACTTTTGCACTCTCCTTCTTCACCCGCATCAAGAGGCTCTTTAGTTCCTCTTCACTTTCTGCCATTAGAGTGTTATCATCTGCATATCTTAGGTTGTTGATATTTCTCCCGGCAATCTTAATTCCAACTTTTGATTCATCTAGCCCTGCCTTTCTCATGATGTGCTCTGCATATAAGTTAAATAGGCAGGGTGACAGAATACAGCCTTGCCGGACTCCTTTCCCAATTTTGAACCAATCAGTGGTTCCGTGTCCAGTTCTCACTGTTGCTTCTTGACCCACATATAGGTTTCTCAAGAGACAAATAAGATGGTCTGGTACTCCCATCTCTTTAAGAACTTGCCACAATTTGTTGTGATCAACACAATCAAAGCTTTAGCATAGTCAATGAAGCAGAAGTAGATGTTT